>CM076580.1:1428131855-1428514554 GCA_034641835.2 Pinus albicaulis
GAAGAAAACAGTTTCACAAGGAATGGATAAACATCATTTGCCAAATTACTAATTTCCCTCCCTACTATGTGTTCTAGTACTATACCATTCAGTTATAAAGACTCAGAGCATTTATCTGAATTTTGGTGGGACCGAACCCATGTCTTAATGACTGATTGGCACCAAGGTATTGGATTCCACCTCATTAAAACCCTTCCCCTTCATAAAAAGCCCTTTTCCTCCTTACATCATTCATTTTCCTTTACAAAATCCCCTTTTCCTAAAAAGTTTAAAACACATTTTACCTAGGAAAAGTGAAACCCCCTTGACTAATTCACTTTTTTCATACAAAAAATACCCAAAAACCCACAAAAATTCTATTATCCTAAGTATAAGTGTGAAATGTTAAATATTGGCCACCGCTATGAAAATCACGCTTAAAGACATAAGATTACACACTTCGTGTATTGGTTTATTTTTGCATTCATTTCATTATTAACATATTAATATAATGTATTAGCTCCATATTAATATCCTTTATCCCGTAATATATTAATTCATTTTATGTTAAATATCCCAACCCATATTTTACATTTTATCCTATGGTATATTTTCCCCACATGATATATTCCCCACTCCCCATAGGTTAAAACTATCCCTTTATATAAAAAATCCACCCAATGTTGACATTACACCTATATCCATTACATTGGCTGAATAAACATTAAACCCACATATCCCATTTCACATATAAATTTAACTCTGCTGCATAAAACAAATCCCTGGCCCCATGCTCATTACCCCACATCTTAACCATTTAATCCCAATCATTTTCTTTCACTCGCCAGGTCCAATGGCGCATATCTACCATCACAAATATCATAGCGTCGTCTTTAAACAAAATAAGATTTTCAATAAAATTTGTTTAGACCCTTCCTATCTCCTCCACGCATCGTAGTTGTATTGGATCGTAGCCATTCAAGAAAAACCATATACCATCCTTTGACGATGCGATAAAAAACTCAGTGGTAAATCATCCCCCCATGCCTAAACCACTCCTGATTTGAATTGAGTGGTAATTAATGTGATTACTATTTAAAATTAAATTATTTTTAAAAACACCCGAATTGCATTCATTTACGTTTTTTGTTACTTTCTGCTCATAAACCACTCCAAACTGAGAGAAAAAAGTTGCTGCCCCTGTTTTAGTGCATAAACCAACATAATTCAACCAAATTTACTACTGCAATCACTCAAAAGTCTCCAAAATGCATTTATGTAATATTCCTTTTCAGGAATTTCTGCAATTTCTTCAATGAGGATGTTGTATAAGGAAATACTTGCAATTAAAAAAATAAAATGGCTTGGATCCTCTTATTTATGTTGTATTTATCTTAAATATGAAATGGCATCAGAAAGAAATCATCCTAGCTACATTAAACAGATCTTCCCAGCTCATATATGCTCAAAAACACCCCAATCCCACAACTTCACAAAATAGAACTGCTGAAGACTGCAACAACATAATTTTCATTAGGGTATCTACAAAAAAATATGATTTAGTATAGAAATAGAACTTTCATTAATCATGATATCATAAATAATAGGTTATTCCCCTTTTACAAGCACATCAGAACATCCCGACAAGGGTTTCCAGAAAAATAACAACATAAAATATAGCACTACATAAAATAACGTTGTATACAGAAACTCAGTATTAAAAAATTCTGAGCATGATCTGAAATAGGTGAATGGTACATAAATTGGCCCAAGGCCTTCCTCAATAGGCCTTCCAGAGTGAAATAGGCACCTCCTTCTCCAAAACAAGCATAAAATTGCAGGGTTTCACCTAGCAGCTACTGCTACTGCAGAAATCACGCAATTACTAGAAGTGACTGTGTTGTATATGATGAAAAATGGATATACTCAAGATAAATGATGAAAATTAAGCTCAGGAACCTCTCCTTAGATCTCCTAATCAGCTAGATCAAAGGTGAAGATGGAATTCCCGCATGAGAATTCTTTGCACTAAATAGTGCTGCAATTCTGGCTAAACATCTGAAGCTTGAAATTAGTCAAAATACCAAAAAAAGATGAATATTGAATGCCTTCCTTTCTTCTATCTCCTCCTTCTTATCCTTGGTGAGCTTCCTCATCTCGGACCCCACTCATTGATGATGTGACTTCCTTGAGAAGATTCCCCTTTCAAAACTGCACTGCCCTAATTAGTTTCCCTCCTCTTGTAACAGCGTTGTTGACTTCGTCAACTAGATCTAGCTCATTGCTTTGCCCCTCTTTCACACTAAAGTGGCTTTATTTTTTCCTCCTAATCCAATCCCTTTTCACAGCGGGATATGTTTTATTGTCCTCCCTACTATTTATTTTTAAAATGGAGCAGTTATAATATTCCAAGTAACAGGGGCTAATTGGGAATATTACAGTCCTCCCCATTCAAAATTTTCTTGCCCACAAGCAATAGTAAAGAATGATGCTGCAAGATTTTCTCTCCCTCCCAAGTGGCATCCTCATCCGGTAGATTCCTCCATCGAATCAAATATTCCTTGATGACTCTGTTTCTTAGTTGCCTCTCCCTTGTGTCTATGATTTCCTCTTGCTACAAAATTAGGTGGCCCTCATCATTAATAGGGGAAAGATACATGTTGTCAACCACATTCCTCCCAATGGCCCTCTTGAGGCAAGATACATGGAAGATATTGTGGATTTTGCTCCCCTTAGGAAGCTCCAACTCATATGCTACCTTACCGACACATCTGATTACCCTGTATGGCCCATAGAAATGGGGCTTGAGCTTCTCATCTCCCTTCTCCTTGAGTGTGGGCTGTTTGTAAGGCTGAAGACATAGTTAGACAAGATCTCCCACCTCAAACTATCTTTCTATCCGACCCCGATCTGCATACATCTTCTGTTGTTTCTGGGAAGTAGAAATGTTGTTCTTGAGTGTCCTGAGTATGTCCAGGTTCTCCTGAATCCATTCCTTTGCCCTTGAAGCCTTACTTTCCCCAAACATAACATCAGAAAATGAAAGTGCCTCATACCCATATAAGGCCCAGAATGGAGTCATGCCAATAGAAATATGGTGAGTAGTGTTGTAACAATAATCTCCCAAGTGGAACCAACACAGCCAAGCTCTCTGCTGCCCTGTTACATAGTTCCTCAAGTAGCCTTTTAGCCACTTGTTCACTATATCGATCTGTCCATCGGTTTGGGGGTGATAGCTAGTGCTTGGAGTCAAATCAATCCCCACTAACTAGAAAATTTCCTGCCAAAATCCACCCATGAAGCAACTATCTCAATCACTCACTATGGTCTTTGAGGGACCATGGAGTCTAAATACATCTCTGAAGAAGAGCTCAGCTATCTGTGAAGAAGTATAATGTGCAGAAATGGAAAAGAAATGAGAGTACTTTGTTAGCCTATCAACAACAACAAAGATACAATCCTTACCCTATACTGTCGGTAAGCTAGTGATGAAGTCCATAGAGATACTTTCCCACTTCCCATCTTGAATAGGTAGTGGCTGCAATAACCTAGTAGGGTGGGTGTGTTCTCCCTTATTTTTTTGAAAAATGGTGCACTCTTTGACATGTCGAAGCACATCCTCCTTGAGACCCTTCCATGAGAATCTCTCCCATATGGCCCTGTAAGTCTTTGTGAAACCTTGATGCCCTGCAAGTGGAGAATCATGTGATGCCAATAAGATCTTATCCTTGAGCTTGGAGTTCTTAGCCAAGAAGATCCTGTTCCGGTAATAGATGACCTCATCCATTACTTTAAACCTCTCATCCGATACCACCCCATCAAGTATCTCACATGAAAAGTCATCTTTGGAATACTCAACTAAGATTTGAGCTTTCCAATATGCATCCATGCCCCTCAAAGACAGCATTATAGGCCTCCTGGATAGTGCATCAGCTACTACATTTCTTTTCCCCTTAACATATTCTATGTCAAAATCATGAGCTTGGATTTTCCATACCCACTTATGTTGTCTCTCTTGGAGTTGTTTCTGTTCAAGGAAGAATCTAAGACTGTTATGGTCAGTCTTCAATTTGAACTTATTCCCCACCAAGTATTGTCGTAATTTGGCTAATGCATGCATGATTGCCAACATTTCGTTATCATAGATGGGGTACAACCTCTCATGAGGAAGTAGCTTCCTGCTCTCAAAGGCTATAGGATTCCCACCTTGCATCAAGACTGCTCTAGTACCTTCACCTGTTGCATCACATTATAGAACAAAAGGTTGATAAAAGTCAGGAAAAACCAAAACAGGACAACTACTCATTACCTCTTGGAGCTTATCAAAAGCCCTCTACGCTGTAGCTGTCCAATGGAAAGTTCCTTTTTTTGTCAAGTATGTCAGTGGTGCTGCTAGTTGTGAAAACCCATTCACAAATTTCCGGTAATAAGTGCATATGCCCACAAACCCTGTGAGTTCTCTAACATTCCTGGGCTCAGGACAATCTCTGATAGCCTGGATCTTCTCCTCATGTACCCTCACTCCATCTACTCCTATGAGGTGCCCCAAATACAACATCTCTGTGAGGTCAAATTCACATTTGGAGATCTCGGCATAGAAATGCTGCTTGAGGATATGTAAAACTATCTCAATATGCTGCAAGTGATCCTCCCAAGTGCGGTTTTAGATAAGAATATCATCAAAGAAGACCAATACAAACTTTCTTAAATGAATACGGAAGATGTGGTTCATGCAGGATTGGAAAGTTGCTGGGGCATTGGTCAATCCAAAGGGCATTACCAGAAACTCAAAATTCCCATAGTGACATCTGAATGCTATCTTGGGGATATCTTTCTCCCTCACCTTGATTTGATGATACCCAGATCTCAAATCAATCTTGGAGAAGTATTTTTATCCCCTCAACTCATCCATGAGTTCATCGATCCTGGGTATAGGGTGCCTGTTCTTCAAGGTTTTCTTGTTCAAGGTGTTGTAGTCAATGCACATCCTCAATGTGCCATCTTTCTTCTTTACTAAGATCGCTAAAGAAGAAAAAGGACTAGTACTAGGCCGGATGTGTCCTAGAGCTAGCAACTCTTGGATAGCCCTCTTAATCTCATCCCTATAAGCCTTGGGATGCCTATAAGGAGTGGTGATTACTACTTGGATCCCTTGTTACAGCTCAATGGTATGTTCAAACCCTCGGTTAGGAGGTCTTCCTGGTGGAATATCTCCAAATACTGTAGAATACTGGCCCAAGAGAGACTGAAAATCTAGATGCACTAGTGAATCCTTGCCCTTCACCTCTGATATATGCAACTCCACTGCCCATTTAATATCCCCTCTGTGCAAATCTGCCTCCATCATGTGTGCTGAAACAACCTGAGGGGGGTATGTGTGGTTGGTTTAGTGGATTTTACCAACCCTTGTAATGGTTCAGCCACCCCATTAATAAACATGCATACCTTCCTGCTCATAGTGAGGTTGGATACCATTACTGAAAGCTGCAAATACTCAGCAATATAATCCTCAAGATCTCCCTCATGTTTGATCTTGGTAAACTTGGAAAAGTGGGCTTCCAGATCTCTTGGATCAAACCTCTCCACTAGCCTCTTGGTGAAAGTTGAGTATGAAGTGATATGATGATGCCCAAGTGTGGTCAGCCCATGAAACCACCATTCTTGAGCTTCCCCTTCTAGGTGCAGCACAACTATCTTGATGGCTTCTATCTCAGAAACCTTGTTGAGCTAAAATTATGTGTCCAAATTCTGCATCCAAGCCTTGGCTATACACTTAGGTGTCCGATCAAATGTGGGAAAGAATAACCCTAACATATTCCTCCTTCTGTTGAGGATTAATCCTCCTCCCATCCTTGATCCGGAAAAACTCATGAAAGATCAAGTGCTCCGTGAACCCTTGAGATTGGAGTTCATATTCTTCAAAATATTCTCCCATGGTTCCTTCCTTATCTACCCTAGTTAGAAATGAAGGCATGGTAGAGTGTTGTGATGTAGCTGAATGCCCCATGCCATTTGCAGTGCTGGTGCTTGCCTCATGGAAAAACCTTATAGAATCCACTTCATGTCTCATCTCCTTGAGGTCCCTTGCAATGTTCTAAAGGGTTTGAAGTAGGATATTTGAAATTTATTCCTCCTTCAATTTAAATATAAATTCCCCCCACAAGTTGAGCCAACAGAAGAGCTCTGATGCCACTGTAATATTCCTTTTCAGGAATTTCTGCAATTTATTCAATGAGGACGCTGTATAAGGAAATCCTTGCAATAAAAACACAGAACAGGACTTGGATCCTCTTACGTATTTTTTATGTAGCTTAAACATGAAATTGAATCAGAAGCAAGTCATCCTAGCTACGTTAAACATATCTTCCCAGCTCATATATGCTCAAAAACACCCCAATCCCACAACTTCACAAGATAGAACTGCTGAAGACTGCAACAACGTAATTTTCATTAGGGTATCTATAGAAAAATATGATTTAGTATAGAACTAGAACTTTCATTAATCATGAGATCAGAAATAAGAGGTTAGAACCCTTTTACAAGCACATCAGAACATCTCGGCAAGGGTATCCGGCAAAATAACAACATAGAATACAACACTACATAAAATAACGCTATATACAGCAACTCAGTATTAAAAAATGATGAACATGATCTGAAATAGGTGAATGGTACATAAATTGGCCCAATTCCTACCTCAATAGGCCTTACGAAGTGAAATAGGCACCTCCTTCTCCAAAACACGCATAAAATAGTAGGATTTCACCCAGCAGCTACTGCTACTGCAGAAATGACACAATTACTTGAAGTGACTGCACCGTATATGATGCAGAATGGATATCCTCAAGATAAATGATGAAAATTAAGCTCAGGACCCTCTCCTTAGATCTCCCAATCAGCTAGATCAAAGGTGAAGATGGAATTCCCGCATGAGAATTCTTTGCACTAAAAAGTGCTGCAACTCCGGCTAAACAGCTGAAGCTTGAAATTAGTCAAAATACCAAACAAAGCTAAATACTGAATGCCTTCCTTGCTGCTATCTCCTCCTTCTTATCCTTGGTGAGCTTCCTCACCCCGGACCCCACTCATTTATGATGTGACTTCCTTGAGAAGATTCCCCTTTCAAAACTGCGCTGCCCTAATTAGTTTCCCTTCTCTTGTAACATCGTTGTTGACTTGGTCAACTGGGTCTAGCTCATTTATTTTCCCCTCTTTCACACCAAAGTGGCTTTATTTTGTCCTTCTAATCCAATCCCTTTTCACACCGGGATATGTTTTATTGTCCTCCCGACTCTTTATTTCAAAAATGGAGCAGTTATAATATTCCAAGTAGCAGTGGCTAATTGGGAATATTACAATTTAAAAGGTCACAACAAGCTCTGAAAGATTTCAACTCCCAGCAAGCGTTTTTTTGCATCAAAATTCATAAATTCACAGGTAAAAAAGAAAAATGTTGATATTGCAGCACTCATAAAATAGTTTAAATTACCTCCTACAGAGCACCCATAAGCCAAGGAGATTGTACAAGAAACAAATCAAAAGGATGAGATGATGAATCTCATATTACAGATGACAGCACAAATTAAGGAGATGGAAATTGAAATGGATAAATTATTCCAAGAAAAAGAAGCTGCCAAGAAACAAGAAATCCCTGCTACTGTAATTCCTGCAGTGACAAAAACAGTGCCATCCACTCTAGAAGAAGAATTGGCTCCAATGGTTGCATTGGCTACAACAATGCCAGCAACTTCATCTACCACATCTACCACTGAGTCTTCTACTACAGTATTCCAAAAATCAGATGAGGCCAACAAATTAATAAAGGCAATGGAGGACATGTCCATACAAAATAATGAAATAAACAGGTTGAAGGAACAAATAAAAAATCTTGAAGATGCCAAAAAGTTAGCACAGATTAATGCTAAAACTAAAGAACAAAAGGCTAAAAGGTTAAGTGAACAACTTAAAAAGCTAGAAACATAGTTGACTTTAAAAGAGCCTATGGCACATATCAAAAATAAATTATGGTCCAATATCATTGAATATGTCAATGATACTTGGCAATCTATACAAGTGATTTATGAATAGAAGGATTTACTCAAAGTAGCTAGAGAAGAAATACATAAAACCAAAGAGGAATTAGGCAACAAACCTGAAGAAGCATTGGAAATTATTAAGTTCCTCAATTGTAAAAATAAGCAGGAATTGGCTGAAATAGGAATAACAAATAGGACATAAACCATTATTGATGTAAGAAAAGCAATTTCCAAGAAAAAATTGATGAAACTGATGGAAGAAAAGTGCCAAAATATGGATATAACCATCACAAGATTCATGGTGAAATTTGACACTTTGAGGCAAAACGGGCTTCCAAATCTTCTAGTAATCAATGATAAATTGATGAAACAAGAAGATTATAATAAAAAGATAAGGGAATTTTCTAAAGAATAGGTGAACAAATCATATTGGCAAGGCATTCCAACAGGTAAACTTTTCCACAAAAGTATTGAAAATCAGTTTTACTTACAACATGAAGTAAAACACCTTTTTGTGGTCAAGCCAACCTTTGCAAAGTACACTGAAGATGATGAAAACTTCAGGAAAATCATGAAGATCAAATTACCAGACGCAAAATTCTAGGAGAAGCTAACAGATTTGTTGTAAAATCAGTTTCCAGTTAAAAAAAAATGAAAAAACAAAGCTGTTGTTTTTACTACATATTAAACCGATTTTTAAACAGTAAAACAGTTTTCAGCAGTCAAAGTGTATCAGGTTAAAGTGTATCAGGTTAAAGAGTATCAGCAGTCAAAGAGTATCAGATGAAAGATATAATTTAAAACTAATTGAAGACCAAACTGTTAGCGTGAGAGACACCTCAACTACCCAGCTGTAGCCCAAATCCAAATAGCAGGCTATTTAATTTCAGTAAATAGGACATCTATCAATTTTTTAGGCAGATTTCACTATCTTTTTGTAAAAATATATTTTATTTTCCAAGAAAAATACCTAATATTATTCTTGGATATTTTGTACTACTTTTTGTATAAATACTTCATCATTTGAAGTATTGAGTGTGGATAAATTTTTGAAGATTTCTATAGCTGTTATATTTTGAACCTAAGGGTTTTTGTATCAAGTTCAAGTTAGAAGACTGGATCTTAAGCAATAAAGCATCATATTACTGCATTCATGTGTTGGGTCACTTAAGTGAAGTATTTTCTAAATGTTATTTGTCAATTTTCTTATTTTTTTCATCCATTCATGAATGTGTTCTAAATTTTAATGTCAAACCAGTAAGTGATTTTCCCACCAAACCAAATCAAAACCCCAAAACTAATTTTCCCTATATAACTAGCCTAAAATTAGATATAAAAACAAAGTTAAAACTTATAGAGAGAGCCCTCTCTGAGCCTTAGGAAGGCTAGATCCTAAAGCTTAAAAGTAGGTTTGTGGTTACCTCTGATATTCTTTAAACTATAATAAAAAATCTCACAACTTTGAGAATTATTAGAGTGATAACATACACAACATAAAAATATGGAATTTGAAAGGGATTGTTACAAAAAATAAATTTTCAAATGCTTATGATAGAGTGATTTGGATTTTTATTTGAATGATTCTTACTCACTTGGGATGTGATGTCCCTTTTATTAAATAGGTCATGTGTTTTATTATTAATTTTTCCTTTGTATTTTTTATTAATGGCTCAACATCCCCTTTTTTGCATGCATAAAGAGGACTAATGTGGGGATTTCCTCTGTGTCCTATGTTATTTATGTTAGCAACTGAAGGGTTGAGCAAATTGATTCTAGTTGCTAAGCATCGAGGTGACTTAGAAGGAATTGAGGTGGAAGTAAATCTCTTTATGACTTGAATTTTGTGGATGATATCCTAATTTTTTGAAATAGTTCAAGGCAAAACTTGGAAGCCATTAAGGAAACCCTATCTCTATTTTATAAAGAAACAAGAATGATCATCAATGTTCAGAACATTGAAATTTTAACTAGGTTTGGTATTCATAATTCTTGTACCTCTGACATGTAACCTCTATAACACGAGTACTTTGTATCTCTCTCAATGATATATATCTCTCTCAGTGGTGTTATTTCTCTATGTTGATGGGTGTTTTAGAGATACAAAATGATGCAAGCTCCAGAGGCTATTAAGGACAAATTTAGTGGTCCTCATTTCGACGACTCCCCATGCATATTGTTTTTTCCTTTTTCATGTTGATATTATACACTTGATTTTCATTTATATATATATATATATATATATATATATATATATATATATATATATATATATATATATATATATATATATATATATATATATAGTCATATCTACACTCTAAATTACAACATCACTCAGATATACCACTTTCCTATCCTCTTCCCAGGAAAATCTGCCCTTTAATTGGCTAGCAGTTTCCTTGCTCAACTGGAAATTGTCCAAGTCCAAGGCTCAAGCCTCATGCTTTTCCTATGAGATTGCACAATATGCATTCGTTGGCTTGATACACTACATATTGCGCAATTCCATGGCTCAAGCTTAACCCGTGGATACAAATACTACAAAATGTGCAATATCTCCCTCAATATGCCTGGGCTAAGACAACATATTGTGGCGCCTCAAGACTCAAGTTGTTCCCCTGGCTACTGAGACTATGCAATGCACAGTTGATGAAGCCAATCCCTTCCCCCAGCTCAAGAATTGTGAAATTTTCCCTCTTGGTCTTGTAGTTGTTTCCTCGATCTTTCTCTGTTAGTCATTTTGTTGAAGCTAATTCATGTTTTCCATTAGTTATTTTTCCTACTATAGGTACTGAAATTTTTTAGAACTTCTTGTGATAAATTATGGTGATCATGGCCCCAAGAGATTTGGTTCAAAGGACACTATAGAAAGTAGCACCAAGGAGGTAGTTAAGAGTACTTCATTGAATTTTCTAGTTTTCTTAGATACTCAATTTTTTATACAGAAATATTCAAACATCAAATGGCATAAAGTGAGTGAGGCATTTTCAGCAAGAAGCTTCAAAGTAGATCTTGAATACCGACAGGTGTATATCAATGTTCAAAGGTCACAGTTACATAAGATCGTAGGTAGGTACCCAAATTTCCCATGTGCATACATTATCAGCTAGATACTATCTCATACAAATGAAAAGACCATGACTCTTAGTAGTGCCAGTGGAAAAAGGATTTCCTCTTTCCTGGCACCAGATTACCATCTCATGTATCAGTTTTCAAAGCCATAATTTCTCATGGATTCTTACTTATATGCAGCTAGCAACTACTTTAGCAGAAATTATGTTGTCAAAGGCTGGGTGAAAGAGCCAAAAAAATTTCTTCAGACACCCACCAACACTTAGAAGACAAAATATCTCAGGAAGGGTTATCAGTACTTCATAGTTCTATGTTGCAGGATATATGTTCAAGAGAGTACTAAGACCTTCCCCGAAGGGTGGGAATTATTTCTCAATCACATTGTGAATGAAGGAAAACCGTTCAAATATTCATACTTGTTGTCTCAACAACTAAATTTCCATGTATATAATTCCCATAATCCTCCCAAGGGAAAGCAAGACAGATTCTACATGTCTGCCTACCTATTGGATGCAATATTGCGCTCACAATTCATTTCCTGGCATGAATTGGACTTGGTCACCAAGACAGCCTATTGTGCACATTTACTGCAAGATGATTTTAGATTTCTGCCATAAGGGATTAATGGAAATTTTTACTGATCACTTCTTTATTCCATTGTATGAGTTAATATTTGAGGAAGATCCACCTTTCATGTCACGTGGGGAAATTGAAGCAGTGTTAGAGATAACATATTGGCTTACCTCACTGGATGGAGATTTCCTTAGAGTGTTTAGTTTAAAAATGTCTCCACATATTTTACTGAGGTATGCCACCGATAAGTTGGTCATGCGAGAATTTTCCTACCATATTTCCACAGGGTTATCAACATTTCTGCACATGAAGAAGAAAGCACCTTGGGTTGCTCTTCCTATTCAAATCGAGTTGTATGAAATCAAGAATTTGAAAGTTGCAGACACCAAAGGAAAGGAGATAGAGAAATTCTCATTCATTCGTATGGATTTAAATCTGTATGATCCTAGGAATTTTTTTAAATACCATTGTGAAAGGATTCATATCTAGTGGCCAAGTGGGGAATTTTATAGGCTTGAGGAGGATGAGATGAAGAACTTTTACAATGTCTCCAAGTCCCGCAAACAAATAATTTTTGTAGGAACATCGAAGGTTACTTTGTAGAAGGAAGTCACTCCAAAGGTAGTATTAGCATAAAGGTGCAACCAAGTCTATGAAAAGGGAAAGAGGAAAGTTGCACATAGTCCACTAGAAGAGTAGAGCTGCAAGATGAAAGCAGATCCAATTATTCTGAAAGCGGCCATATCAACAGAGAAGAAGATGAAATATAGGATGAAGGAAGAAGAATAGAACCATATGGAAGAAAAATATCATAGGATATTATAATAAGAAACACATAAGAAGTAAGAAGAAGAAAGGAAGAGAATAGAAGAAGAAGAAGCAACACGAAAACAAGTCAAAAAACAAGAACAAAATCGTCTACTATAAGATGAGAGAAAATAGTTGTAGGACAAGGAGCTCGCTCAAGAAATTTAGCAGTTGGTTGTCATTCAAGACATGGAGGTGGAACTGGAGCGACTGAACCAATATGTTGATCTGATGTTGAGCACTGAAGAGGTCACTATTCATCTCCTCCTCATCTGACAACAGAGGAAGATCCGAGTGCAAAAGTGGAATTTGTTCCTCTTCATGATGATTCGGTCATGGACACATATAATATTACTTACGACGAGCTTCAAAAGAAGATTGTGCAATCAAGGAATAAAAATTTTCCCTATGGTCTTGCATCTCTTTCATTTATCATAGAAAGGCTGATTCTGACAGACACTAGAAGGAATACAAATTCCATTGTCGCAACTAACTTGACCTTTAGAGGAGTAGCAAAGTCAAACACAGAGTATATCATAGTAGAGAATAAACAAATGGAGAAGAACTTACAGGCTATGAGGCAAGAATTTCAACAACTCCATTGAAAAATACAGAATGAAGATGCTGCACAACTATATCTGGAAGAACTTAAGTCACCCATACTTGGAGAAGTATCAGAATTGGGAGATACCATGCAAAACCTTTATGAGGAGCTTTTCAACATGCATAAGGAATTTTTCCACTTACACGGATTGCAGTAGAAGTGTAAGTATCATGCTAAAGCTCTCAATTTTGTTCAAACATATATTGTTTTCGTGTATGAGTGGTCAACGAAAAAAAAAGGGGCACTGCTCGACTTGAAAAATAAAACGAGGTAACATCAAGAATTCTAGAAAGAAAAAGTTCGAAAGCTCATCCAAAATAATTAATACCGCGTCTTGTTCATTTCCAACATTCAGGCTTCATATGCACGATCATACAAAAACATGTATTTCATGTATAAATTTCACATGATCCCATTAGTTGGCTCACTCATTGAAGCCAAACATAGGAATCAGGTCGCGTAGGAGGTTGAAGAATACTTGTATCAGTTAATAGAGATCGCTACCAAGGAATATATTGAAGTGAACAAGAATAACATGCAGAATTACATTGGTGGCCCTCTATAGATCAATACCATGTTTCTCCTACTAAACAAGGAAACTCAGACCAGTTCCAAATCAGTGTACCTAGATGCCATGGAAGATAGAGTCCTCTTCCAACCTGATCCCATAACATAGTTTGGGAAAATAATTGTGCAATATAAATCTTGGTGCCATTACGTAACTGAGAAAAAAAAAGTTGAAGTTGTTGTACTGGAGTTTCCCAAAACTCAAGCTTAACATGTTTTTTCTTATCAGGCTGTCCAGTTGGCTCTACCCAATTTTGTCCCATATGGGTATGAGGATATTGTAATATTATTTTGTAATTAATTTGTAAGTAAAATTCCAAGTGTCAATTTTGGGAAGTGAAGAGTCATTTTGTAATGAATTTGAAGATTCATGAAGGAAGTATAAGAGTCACAAAAAAGAGATGAATAGTCTCCCATTTTGTTATAAATATGTCCTCATAACTCATGTAACTGGATTGTGGGAGCCAAGCTTTGGGCTAGGATTTTTCTTAGGATCAGAGGCTTGGGATTTTTGTTGAGACACATGGCTTCTCTGTAGCATAGAGGGAGTGTCTTTCTTTGGAGGTGTAGTTGTAGACTTCATGTTCCACTATTGGGACTAGTGGTTCGCCAATGATATATGTATACTTGGAGATTTCACTTTAATAAAAGCTCAGAACCAACACGTTTTCATGCATATGTTGTGAATATAGTATTGAGTTGTTCTTGTTATGTTTTCAATATATGTTGTTTCACTTATGCTAACGCTTATGAACTATTTCTTTTTCATTAGTATGAATATTTTTAAGTTCATGATATTGTGTATTTTCATCATGGTTAACTTGTGAACTATTTTGTACGCTAACTTGTAATGTCTCTTATGCTCGTGTGTTCCTTTAAAGTTGCATACTATTACATGATTCTAAGGGGCTCACTTTCCCCCTTATTGTGTTAGAACCTTTCATGCAATGCACTTTTTCCTTTACAAAGTCACACACTTGATTCACCAAAGTAAAACATATGCCATTTTATGTGTTATTCCAGCCAAGGAATGTCACTAAAACACACTTCTACGACAACCAGGTCTTATTCCCAATGGGGGTCCCACTTTGAATGGTGTGAGGTCTAATTGGGACTTCATATTGGGGAGACCCCATGAATGTTTTGGGTCTAGTTCAGTCAACATTGTTGGTGCTAGAAGGAAGGCCAGATGACAGGCTGAGCCCGTGAAGTCTGTTTGAGACTTATTTATATTTAAATGGCTTCTACCCATATCTAAACCTCAGCATGCTTTTCCAGAACTGTAAATTTGAAAGTGCATGTGGGAATAATTAATTGTTGGAATAAGGAATTATTGAGGGGGGGGGTGGGGGATGAATTAGTAATTGTGAGATTCTTTTTAAAAAATTTACTTTAATGTGCTTTTAGTTATTTCCACTATTGTCTGCTTCTTATGAGAGAATTCATTCACAAAGGAAATTAGCAGCAAATATAATCATTTGTATGTTCACACATTCTATCACATGAGAAGCACAAACACACACATTGACACTGGTATTTTTTGCCTGGAAACCCAATGGGAAAAAACTACCAATTTGTTTTTTTTTTAAGATGTAAGTTAATCACTGATTTAATTACATCATTTTCTTTGTGAGCACTCACTCACACGAGGCACCGACCCCCTTTTGATAGAAAGAACCAAATTTCCAAGAGGAACCAATCTCTTCTGATTACAAGCCACCACCTGCTCTTGCCATTGTTCTACTTTTCATACTATTTTCAAACTGAAAACATACACATATATAATCAAGGAAAAATACCAATCAGTTATAACATTGAATAAAAATTTTCTCTTGGTCTTTTTTTTTATCCATAGGTTCCCTCGGTCTCACACAGAAACACTTCTGTCCTCTGCACTAAACAAAATATCCTCAACTCTATCCCTTCTTGCAACAATCTCTCTATTGCCTACTCCTCCACTCTGTTCTCGTGCTTATTTCGCAGGACACTCTCGGCTCAAACTCCTTGGATGATTCAACAATACTCACTTTCCCTCACATTTCTCGATGGAAATTGATGGTTTTGATCCTCTGATGCACACTGTACTATGTTATTTTTTCCACTGAATCCCACACTACTTGAGTGTACCTTTGTGTGTCTTACCTTGTCGATGTTGCATCTTCCCATTGAATTTTTTCATGGTTTTAAACATAGGAATGGAATTTTTAGTTCCTCACCAAATCCCTATGTAAAACTCCATACTGAGATTTAATCTCAGTCAACCTGTGCACTCTACCCTGACTTCCCTTGTTGGTTTAATTCTTATCAAAGTTTGACAGAACAGGGGAGTGGAAACTTTGCTTCTCATTTAATTTAGAAATACATGCATGGGATGTGGAACTTGGATTTATTTACCCCATCAACTCTTCTCTATGAACCATTGTCCTTGGTGGCTTGTCTCATTTCTCCCTTCCAATACCATCTTTGATTTTTCACATTTAATCTCCAACTTCAATCCATTAATTCTCCAGCTTCCAACCCATTCATTCCTTTACTTATTACTACTATTCTATCAGATCCTTAATATATCATAACTCATAATAAATGAGTGTTACTGTGGAGTACTAAAAAGGTATGCTTTTGATCATTATTTCAGTGGCTTTTTAATAGAATTTGTGAACCTTTTTGTGTCAAGAATTTGGAAAGTAATAAGGAACTATAACAAAACACATGAGAATTGATATGCAAGACTTAGCCACTGATAAAGGTTATTTTCTATACAGGAAAAGGAGAAAACGAGGGATTGCCGTTCCAAAGGAAAGGACAAAGTCGAGATAACTGCTGTCCCTCTGGACGAGAACCGAACGCAAACAAGGATAAACAGATCAAAGCAAATCGGCTCGGAAAAGAAGGAGAAGACACCAGCTCAGCGCAAAAGAAAAGATAGGATGAAGAGTTAACAGTTTGGCGAATCCCTCAGGATCTTCGATCCTGAGGGATCGCTGCTTTATTTACCTTGTCACTTGGACATCTCCGCCGTCGTCTTTATATAAAGAGACAGCACTGTTAGTTTAAAAGGGATATATAGATGTAGAGATGAAGGATACGCTTTTATGTAATTTCTGTAAAACATCAGCTTTGATTATTAAGTTTCGTTGAGAACTGGTTCAATGTATTTTTGACCAATGCATTAATGAAAGTTTGGTGATTATTTCATCTCTGCGACTGGATTAACTTCAAGCGGTGTATCCTTGGAGGCTAAGGGCCCGGCCCCGAAGGACACTTGCTTTTGTACCATTACGGCTTTATTTCTGTGTGGTTTGTTTATCATTGTTATTTGGTAATTTGATATGTTTTATAAGTTCATATTACATGCTCTGTTAAAGATTGAATCATTGAAGTTTTTGCAGATAAAATCGTGTGTTGACTCCGCACCAAGTTATTAATCCTTTCAAGAGTTCATTGCATGTTCTTACTGTTATGTTACAGAGCTGTTATATTAAACGTTCGTGTTGTGTGCGTTTCTAATTCATCAGTACTATTCCATAATTCATTAATCGTTGTTGCTGTTCCTTTAGTGTGATTTGTGTGAATTGCCTTTGGGGTGAAAGAATGTTATTTGATTGCATAGAAAGTATTTTAGTTAATAGGTTACAACCCGCGGGACTTAGTTATTTCAATTGTTGTTCCATTTTAGACTTGCTGTTCTATTCCAGAATTGTTGTTCAATCCTTTATTCGCTTTGCTGTTCCATTTACTTGCAGTTGTTGGTTTGGTGTGAGAGATGATCTAAGGCTGTAGTGAGCAGTGGCAGTCACTGTCTAGCTCCCAGGCTCGTGGTCCATGCTCTAGTTTCCTTTCTATCAGTTTCCGAAGGGATGGGTTATCACTGCCGAACCCTTGATTGATAAGCTGTTGAGTTTTCTGAGTGTGTGATTTGTTCTTTGAAGTAATTTAGTTACAAGCAAGCATCCGTTTACTCTTGTATTTCTTATGCACTGTACTACTAGCATTACTCTGACAAATGATAGCCTCGGATTGAGTCACTCTTTGTAATAACAAAACGCTCCCGGATTGACATATTAATGTGAGGTAATTAGAGGTGAAAGAGACCCTTTTTATAGCTCTACATTTTGGCGACGTTGCCGGGGAAAGAGTGTAGCCATTTGTCTTTTTCAGAGTAGTGTACGAGCCTGCTAGGGAGGAGTTGGATCCTAAAAACGGAAGGTAAGAACCTACGTGCGGAACATGTAAAAGCCCTGTTCCACTATCCGCTTTCCTGCAGATTTGTTTTTGCTTTGTTTGAATAGAAGTTGGTAGTTCATTTTTTTTGAGTGCATGACTAAGCAGAAAAGACCAGAAAAGAATATCAAACCCCCATCCAAGCCTGAAAAAGCTAAGGGGCCGGTGACCCTTGGCCGAACGACCTTCATAGACGAAATCTATAAGAAAACAGAATCTCAGCCATCATTAGGCCTCAAGAAAAACATTTCTAAACCGCCTACTAGTTCCCTTCAGGCCACAGGATCACCATCTGTAGCCTGCGCTGAGGTGCATAGTCAAACTGAAGAGCAGGACTTTCAAGAAATTGAAAATTCTACTCCTGAATTATTGCAGGAAGGGAACTCTAGCAACTTTTGTGAGGGAGAAGGAGAAACAGGGGAAACCAAGGAACCAAAATCCCCTAGTGAGACAAATCAACCATTAGATAGCCCAGATAAGGGGAGTGCTGCGAAAGTCATTGTTGAAGGAATTGAATCTCCTCAGACACCTGGTATTCCCATTATTCCAGATAAAGGAAGCGCTGTTAAAAAGATCCCTGTCAAAACCGTTCCCACTCAACCTAGGAATACCCTCCTAGATATCCCAGAAGGTTATTGGCATATATTCGATTCCATGGCTCAAAACCAACCAAATGCTCAAAACCAGCCAAATACTCAAACCTCTACCTTACAATATCCCATAGTGGATTCTGCAGCAAATGCACCCATGAAAGCTATCCCTCTTCAGCATATCCCTACATTCCACGGACTCACATCAGAAGATCCGGATGCATTCTTATTCGAATTCGATGTGTTATGTAGGGGGTACGATTACACCATCGATCCCCAAAAATTGAAATTATTTCCCTCTACATTAAAAGGGGCTGCTTTAAGATGGTTTATGGGGCTAGGTGGCGGGGTTATCAACAATTGGGATCAAATGAAAGAATCCTTCTTAAAAAAATATCAGGATTATTGTAGGTCTAGAGAATTAAAATACGAAATATTTCAAATGACAGCCAGACCAAATGAAACATTAGAGGAGTATGTGGAACGTTTTCAGTATAATCTACAAAGATCTCCTTATGCATCGCTACCTTTACCTGATAATGTGTTAAAAACTGCATTAATGAGGGGCATGAAGGAACAATGGATTGAAACATTAAACATTATGGGCAAGGGGGATATTTATCAAGAGAATTTTACTGACATCCTTGACTTATGTATCAGGAGTTCGAGGGGCAGCACAAGAATAAAACCGACAGAATATGATCGGTTTGCAAGAGATAACAAAGTATCAGCAGAAGGAGTAACACGTGCAGAAATTGGAAATTTATTAGAAAATTTTAAAACTGACATTATGGGGACACTAACTACACAACTTGATATTGTGCAGGCTAAACAGAAGCAGCTGGAGGCAGAACAGAATTTGGCAATCTTCTGCCCCCGATGCAGAAAGAAACATAGCCACAAGGAGTGTCCACTGGATAAAGTCCAAACATGCGCCATCTGTACAAAAGATCACCTTACGGAAAGCTGCCCCTCACTTCCTGGATTGAAAGCGGTATATAAGGAAGCAGAAGAAGAACCAGAATCGGTGAATTCGATCAACCAGCGCCGCCAGTGGCAACCGAGACAACCTGGTATGTTTCCGGACTCAACCTCTTTCTTTCAAAACCCACAGTATAATTCTCAACAATATGGTATGTGGCAAAATCAATCTCAGCCCCCATTTACAAACTGGTCACCATAATCGTTTCCTTCTTCAAATTCATGGCTGAATCAAACAAGCCAAACTGGTTGGCCGAATTTCCCTTATACTCCACCATATTGGCAAAATGGCCCATACCCTTCACAGTGGACTCCCTCTACTTCACAAAGTTCACCCTGGCAGACAAGCTGGAAAAGACCGATGTACCACCCAGCTGGAACTATTCCGCTCCCTCAACCTACTCTGCCAGCCTTACAACAAAATCCCCAGTCTAACCTGAGACCGCAACTCCCAGCCCAACCCAATCCCAATCCAAATAACAGACCGGTCCAATCTATCCAAATCATAGAATCACCAGAAATAGGACCCGACCTGAGGGAGTGCAATGATCTTCAGTTAAGATCTGGACGTATAATTGAAACTGAGGGAGATAAAGCAGTTCATATTGAAGATCAGTTACCCAGAGAACATCAGTCACAACAAGAGGATGTAAATAAGCAACAAACTCATAATCAAGCAACCACATCCTCTCCCCCGTTCCCAGAACGAGTAGCCATACCTCGATCCATACAATATCCTGACTTCGACATTCTGGGAGAATTACAAAACTTGTACATAAAAATTCCATTCCTCCAAGCCATTCAAGACATTCCCATATACGCCAAAAACATAAAAGAATTGTGCATAAAGAAACCAAGGAGGAATATAACAAACAATCCAAGAGTCCAAGTAGTCGGCACCTTATCTGACCTATTGTCGGGAAGAGAAACACCCCTTAAATATGAAGACCCCGGGAACCCAATTATAACTGTTCAAATTTATGGCCAGACCCTGCCTAATGCCTTAGTTGATTTAGGGGCTGCAATTAATATTTTAACAACCACAACCTGCCAAAAGCTCGGCATTACATCTGTAGAACCCACCTCTACTCTGTTAGAATTGGCTGACCGATCTGTGGTTAGACCAGAGGGTACTCTACATGATGTCATGGTCTCTGTAGAATCCTGGGAGTATCCAACCGATTTCTTGATAATTAATCCAAAAACCCGACTTGATGGACATCCACTAATTTTAGGTAGACCTTGGCTTGCCACTGCCGATGCCTACATTGGTTGCCGGCAGGGAAATATGACCATAACCAGAGGACCGAATAGCAAAAATTTAGTTCTATATCCTCCAGCACAGCCAAGTGTCACAATGATTAAAACTAATAAACACCATGTATCATACCTTACTGATAACATCAGATCTCCATTAACTATACAAGAGGCACTCGATTTCAAAGATCAAACAGAAGACGATGCCATTAATAATTTCATTACTCAAAATGAACCTCGCACACAGTGTCACATGATAGAAGCAGCATTTGATAATGAATTGGAAGAAGATCCCCTGAAAGATATTCATGACCAAACGATACCTATTACTTCTGTTGCAAATAGTAAAACTGTGGAAATTGCACCGGGGAAAACTTTAAACATCAATGCTAATCTCACACCTGAACAAGAAACAAAGCTCATCCATCTGTTAACAAAATATCAAGAAGCATTTTCATGGGACTACCCTGATATGAAAGGAATCGATCCGCAATTATGTACACACCACATTTATATAGAAAAAGATGCCAGACCTGTGCGTCAGCCGCAAAGGAGACTTAATCCCCATCTAAAAGATGTCGTAAAAACTGAACTTCAGAAGCTTTTAGATGTGAATTTTATCTACCCTATTTCTGATAGTAAATGGGTCTCTCCGCTTGTGGTGGTACCAAAAAAGAACGGAAAATGGAGAATTTGTGTGGATTATAGGGAACTAAATAAGGCAACACAGAAAGATCACTTTCCTCTCCCATTCATAGACCAAGTATTAGATACTTTAGCAGGAAATAAATTCTTTTCTTTCCTGGATGGCTTCAGTGGATACAATCAGATTCAGATTGCCCCTGAAGACCAGGATAAAACTACTTTTACTTGTCCATGGGGAACATTTGCCTATCGAGTTCTACCTTTTGGCCTATGTAATGCTCCTGCCACATTTCAGAGGGTTATCCTTCGTA
The DNA here is from genome assembly GCA_034641835.2 of Pinus albicaulis. Classification (NCBI taxonomy): domain Eukaryota; kingdom Viridiplantae; phylum Streptophyta; class Pinopsida; order Pinales; family Pinaceae; genus Pinus; species Pinus albicaulis. Next base: position 1,428,153,499 of record CM076580.1, read on the forward strand.
TTTTTGCAGATTTAATAAATGATGGACTTGAAGTTTACATGGATGACTTTACACCATATGGAGATGATTTTGATCCAGCTCTAGACACCCTAGAAAAAGTCCTGCAACGCTGCATTGTTACCAGGCTTTGCTTAAGCAACGAAAAATGTTTCTTGATGATGACTGAAGGACTTATCCTAGGACACTATGTCTCAGCAGCCGGCATTCAGGCAGACCCGGCCAAAATCCAAATACTTTTGCTTATTCCCACTCCTACTACTCAAACAGAGGTACGCAGTTTTCTTGGATTTTCAGGGTATTATAGACGATTTATAGAGCATTATTCGCACATTGCTGCTCCTTTATATGCACTGACTGGTAATGTTGATTTTCTTTGGACAGACAAATGTGACCGCGCCTTCGAGGATCTAAAGAAGCTTGTATCCACAGCCCCAGTCCTTCGAGGACCAAACTGGGACCTACCATTCCAGATATCATCTGATGCCTCAGATACAGCCATTGGCGCAGTCCTTGGGCAGGAAGAGGATAAAAAACCATATGCTATATATTACATCAGCAAAAATTTATCCCCTGCTGAATTGAATTACAGCATTCTTGAAAAGAATTCCTAGGCGTAATACATGCGTCCAGCTAAATTTGGGCATTATATTCTGAGCTATCATTATCTAATATACGAACCATTACATACTAAAATATTTAGCAAATAAGCCTGTCACAAATGCCAGAGTAACTCGATGGTTAATCTTATTACAGGAATTCGACATCACAATCAAGGACCGCCCTGGCAAAGAAAACCCTGTAGCCGATTTTCTTTCGAGAATACCAAAATCAAGCGATGCAGCAGCAGTTGAAGATCAATTTCCGGATGAGCACCTATTTGTTGTTGCCGTTAAAACACCCTGGTATGCTGATGTTGCCAACTACCTCGCAGTAGGTAAATTACCAAAACATTTAACTCCTAATGAGCGCAAGCAGATTATTCAGAAAAGTTCTCGATTTTCGTGGATTGGAGGCTATTTGTTTCACACAGGAGCAGACATGCATATCAGGTGATGTGTTAGAGAGGATGAAATCTTTGACATCCTAAAAGCCTGTCACGATGGACCGTGTGGGGGGCACTTCGCTGAGCGTAGAACTGGACATAAAGTATTGCAGACAGGATATTACTGGCCTACGATCTTCAAAGATGCGAAGAAGTTTGTCCAAGGTTGTGACAGCTGCCAGCGAGCAGGACGACCTGGTCAAGCTGATGAGATGCCTCTGAAACCACAGTTAGTCATCGAACCATTCGAGCGGTGGGCTCTTGATTTCGTTGGACCCATCAACCCCTCATCAAATCAGAAAACATATATCCTGGTGGCAACAGAATATGTCACCAAATGGGTTGAGGCAGAAGCATTGCCAAGAGCCACAGAGGACTCTGTCATACAGTTCTTGTTCCATCTATTTGTTCATTGCAGCTAGGGAAATAATTACAGATGGAGGACCACAATTTGTTGGGCATAAATTAGCTGCAACACTTAACAATTATCATGTCCAGCATAAGATCACTACTCCATATCACCCACAGGCGAATGGGCGGGTAGAAAGTAGCAATAAGATAATAGAATCAATCCTAACGAAAACCATTGCGTCACATAGGCGTGATTGGGCTACCCGACTACCTGAAGCACTCTGGGCCTATCGAACCACATGGAGGAGCACCACCGGTTACTCACCTTATCAATTAGTGTTTGGAAAACAACCTATTTTTCCCATAGAATTTGAAATCCAAACATTACGGACAGCACAGGAAGTTGGCCTAGATCTAAGCGAGGCACAACTCAATCGACTATAGCAGATCAATGAATTAGACGAAATTCGGCTCTCTGCATTACAAAATACAGCATTGATTCAACAACAGCGAGCCAAATGGCATGATGCGCTCATCAAGAACAAAGTCTTCCATGAGGGAGATTGGGCTCTGTTATACGATTCTCGGTTTCAGGACTTCCCTGGAAAACTTCAGACTCGATGGTTGGGACCATACGAAATCCAGAAGGTGCATGACAACGGAACCCTTACTCTAATCACCATTGACGGTTCTGGATATGCATTCAAAGTAAATGGCCACCGAGTCCATCTCTATCGTAAACCACTCACTCGAGAATCCTTCTGTCAGCAGCTACGCCGAGACACCGATATGGAGATCTTAGGAGAGGAAGAGAAATCTTCCTCACCTGTAATTCATTAAGGGTTCATTTCTTTTTGCAATTTGTACATAAGTTCTTGTTTTTTTTGAGTGGTTCTTGTACATAAGTTTGAATTAAATATTTTCTTGTCATTTTTTCTGTTCCTTTTCTTTCACAAAGTTCGATTTTTGCATCTGCGTGTTTTTTATGATGTTGGTTTTGTTTGTTCTGCTGTTCCTTTTCTAAAGGAACAGCATTCGGATCTCTGCTGTTCCTTTTTCAAAGGAACGGCATTGTTACATTTTTCGCTGTTCCTTTTGGTTACCACTGTTCCTTTTTCTTCAAAGAAACAACGTTCTTTTATTTTTGTTGTTCCTTTTTCAAAGGAATGGCATTTTGAGTGTTTTTATAGTATTTTTATTTTTGCTGTTCCTTTTTCCCAAAGGAACGACATTTGCATTTTTGCTGTTTTTTATCATCCGTTGTTGTTTCTTTTTCAAAGGAACACCACTCGCATACTTCTGCTCTCCTTGTGAAACAACTTATTCTTTTGCTGATCTAAATTGAGGATGCTTCTTGCCCGTCTTCTTTCTAGTCTTTAAGATATAGCTATGTATTTGTGCAATGAAATATAAAATCACAACATACCGAAATCTGAAAACCATAAATCGCTATATCTATAAGGCTCTGCATTAGTAAGAGGACAAATGGAAGGACATACTTATTTCTTACCTTTTGTTGACATGGTTTTACTAATTTTGCCCTGATTGGTTATCTTTATCATGCTGATTCCCTTAAACTTTTATTAGTACTTGGGAATAAGAGCAAAGAGTTTATATCTTCCTATTGAGATAATAAGACTTCTTCCACCATTCCTACTCTTAAAGAGTGTTGAACCACCCTTTGTGTATAAATAAGGAAAAGTATTCTATAAAACAGAAAAATATCTGAACATGATATGTGAAGTGTCAAATGCAGGATAGGGGGTCTCATCGAGAGCCAGCCTACCATGATCATGAGGATGGAAGTGAAGTGGCATTCCCATTATGGCCACCACACCAGGGATATGGTCCAAAAGGTATATCAAATAAACGAACCTTGGAACAGGAGGTCTCATCACGAGCCGGCCTGCCCATGTTTCACTCCTTCCTCGTGAATGGCATTATGGTTAACTGGTCACCAAGCCAGCATAATGGTCTACATTTTGACATAACAACATTCCTAAGTATACACAAAGGATCATGGTTCCAAGGGTGAAAAAACAACTCTGCCAAGGTTATGGACACCTGTTGGCAGCAGAGTACTGTTAATGGTATTGAAGTCACCTTGCTTACACCAATGGGTAAAGATACTAATATTCTTTTGTTTCTTATCTCCTAGGAACTAATTATATGTCATTTCCCGATTTATACATCGCATGAACATTTATCATTACCAATCATGGCAACGGAAGTGACCATGACCACTTGAGATTGGCAAGTACGATACATGCCCTATCCATCAGCCTCAAATCATAACACAGCAGCCTCTTATATAATATGCGATCAATTCTCCGCCTCGATTTCGGTAATTCGTTGTCCTTTTCAACATAGCATAATTCCATATGCTGTTCCTTTCTGACTTGATTGCAGACCGGGTGCCGCTCCTTTCTTTGCCGGCTGGGACAGCCTATCACATTGCGGGGGGGGAGGTTAACCTCATCATTCCCTGTATTACGTGTCAACTTACCATTCGGGAAAGCTAGTATACGACGGTTTGGCATGGTTTAACGGCATGGCATTTCTATTTTTGTCATAAGATTACTTTCTGTTGCACTGTTGCATACTTTGTGTTTTTTGAAACCTTGCGATTATCATCCTCTCTGTGTTTCATACAGAAAACGTAGTTTCCGTTCCATTTAGAATCTACAGTGAAACTATGGGAGGAAGGGCAATTCGAAGCGAGCCTCAACAGCTGACGATCTCCGCTGCTGCCCGGGAGATCCTGGAAAGAGCAGGATGGTTGAATTATTTCAATCGCCTACAGGAGTCCAATGAAACAGTAGCGATGGAATTTTTGCAAAATTTACAAGATGACCACTCCACAGTAAGAGGGAAGCGGATAGCGGTCACTGATGCCATAATTGCAGAAGTTTCAGGACTACCAGCCACCGGACCGGTATGGACATTAAAAAAGGAACGATTACAGAAGGTCATGGACATTTTCCAGGACGAAGGCCAGAATCTGACAATTAAGGGGAAGGGTATTCTGCCAACAACCCTAGGAGAACCTTGGATGGAGTTAGCAAGAATAGTGCAGAGTTACATTACCTGCGAAGGAAGGAAAGACGTGGTAAGACCACGACATCTTAAACTTTTAGCTGTTTTAAAGCAGAGATGCTCTGTAAATTTACCTGCACTCCTGAACTCCTTACTGCATGATGCTGCACAAAGTATGAAAAAGGCACAGCACGTAGAGTCAATCGTTAGTCACCATGGGTTGATACGACTAGTTGTTAGTTATGGTCTCACCCAGCAGCAGAGCAGCTGGGAAGAGCTGATTGCAACGATTGAGGGGGGATTGACAGAGCCATCCCCAAAACGCAGACATTCTATAAGCACACCAGAGTGTCCGGCAAAACGCAGAGAACATGTCGCTAGTACATAAGAACAACCAGAGATACATCAAGAATCGGCAAAGCGCAAGCATGCCATTGACTCACCCGAGCAACCAGAGGAACCCAGAAAATCAGCTCGGTTAGCTCGGATGAGAGGAAGCATAGATAAGCCCAGAAAATCAGCCCGGTTGGCTCGGATACGAGGAAGACTGGAAAAGCTCCAGGGAAGCACCAGCCAACCAGTGATAATTGAAGATGAGCAACCCGAAGAAGAAGCAGCCGAGCCTTCGGGAACAGAAATAGAAGCAGAAACTGAACAGGAGGAAGAAATGGGACAGCAGGAAGATAGCCCATTACAAGACCTACTGGGAGATGATGACGTGGCCGCAGTCCTAGCCAATATGAGTAAGTATGGTCAACCTTCTAGTTCAGAGGGCCCCCATGACAAACCCCAAGAAGAAAACATGCCTGTTCATGATGAAGAGGAGGAAAATACTGAACGGGAACAATCTGTTCCCAGGTCACAAGAGGAAATTCTAGAGGAAGTAGGAGCAGAGACAGAACCAGTCGAGGTTCCTACCCCAGGACAGCCAGAGCAGAGCAGTGAAGAAGAACCCCAAGAGGAAGATTTAGCAACTAGTCATAGCAGACAGACTGCTGTTCCTTCGAATGAAACATTGTAAATTAAGAAGTTGCGGAGGGAACGGAATAAATTGTTGAATACGATAACCCAGCTCAGACAACAAATTAGGATTCTGAAAAAGAACCAGAAGGTAAGAAAAACCGGAGGGAGGAAAAAGAAGGCCAACAAGCGGCCTGCTGTTCAAAACCCTACTGAGAATCCAGCTGCCGTTCCAAATGATGCTGAGGAACATACGGGTGTTCGCGTTAAAACAGAAAAGGATGATATAAGGATCAGTGACAAGCAAATTCAGACAGAGGCACCACCCTCAGGGGTAATAAGGGTTCTGAACTCCAAACAGCATAATAAGAAAGTTCAGGTAAAACTCCCGGCCTCCACTGACTTATGGAAAAAAGATCCGAAGACAAAAACCTTGCATAAGATGGTGAAGCAAGCCCAGCAAGAAGCCGAGCAACTTAGAGAGCAAACGGTTCCCCAAGAAAAATATGAAGAGTTACAGCAGCAATTAAGGGACGTCAGTCAATCCAAAAGCCAGGCCTTTGAAGGGTGGAAAAAGGAACAAGAGGAAGTTGCACAGGTAACCCGTAGACTAGATACTGTTATCAAACAGATGAATGACTTGTGTTCTTTATACAATAATGTTTTAGCATGTAGGGCCCCTGCTAAAAACTATGCTCTGTTTTTATTAGAACGGTATTTACAATTAAAAATCAAAGCTGTTAAAGCAGGCACCCCTATACAAATTAACACTGTCAATGACTTTATAGACTGCTGTAAACATTATGGAATGAAAGTCCAGAGGTTGTTGTGTGAACTTTATTTGCACGAACTTGTGCTAAGTCAGGAGACTGAATTAAATCCTGGCCCTTTCATTGGAGACATCCAATTCCAAGCATTCATTTCATTCGGGGTTAATCAGATTAAGTGGCTCAAAGCCTATGATACTTTCCAGGGTCAGGAAAATGGTCTAGATTTACGAGTTAGGGCTGAGCCTAGGAACCCAGTACAGTTGTGGAAAGCACATAGATATCTTATAAGGGCTCTTGGTGCCATTGAAACATTAGGACCCATGCATGAGGCACTCATTCAAGAGAGTTTAGAGTATTTTCTTTCTATCAAAGACTTGGCTATTAATGCAGCAAAATTTCGATACCGAATCTCTGATCCACACATCCAGCTCAGAGAACCATTTAAGTATGAGAACTTTGAGTTAGCTGCCGACCGTTTGAACCTCTATGGCGAGACCATTCTGAAAGCAGGATCATCCTGGTTAGGATATAGATTTCGCACTCCAATTATTTGGCACCCTGCACCAGGATACCAGGCCCTGTATGATATGCCTGAGGGGCAAACAGGTCAGTTCTTTGACTATCTAATTACTCAACATGGTTGTAGGCCTCCGCATGAGACTCCTTCTCCAGCATATTATCTCACTGCATTGCATGTCAACTACAATGTTTTCATGAGGACATAAAACAAGGTAAGCAAGGGGGTGTGTGGAGTACTAAAAAGGTATGCTTTTGATCATTATTTCAGTGGCTTTTTAATAGAATTTGTGAACCTTTTTGTGTCATGAATTTGGAAAGTAATAAGGAACTATAACAAAACACATGAGAATTGATATGCAAGACTTGGCCATTGATAATGGTTATTTTCTATACAGGAAAAGGAGAAAACGAGGGATTGTCGTTCCAAAGGAAAGGACAAAGTTGAGATAACTGCTGTCCCTCCGGACGAGAACCGAACGCAAACAAAGATAAACAGATCAAAGCAAATCGGCTCGGAAAAGAAGGAGAAGACACCAGCTCAGCGCAAAAGAAAAGACAGGATGAAGAGTTAACAGTTTGACGAATCCCTCAGGATCTTCGATCCTGAGGGATCGCTGCTTTATTTACCTTGTCACTTGGACATCTCCGCCATCGTCTTTATATAAAGAGACAGCCCTGTTAGTTTGGTTTAAGGAAGATAGATATAGAGATGAAGGATACGTTTTATGTAATTTCTGTAAAAAATCAGCTTTGATTATTAAGTTTCGTTGAGAACTGGTTCAATGTATTTTTGACCGATGCATTAATGAAAGTTTGGTGATTATTTCATCTCTGCGACTGGATTAACTTCAAGCGGTGTATCCTTGGAGGCTAAGGGCCTGGCCCCGAAGGACACTTGCTTCTGTACCATTACGGCTTTATTTCTATGTGGTTTGTTTATCATTGTTATTTGGTAATTTGGTATGTTTTATAAGTTCATATTACATGCTCTGTTAAAGATTGAATCATTGAAGTTTTTGCAGATAAAATCGTGTGTTGACTCCGCATCAAGTTATTAATCCTTTCAAGAGTTCATTGCATGTTCTTACTGTTATGTTACAGAGATTTTATATTAAACGTTCGTGTTGTGTGCGTTTCTAATTCATCAGTACTATTCCATAATTCATTAATCGTTGTTGTTGTTCCTTTAGTGTGATTTGTGTGAATTGCCTTTGGAGTGAAAGAATGTCATTTGATTGCATAGAGAGTATTTGAGTTAATAGGTTACAACCCGCGGGACTTAGTTATTTCAATTGCTGTTCCATTTTAGACTTGCTGTTCTATTCCAGAATTGCTGTTCAATCCTTTATTCGCATTGCTGTTCCATTTACTTGCAGTTGTTGGTTTGGTGTGAGAGATGATCTAAGGCTGTAGTGAGCATTGGTAGTCACTGTCTAGCTCCCAGGCTCGTGGTCTATGCTCTAGTTTCCTTTCCATCAGTTTCCGAAGGGATGGGTTATCACTGCCGAACCCTTGACTGATAAGCTGTTGAGTTTTCTGAGTGTGTGATTTGTTCTTTGAAGTAATTTAGTTACAGACAAGCATCCGTTTACTCTTGTATTTCTTATGCACTGTACTACTAGCATTACTCTAACAAATGATAGCCTCGGATTGAGTCACTCTTTGTAATGACAAAACGCTCCCAGATTGACATATTAATGTGAGGTAATTAGAGGTGAAAGAGACCCTTTTTATAGCTCTACAGTTACGATGTCAAATATTTCCGATGTGCCTTTAGCCCTTGAGTTCTTGGCTTTTGGCTCCTTTGGTCTCCACAAGACCATGTGTCAAACAATATAGGAGCCCCTTTCATTGAAATCCCAATTTCATTGGAGTTACGAGGTCAACATACTCTAATATCCCGAACTATGATATGAACTTATGCCTATGTCATTCTTCCATGTGGTGCCTCCTGAGTGATGACACGTGTCACCCAGATCTGCCCCATTAGGCCTCCCAAAAATGGCACAACCAGTTTCCATGTGTCCATAGATCTTGTCACATCATGCTAACATCACTCGCCACTTTAGCTCCTAATGACCAATCATATGCCACCACGTGTCTATTTAGGAGGAGAGAGAAAGAGTCCTCATGTTCATTATTTTTTTCTAAGAATTCCTTTGTATTATTTCTCTTTTGGAAACCTTATAACTTGCATGGAATTGCAAGTTACTAGACTTACAAGTTTCCGAGATTCTGATATGTTTAGAGCTTCGATGCTCCAATGTTCCCATGCTTCAAATATGTTGATGCTTCGATATGATCTGCACTCTGATATGCTCCACTCTCTAATATTTTGATATGCTCCGCTCTCTCATATAATGATGCTCTGATGCTCTGATAAGATCATATGTCGATGATCTGATATTTTTGGACCTCCAATGCTCCAATGTTTTGAATTGGTATTCTCTAAAGGTCTCCAATCTCCTCACTTTGGCAATCAAATATTTTGATTCCAATGGCCATTCTCAGATTTCCAAGTACCTTTGAAAATATTATTCTCAACACTTTCTGCTAGAGATGATATGATGCACTATTTGAGACATTTTTCAACCTAAAATATGGCTCCAAAACTGAAGGATGATGTCAGGGAGTTGGACCCCTAGTTCACCATAGTCATATTTTTATAGTTTTTCAATAAGTATGCTACTTTGGTGATTCTCTACCAGAAACCTGCAGCTACCATTGGATACCTTCTAGACACTTAAAATCATATTTTATGGCTTTCAATAAGCCTGCTACTATGGTTATTTTATAAAAAAAACCTGCAGTTATCATTAGATTCCTCATGGACACATAATAACCATTGTTCTCTGGTTTACATCAATGCCAATACACTCACGGCCACTATCCATCTAGACGATGCCAACTGTCCAAAAATTCCCCCACTTGGCATTGATGGAAACTCCATTAGCTCCCCCTGAAGTTAAGCATGACCTTCTTCATTTCTCCCCCTGTAATTATGCCTAGTAATTTTCTCCCCCATTGGCATAAATGGAAAATAATAATTCTTGGGTTCTCCCCCTCAATCTCTGTAGCCTAATCTTCCACCAATAAACCATGCTGAGTTGTTTCCATCATACATACCAGACTGGAGCCATTTGACAGGAGTCACAAATCCTATCTGCTCCCTGAGATATTCCAAGGGTTCTCTTTCAAGTGGCTTAGTAAATATATCTTCTAGTTGGTACATAGTGGCCACGTACTGAAGTGTTACAATATTGGCTTCAACTTGTTCCCTTAAGAAATGAAACTTAATAGGAATATTCTTTGTCTTTGAACACATGACTAGATTTTTAGAGATACCAATGGCACTTGTATTATCACACATAATTGGAATAGGTTCAGTCAAATCTACCTTAATATATTTGAATTTCTTCTTCATCCATATAATTTTTGTGTAACAGGTGGTAGCAGCAATATACTCTGCTTCAGTAGTCGATAAAGAGATAGAGGTTTGTTTCTTGCTGACCCATGACACCAAGCATTTACCCTAGAAGAATGTTGCACCTAAAGTTCTTTTCCTGTCATCAATACTACCATCCCATTTATCATCAATGTATGCTTTCAACCTAAATTATTTTCTCTTAGTATACCACAACCCATACTTTCTTGTTCCTTGAATATATTTGAAGATTATTTTGACAAAAATAACATAAATTTCATGAGGGAAGGCCTAAAATTTGGCTACAAGTCCTACAACTTGCATGATGTCTAGCCTCGATGTTGTCAGATACAACAAGATCCCTATCATGGATTTGTATTTAGTATAATTGACCAGAGGTGTCCCATCTTCTTTATTCAGTTTGCAACTTGTAACCATCAGTGTGCTTATTGGCTTGCAATCTTCCAGCCTAAACTTCTTTATAGTTTCTCAGAGATACTTGGATTGGGAGATAAATACTAATTTCTGAGAATGAGATATTTGCAAACCCGGGAAGAAGGACATCTCTCTGGTCATGGACATTTCAAACTATGTCTACATACATTTTGTGAATTGATGCCCCAATTGTTCCATATCATTTCCAATCTCCATTGAGAAATGTAGACTTCTTCTTCGATATCTCCATTTACAAATGTAGACTTCACATCCATTTGATATACTTTGATGTTTTTTTGAATGGAAAAGGAAAGGAAAGCTCAGATAGCTTCTAATATTTCTACAGGTGCAAACGTTTCCTCGAAATATACCCCTTCTATTTGGGCATACCCTTTGCATACCAATCAAGCCTTTTTCCTAAATACTTGACCCTTCTTATTCAATTTTTTTTTGAAGACCCATTTGGTCCCAATGAATTTTTTCTCTCTAGATCTTGGAGCAATATCCCAAGTGTCATTATTTTCAATTTGGTCAAGTTATTCATTCATATATTTTACCCAGAACTTGTCCTCATTTGCTTGGTTGAGATTCTTGGGTTCAATCTGTGATAACAGAGCCAGATTTGCACAACTTGAACTTCAAACAATTTTCCTCCTGGTATGAACACCATGTCTTTGATCTCAAAGTATATGACTCCCAGGTTTTTCTTTTTGTACATAATTGGAAGGCTTTTTTGGCCTTAGAGTTATGATTTACACCCCTCCTTCACTATCTGATCCTGTTTCTTCTTGATCTGAAGACCTCATATCTGGATTTAATTCTCCATCTGAGTTTATCTTTCTTTTAGAGGAATAAGGTTCTGTAGTTGTTTTATCTACTATCACATCAATGCAATGCTCAATCTTCCTTTTCTTCTTGTTGTAACACTTAAATTTTTTTCTTCGAATGGATTACCTGAGTAATATTCACTCATCAACATAGGATTCAAACTTTCTAGGATCGTTTTTCATTCCTTTTGATAAAACACTTGCTCCCAAACACTCTGAGATGTTTAACTAATTCAGGTCTCCCCTTCCATAACTCATAGGGTGCTTTATCACTCTTAGGCCTGAGGTGAATTCTGTTAGACAGATACACTACTTCTTATGTTGATTCTCCCCAAAAAATGTGAGAGACATCTTCTTCATCCAACATGGCCCCGACCATTTCTTGGATAGTTTTGTTCTTTCTTTCCACCACTCCATTTTTTTGTGGAGTTCTAACCATTGAATATTGTCTTATGATGCCATGATCTTCACATAATTCTTCAAAGTATTTTGAAGTGTGTTCTCCTCCTATGTATGATCTTAGGCATTTTATCTTTATATCTTTCTCATTTTCAACTTGAGCCTTGAATTTTTTGAAATGTTTGAATGCTTCTAATTTTTCTTTTAAGAGAACGATCCATGTGGCCCTAGTAAAATCATGAATGAGAAACATAAAATACCTTTCCGCTCTTAGCCTTTTTTCTCTTGTTGGGCCACATATATTTGTGTGAATTAGCTCTAGTTTTTTGGATGATGCAAACTCTTTTGTCTTGAAGTATGTCTGGGTATGCTTATCAAATTGACATGACCTGAAAATTGAGTTCTCGGGTATTGACAGTCTTGGTAAACCCGTCCCAACCCCAATTTTTCTTAATATGATCAGGCTATCAAAAATCATATGGCCAAGCCTCGTGTGCCATAATCATTCTTCATTTGTCTTGCTTAAATTTTAGCTTACTTTGGAGTCATCAAACACATATACATTTTTCTGATTCCTAATTTCTTTTCCTATTATCCTTCCATCCTTCATATTGCGAACCCCATAGTATTTGGATTTAAAGTTCACATCATAGCCATTATCACACATATGGATTACACTAATTAAGTTCCATTTTATACCTTCCACATACATCATGTCATGTGCCTTTGTCTTTTGATCAAGACTGATTATTCCTTTGTGTTTCCTCTGTATTTTTCTTTTAGCTAAAATAACTTGCTTTTATCCCCAGTAATATTCTTGGAAAAAACACTATCCACATACCATTTGTTCTCCTAATTATAAGTTGTAGAGCGAGTCCACATTGCATGTTATTTTCATTCTTTCGTTTCCACCTCCCCTTATCATTTTGAGTGGATGGTTCTCTAATATTTTGGAGCTTGGATAGGTATTCAAACCTAATTCTACGCTCACTTTATTTGTGCCCAAAAATTTTACATTTTAAACATTCCACTTTGTTTAACAGAGGAGAGAAGATATTTTAGTCTCTAAGAGATGGATTTTGAGATCTAAAATTCTGATACCTATTATATCTAGGATTTTCATCTCTTTCAACTTTTATCATTCTACAATCAACAACTTTATGTTCAAAGATATGAAACTTATAATAATGACCATAAAATAAATATGTATGTCTGTTTTTGGGGGCCTTATGAGTTTGTGGATGAAAGTACCTTGGATGTCTGGTTGATGTATTCATTCTATATTGATGATCTCCTCTTTGTCCTGTTGCATTTTTATTTTCATTGATTTTCTCTTGATGCTTATTTACATAATCCTGTGATTATTCAAATCCCATGGACCTGAATTTTATCTTCCCCATGGAAGATTCCTATGGCTTTGAGTATCATAGACTTGCTTTGATTCCTCAGGTCCTTTGGCTATATAGAATTTGATCTACTTTTCTTGTACCTTCTGCAAAATTTTCATTTAGAACTCTCTCGGTCTTTATTCCCTCTAGATCCATTATCAAAGAGACAAAATCTTCCTCAAGACTCTAACATTTCTCTTCCAATTCATGTATCAAATCTTGAAGTACTTCTTCCTTTCATTTAGCTTCTTCTAGTTTGAATTTTAAGGACACAATCTCATTTCTGCATGTTTTTTAGATCGTTTCCTCTCTTATCTCGAGAAACTGTTGCTTTAATTGCTTTGTAAGGGAATTTGGAAAAAAAATTCAAACTCTTCCACATTCAAAGAATTTAAAATGAAACTTCCCTTTATATTTTTCGGAGCCATGCTTTTATTTCCTTGCTAATTAAGCCCACTCCTAATCATATTTGCAACTCGAGAACTCTTGATGTTTTTTTTAGCTCCTTGCCCTTTTTGGATACTTTTAACTTTGTTCCTTCGGTTAAGACTTCTCTTTTCCTACTCTCATCTCATAGGTTGTGCGAGTACCAAGCAGCTAGTCCATCTTGAGATATTTTAAATTATCCATTTCTTCAATAGTCGAGACTTTGGCATTAAATATCATGGGAAGCTATATTACAATTTTCTATACAATAATTTTTTCACTCACTTCTTCACCCAACCCTCTAATAATTTCAGTTACTTCATAGACCCTAAGGAAGTATTATGCTATACTTTCATCTTCTTTCATTCTTAGGTTCGCAAACCTCATTTCGAAGGTTTGGAGTTTTTCCTACATTACCTTGCCATACCCTTAATGATTCTAATTAATCTTTACCCACACATCCTTAGCATATTTACAATGCATAACCTTTACAAGTTATTATTGACTAAGATAAAAGAGAATTCCATTCTTGGCTTTAGCATTATTTCCATACAATATTTTACCATTTGCATCCGTGGGAGGAATATCAGGGACATTTTATTCTAACAATACTATATTCCATACACCCACTCTCAGGGTCATAAGATACACTTCCATCCTTACTTTCCAGAAGGCATAGTTTGTACCATCAAAGACTGGTATTTCTCTTGAGTAAGCCTCTTGGCTCTCTTTCCTTGACATAAATCCTTATAGATATACATTTCAGTGGTTAGAATGTTCCTGAAGGAACATGGATCTGATACCAATTGTTGGAATAAGGAATTACTGAGAGGGGGGGGGGGGGCGAATCAGTAATTATGAGACTCTTTTTAAATTTTTTAGTTTAATATGATTTTATTTATTTCCACTATTGTCTACCACTTATGAGAGCATTCATTTATAAAGTAAATGAGTATCAAACTTAATCATTCATATGTTCAGACAATATGTCACATGAGCATCACACACACACATTGACATTGGTATTTATTACGTGGAAACCCAAAGGGAAAAAAATACCAATTTGTTGTTGTTTTAAGATCTACATTAAGAATTGACTTAATTACATCAGTTTTTTTTGTGGGAACCCACCCACAAGAGGCACCAACCCTCTTTGGATAGAAATTACCAACTTTCTAAGAGGCACAAACCTATTTTTATTACATTCCACCACCTACTCTTACCACTATTAAACTTTTCATACAATTTTCAAATTTAAAACAGAGGCATCTACAATCAAGGAAAAATACCAATCAGTTGTAACACTCAATAAACTTCTACTCTCGATCCTCTATTGATCAACAGACTCTGATCTTGTGCTTATTTCACAACACACTCTCGGCTCACACTCCTTCACTGATTCAACAATACTCACTTTCCCTCACATTGCTCAATGGAGATCGATGGTTTTGATCCTATATTGCACACTGCACTATTTTTTTTCTACCACTAGATCCGACACTGATCGAGTGTACCTTTGTGTGTATTACCTTTATATTGTTGTATCTGCCCATTGAATTTCGTCATGGTTTTAATCATAGGAATGGACTTCTAAATTTTTCACCAACTCCCTTTGTAAACCTCCATATTTCTATTTAATATCAGTCCACTTGTGCACTATACCATGAATTCCCTTGTTTCTTTAATGCTTATCAGAGCTTGACAAAACAATGGAGTAGAAACTCTACTTCTCATTTAATTTAGCAAGACATTCATAGGATGTGACACCAAGATTTTTTTATACCATCAGCTCTTCTCTGTGAACCATTTTCCTTGTTGTCTTGTCTTATTTCTCCCTTCGAATACAATAGATGATGTTTCACATTTAATTTCCAACTAATCTCCATTAACTCTCCACCCACCAACCGATTTGTTCCTTTACTTATTTGTATTATTCCATCAGAGCCTAAATATATCGTAACTCATAATAAATGAGTGTTACGATGTAAAATATTTATTATGTCCCTTTAGCCCTTCTTACACACATTTTTTCACTGTCCCTACAATCCCTTGCCCCACATATTGGAGGGTCATTCCTGTGACTTGTGAGCATTTCCATACTTTGCAAACACCTTCTTTGCATCCTTCGGCATAAGGACATCATTTCTCTTGTTGGAAATTTCCTCAAAAAAGCACACAAAACCTATTTTTTGTCCTTGGCGTGGGTTGCCAGTTCACCCCTCGCGCCGATGTGGAATATTTGCACTAGAGCCCGCGCCACCTGGCACTCTGTCTCAGTGCAGTGCTCACGCCAAGCTGTTTTAGGAATTTTTTTTAACAAATAGAGGTGGAAGTTTCCTTCCAACCACCTCAGGGATGAGTCACTAGAAGTGGTTAAGTTGATTAGCCACAGATCTCCCTCTTTAGGTATTGTTTTGCACCTACCATGGAACACTCCTTGAAGATAGGTCTCCCTTCCATAATTATAGCGATCCTAACGTCTCCCTCTCCCTCTATAAAAACAACCTTCTCCCTTTATGAAAACTAGCTGAACTTGGAGAAGAATACTATAGCTGAGTAATTACCATTGAGAAGGTAGAACTAAGGATAATTCCGTAGAGAGAGTACCGTCCGAATTCCTGACGAGCCTTTGTGAGATGCACTCTGCTTGAACCCTGTTGGAGGAAACCGCAACGTCGAAGCTTGGTTGTACTCTTCCTTTCATTTATTAATATACTAGACTATGGTGTTAGTTCCGTCATTGTGTTATGTTGTTTATCTAATGCAATTGATTTATTCCTCTTTGATTGAATAATAGTTACGAATATGAATTAGTATGTTGTATATCATCATTGTTTCTTGTGTGTGTGCAGGTGTCTGAGCATGAAAGCAAGTGGACCGTGACCTGTCAAACCAGGAGCGAGAGGCAACCACTCTTTCTGATGAAAACAACAACGTAGGACCTCCGATAAGTCATCTATCGAATCTCTGTCCATTCTTAACTAGGAATCAATATTATAGCTTGTCTCATTTATGGCTAGACCCACCATAGGGATAATGGGATCACCTTTGTTCGCAGAGGGGATTTACCTCAACAAAAAATTGGTTCAGCTTCTTACTCATTGGTTCACTACCTCTTTTTTCAATCAGATTGCAAAAGACATCGCCATGGGGGCATGTGTAACTAAGGAAAAAGCCATTTCTCGTGCCCAGTACCTTGATTTAGTGTACTCTAAATCAGGCATATTGTATGATATCTTGACTGATGTCGCACAACCTAGGACTTCTAAAGCGTCGTATACCCCATTCGTCGACGACTTTATTGGTTCCGTGTCTCAGACTTCACGTAAGTCTCCCTCTTCCAACACTGGGAAGAAAAAATCAAATTCTTCCAATGGTTTTGCTCCTCAGCCTACCTCGGATTTTGGTATAACCTCACGGGTCAATGTCGTTTAGGCCAATCCTGCGGACAAGACATCTAAGGGGAGAAAGAAGGGCAAAGGCAAGGCCAAAGCGGATGCCCCAAAACTAGAATCGTCTAAACCTCGTGCTGAAGATGGTTCACAACGCAAGCCGAAGTATCCCTGTCTAATTTGTGATGAGGAACACTACACTAAGGATTGTCCTAGACAAGCCGAAGTTAGTCAATTTCTGAAAGGCACTAAGGGAACTCTGGCGGTCCTCAAAGAACCTTTTCATCTGAGCAACCACAGATGGTCAAGAAACCTGCACCATCTACACCATTTGGCTCTCAGCTATTCATGATGAAAGGTTCTGCACCCATTTCCATCGCTACTCGGTCGAAAGAATATACTGGATCATGCTAGGCAGCCAGGAAAGAGATCGTTGATGGTCCTCCTCCCCCACCTGTCACTGGCCCTCTTGAGATTGAAATTCCCAGTGCTGAATCCGTTGTATGACCACCTTCTAAGGGTGTTCTCCACAAATCTTCTTATAATCCTAACGCCCGTGCTGCTCAGCATTACAGTATTGTTGAGGATTTAGCATAGGTGCCATCCACGATGTCCGTGTTAGAAGTGCTTCAGATTTGTCTATCTCAACGGAAGGCGTTATTATTTGCAATCAACGGGATTGATCCTGCTGATTCTAGCCTTCTCACTTTCGACTTAGATAATTTCGTCCCCCGACTTCTGCACCAGATTGCACTTGTTATACAAGTCGACATTAACAGTCTCAACATCCATAGAGCCGTTGTGGATGAAGGTGCATCCACCTGTGTCATGTCATCTACTTGCTGGAAGGCTATTGGCTCTCCAGCCCTAACTTCGTCACCCAATGCCCTTGAGTCATTTGATGCAAGGGAATCGAAACCCTTGGGTGTTATCGCCATCTTGCCGATCACGTTGCAAGGAAAGACGGTCAATGTTGAAGTAGAAGTAGTTGATGCTAAACTCAATTACAATCTTCTACTCAGTTGCAGTTGGACTCACGCTATGCTGTGTGTTCCGTCCACCCTCTTCCGTCTTCTAAAGTTTCCACACGAGGGAAAAATAATTACTGTCGACCAGTTGTCATTCTTTACCTCGTCTTCTGAGAACAATGTTTCATACGTGGATCAGATTCCTTCTCCCCCCAACAGCGTAGGGCCGGGTCTTTTCAAAATCTCGCCCTCATTGGTATATTTCCCCTTCTGCCACCAAATACTATTCAAGTTAATATAATATCTCGGTCGGATGACCCGTGGATTGTCCCTTTACTCGAACAGGTTGATTCATTTGGGGATTCAATGCCTCTTAGTCCAATTGAAATCGATTATTGCGAGCTTTTAGCTGCATCCGATTCTCCCCCTTCTGAAGGTGCTCCTTTGAGCATGTCTCTTGATGTTTATTCTCAATCCCCCTAGCTCGGCATTACAGATTTTCCTGATCCTTTGAAATAAGTGTTTCATCCGATGAGGCTATTGTGGAAACCATGTCTCTCAAAGACCTATTGTGGAGCGATGGGCATCATCATTCCTCGTTTATGCCTGGCCTCGAGGCAATGTCTAACTTTCTTGAGCGTTTTGTGTCTCAATTTCCTTCTCTGCCACTTCAAACACCTATCTTGACTCACGAATTCTTTGTTGAAGGTAAATTGGGTAACATCACCTAGACATTGCCTATCGAAATTTCTGTGAAACCGGGAATTGTCGAGAACATCCATGTTGGAGTCACTTTCTCTTCCGATGAAGTCCAAGTGTATACTAGCCTCTTTCACGAATTCCGTGATGTTTTCACCTGGTCTTACGAAGAGATGCCTGGAATTGATCCCATATTGTGGTGCACAAGATTCCCACCTACCCCGGTACGAAGCCTGTTCACTAGCGTCTACGTCTAGTGCATCCCTGGAAAGCCCCTGCCATAAAAGTTGAAGTTGAAAAACTTCTCAAAGTGGGTTTCATTTATCTGATTCCTCTAACAGAGTGGTTTTCTAACATTGTTCCTGTGGATAAGAAATAAGGAGAAATTCACGTCTGTGTTGACTATCGCGATATTAATCGGGCCTGTCCTAAGGATAACTATCCCACCCCTTTCATCGATCATGTCATTAACGATTGTGTGGGGAGTGAGATTTTTTCCCTTATGGATGGATTTTATAGCTATAATCATATCAACATTCTCCCATCCGATCAACACAAGACCACTTTTATTTGTCCTTGGGGAACGTTCACTTATAAGAAACTCCCTTTCGTCTTGAAGAACGCTGGGGCTACATTTCAGCGCACGATGTCTTATGCATTTCATGATATTCATCATATTATTTAACCATACCTAGATGACCTTCTGGCTCATTCATCTGCGTGAAAAGACCACCCGGACCATCTCTGCCAGATCTTTCTTCATTGTAGACGCTACAACATTCGGCTTAATCCGCATAAATGCATCTTTTGCATCGATTCCGGTATAATTTTAGGGGTTATCGTATCCAAATATAGAATTCATCTTGATCTACTTAATATTGAGGCTATTTTTAATCTCCCCTCTCCATCCTCATTACACCAGCTCCAGATTCTATAAGGGAAAGAAAATTTCTTACGTCGTTTTATCCTGAACTATGCCGAAGTAGCCAAAGGGTTCGCATGAATTTTAAAGCAGGATGTCCCTTTCTGTTGGGATGAGATTGCTTAGTAATATTTTGATACGCTTAAGAGGTTTCTTGTCAACACTCCTCTATTACGTCCTCTAAATTATCATAGTGATTTCACCCTCTATATAGTTGCCGCCTTCAGTATGATCGCCATGGTTTTGGTTCAAGATGACGATGACGGTAATGAACATGTCATTTAATACTTTTCTCAAAACGTTCTCGACCCTGAAACGCATTATGCACATGTCGAGAAGTTAGCGTTGGTTGCAGTACAAGCCATCCATCGTTTTCGTAATTATATCTTTTTACGCATAGTAACCGTGATTTCTGATTGTAACCCCATGACCTATATTCCGTCTTGGAGTCTCGAAAATTGCTGAGGGGAAAATACTTGAAGTGGATCGTTATCCTCCAAGAGTTTGATTTGGAATTTACTACCACCAAATCGAAGAAATCACTCGTTTTCGATGATCTGATTTGTTCTACTCACCGACTCTGCTCCTTCTTATTCCAAGGATCATATTTTAGATGAAAATCTTTTCTTGATTAGCACCCTCAATCCGTGGTATGGTGATATCATTGTGTATCTTCGAACTTCTACTTTTAGGTCTGATTTGATGAAAGATGCCCAACATCGCATTCGACATCAGTTGCAACCTTATCGTATTATCGGAGATACCCTCTATCGTGTTGGAGTCGATTATGTACTTCGCCGATGTCTGACCCTCAAGGAAGCTGAGAAATTTTTAAATGACTACCACAGTGGCACCTGTGGTTTCCACATGTTTGGTTATGCCATCGCACAGAATATCCTTTGTGTTCGCTATTTCTGGCCGTCCATTTTTAAAGACTACATTATAGCAGTATGCAAATGTCATGTGTGCCAGTTATATCAATGCAATATGTATGCGCCACCTGTTCCTTTACACCCTGTCATTACCATTGGTCCTTTTGCCAAATGGGGCATCGATTTTATGACGTGTAACCCTCGCTCGGCCAGGGGGCATGCCTATATTATCATCATCGTCAATTATTTTACTAGATGGGCTGAAGCAATGCCTACACTGGCTGCGAATGGTAAGACAACAACACAATTCATATTCAATCATGTTATTACTCGATTTGGTGTCCCTCAAGCCATCATTATCGATCATGGTTCACATGTTCGGGACTATATGATGGTGGAGCTGACGTCTAAGTCGGGTCTGCATCACGACAGCTCAACGCCATATTATCCTCAAGCTAATGGCCAGGCTGAAGCTGTAAACAAATTTCTTGTTACAATTCTTTAACGAACAATTGGGATCCATAAATCAAATTGGTATCTCATGTTGTTTTCAGCTTTATGGGCTTACCGAACGTCGATTAAGAGTGAAACCAGATTCACCCTGTTTCAGTTGGTATACAGTCTGGAAGATACCCTTCCAATTGAAAGTGAAATTCCTTCACTCAAATTAGTTGTGGAATTACTGCCTAATACTTCACTTGAGGAAGAGCATCTCCTCTAATTAGAGAGATTGGATGAAACTTGTCGCTTAGCTTCCTTGGTCATCGAAGCACAGAAGAAGCGAGTCAAAGCTCATTTTAACCAAACAGCTTCCCCTCGTTCTTTTATCGAAGGTGACCTCGTTCTCCTGTACGACCAAGCTCATGACAAGTTGGGGGAAGGTAAATTCCAACCCATGTGCCATAGGCCCTACATCGTCAAACATGTGTTACAGAATGGGTCTTATGAGCTTATTGATTATGAAGGTTATCCCTTAGCACAAACCAGGAATGGGTTGTATGTGAAAAAGTATTATGCTTAAGTCATTCATGCATGATTTGTGTACATAGGTGATTTTTTCATTCTTGTGCATGTTTTGGTTTGATGTGTTTTGTAAGATTTTTTTCTTCTTATTGGGTCTTGTTTGTTATGCATATGTCTATTTCCCCTTATGTCGGTTTTGCGGATGGTGCTTCCCGCAGTACTAGGAACTTGTCTTCGGTAGCCTGGGTAATTTATAATCTTGTTGGTGAGTTGATTAACCTACAACGTATTTTGCTAGGACCAACTATGAACAATGTTGTTGAATATAGTGTTGTTTTGGAACTATTAACCGAGGCAGTTAGCCTCGGCATATGCACATTGCTTGTAAATGTAGATTCATAGCTTGCTATTCTTCAACTTAACGGTCATTATTCGGTTCGAAACCCACGAATTTTGAGATTGTATTTACGTATCAGTTTGCTTGAAAGACATTTTGATTTCATCACATATCAACATATACCAAGACGAATGAATACATTAACTGATGCAATAGCTAACATTGTGTTAGATAGACATTTGCGCAATTTATAAAACATCATCATATGTAAATAGATCCATGTAGAAAATAGATGTATATATATCGATTTTCTGCAAAATGTGCATCATAAAAACCCAAAAAATATATATGTATGTTTCAGTTACATCTCGAGACAACATGTCTCTCAAAATGTGCGAAAATAAAAGCCTAGGTGCCTAATCAATGTGGTGCTCATGATAGCACGTCACTTCCCTTACCAACTGCCTCAACAAGCGGTGGATACGACTCGTCACCCCTACGGTATGCCTTTGATAGGCCCTAAGAACATCATCAAAGCGAGCATAGTCCGAAATCCCACGGGCGATCCCCTCCAAATTTTGTACTATCTCCTCCTCGCTACCCTCACCATGAGGATCGAAATAGCGAGGAGTTCGCCTCACTATGTGCGACATACCTGCAGGTTGCTCTGGGCCAACATCTGCATACATATAAAATTAATTGTCATAACATGCATATATACCAAAAAATCATAAACTCATGAAAATAAAAAAGGAGTCTCACCTAGCTCTTCGTCCCAATCCTCTCCCTCCGGGAGCAGGAGGACTAGATCACCAGTGAAGTCTGTACCCGAGTAGGGCTAGTCCTCCATGAAAATCAGTTATCGGCTGAGCCAATCGAATAATTCTGGCCTATAGGACATCTGTTGGCCGCCCCCTGCTTTGGGCATCAGCACAGCCCATCGGGCCATCTGTGGTTCTCTAGGTGGTGGCATCTGGGAAATGACCTCCTGGCACTGGAATATCGTTAGTCGTTCCAAGAAAAGTGATACCAAGATTGATCCATACCCAAAATGATTCATTTTGGTCTTCTTGCACTTGGTTAGTTGCCGCTTCATGTTAATAGTCACGGCCTCTGCCTAGTTGTAGAGATTCAAGGTCAGGTAGTCTACGGCAAGAAGCAATTGTGTTTTTGTGGCCTCATGCGGTGCTTTTGATATTTCAGCCCACGTGATAGTGTGCAGCACTACTTTTAGTACCAGATCTGGGATGGTTTGGATGTCTACCTTTCTACTGCCTGATCCTTTTCGTGCCCCTCGGCACACCCTGTCGATCACCATCCCCATGCTTTCCATGGTAGGACGAGTACCGGTCATGATAGGTACTGCGCCCCTACGTGACAATCCTATGATAAAATAGACATCGAAAAATTCAATTTCAAGTTCCTGATCTCAAAGAAAAAACTTTTCTTGGTCTTCATCCCATATGTTTATCAAATACTGGAGTAATTCTAGTTGAGCCTGAAGGCATGGTGTTAGGAAGAATTTATTTATCCCACAATCTCTGAGGGCGTCCATGCATCGGTCATTCTCCATGGAAATTTCATCTTCCTCACTATGTTCCCTCTCTTTCCACTCAATCACCATTCTTTCTTCTTGGTACCTGCACACATTGTTCATATGAGCATTATTAGTCTACGTGGGCATCAAATTTGCAAGCAAGTGACTGCATTTTCCTTAAATTTATGCGGATTTTTAGGTTTCCCAGTTGGCGCAAATTTTTCGCGAATAGTCACGCCAATGGGTGCGCCCTTTGTGTAAAAAATGGGCGATTGGTGCGGGTTCATGCCCAAAACCCACACCAACCACGATGCCCTAGTTTTGATAAATCCCCTCCTAGGAAATAAAAATGACATGTACATGTAATTAAATTTAGCTTAAAAGATGGGAAATGGTATCGGTTCTTACCTGAGACTGACATAATCAAGATCGGTTCGTTGGATCACTCGCAATCGTTGCTGCAAGATCGCAAAGCACAATGGGTCACTGTTGCTCCACAAAGAGGTAAAAGTGAAAAGTAAATCATTTTTACCACTTGTGGCATTTTATAACTTTTCGGAATCTTAAATTAGGTTTTAAAACATATTTTTCAATTATTTTATCATATTATTTTCGAGAAATGGGTTTTACACATGTCTCTTGTGCAGCAACAGGTTTTTCAAATGGTTACGACGAAGTAACGAGTTAAATTTTATACTTTTTCGGACTCGGTAAAAACACGAAAAATGTCACTACTGGAGTTGTCTTTTAGCTCTTTTCTGACTCTCTAAAACTGAAAATATTGTCGATATGCTTATCATTTTGAACTCATTAAATGGATGCAAAATGATATCTACCCAGTATATGTTTGCCCCTTTTTCGAGCTGGGATAGATTATTTATGAAAAAGGAATACCTTAGCCTATCGAGACTAAGAGGTTCTCTCGGATGATGTTTTCTAACTTTTCAGATATGAGAGACTATTTACGAAAAGGGCCTTGCTGGAGTTTTCTTTTCTGCTTTCTTTTCAAACTCTCTAAACATGAAAAGATGTCGAGTTATCTCTTTGTCAGACTCGTTAAAAACTGATGACATCGGACTCTGTCATTATGACATTACTTGAGTTCCTCCTTCCTAGGGCTCGTAAAATTTACTAGGTTAGATTTTTCCGAAGGACAAACTTACATTACAAGCATATGCTACCCCCTTCAAGCTTGTTTTCAAAAATAATTGGGGTACTCGCTAGAAATGGTGGGAGAAAATGGAACCAAATTGTAGTCATGTTGGCAGTATGTCACTCTTGAACATGGCACTTGTCTGCATTCATGTCGGGTTGCAAACATCTCACTCATTTGCCTCCATGGGTTTGGGTAATCTCTTTTGACCACTCATTTTCTCTTTGCCACCTCACCATGACCTCAGATCCCTTGATGTCAAATACTGCCAAATCCAGTGTCCTGCCACCGATATGTTCAAGAGAAGTTTTGCCTCTGAAATTTTCAACCTCGCTCTGATTATATGTTGGTCCTTATTCACAAACATCATATTCCTCTCTCTCATGCCGATGATGTGGGAAACATTATGGCCCTCCTTCGATCAGGTCACTTCCTGTCGACTTCAGCTCATCATCCGGGAATCTGATCTAGAGACTCCTTTTGGTACCTTGGAGCCTGCATGCCTCAATGGCAGGTTCTTCGCATTTGATGCAAGGTCCACATCATTGGCCTTCAATCGACTGACTCTGTGGATGTTTTACGTCAGATCACTGTTTGCATCCCGTGGATTGTACCTTTTGTACCTTGAGATCCATTGTCATTATTGGTGGTTTCTTTCACGTTTGTTAACGGCTTTCATCATTGGTTGGTAATCAGACAATTTTCTTTCATGTTCAACTTCAGCTCACATATTCGCATGCTAGAATTTGTACTTTGTTCGAGTCGATTTGGAGTGCAAGACCCTGGGTTTTGTTTGATTAAATACAGGTTGTGAGTTATTTGTGGATTACTATGACTTATTACATGACTCTTCTGATTGGATGGCTGCGACCATACCTGACTCTATTTGTTGATCCTTATTGTTGGATGGTTGCATCCATACCTCGGATCTCACTTTTTATGTACTCTATTATGGATGGCTGTGCCCATGCCACATGCCATGTACTAGAGATATCAGTTGTATTTGTACTTGAATTTTTTCTGATAGCAGTGTTTGGGTCGAACGCGTTCTCATAAAGCATTTCACCCCTCCCTCTCTCTCGGACCTCATGCTTTAGGGGGCATCTATTACATAGCATTTTGTCACCGTCCCTGCAATCCCTCACCCCGCATATTGGAGGGTCATTCCCATGACCTGTGAGCAGTGTCATACTTTGCAAACACCTTATTTGCATGATTCTGCATAAGGAAATCATTTCTCCTGTTGGAAATTTCCTCAAAAAAGCACACAAAACCTATGTTTTGGCCTTGGCGCGAGTTGCCAGTTCACCCCTCACGCTAATGTGGAAGATTTGCACTAGAGCCCGCGCCACCTAGCACTCTGTCTCAGTGTAGTGCCCACACCAAGTTGTTCTAGGAATATTTTCTAACAAATAGAGGTGGAAGTTTCCTTCTAACCACCTCAGGGATGAGTCACTGGAAGTGGTTAAGTTGATTAGCCACGGATCTCCCTCTTTAGGTAGTGGTTTCCACCTCCCGTGGAACACTCCTTGAAGATAGGTCTACCTTCCATAATTATAGGGATCCTAACCTCTCCCTCTCCCTCTATAAAAACATGCCTTCTCCCTTTATGAAAACTAGCTGAACATATAGCCAAGTAGCTGAACTTGGAGAAGAATACTATAGCTGAGTAATTACCATTGAGAAGGTAGAACCAAGGAGAATTCCGTAGAGAGAGTCCCGTCTGAATTCCTGACGAGACTTTGTGAGACGCGCTCTGCTTGAACCCTATTAGAGGAGACCACAACTTCGAAGCTTGGTTGTACTCTTCCTTTCATTTATTAATATACTAGACTATGGTGTTGGTTCCATCATTGTGTTATGTTGTTTATCTAATGCAATTTATTTAGTCCTCTTCGTCTGACTAATAGTTATGAATGTGAATTAGTATGTCGTATATCGTCGTTGTTTCTTGTGTGTGTGCAGGTGTTCGAGCGTGAAAGCGAGCGAACCATGATCTGTCAAACCAGGAGTGAGAGAAAGCCACTCTTTCCAACGAAAACAACAACGTAGGACCTCTGGTAAGTCATCTATCGAATCTCCGTCCATTCGTTAACTAGGAATCAATATTATAGCTTGTCTCATTTGTGGCTAGACCCACCCTAGGGCTAGTGGGATCACCTCTGTACGCAGAGGGGATTTACCTCACCAACAGCCCTTCAGGTCTTGACTTTTGGTTCCTTTGGTATCCACAAGATCATGTTCCAATCAATATAGGAGCCCCTTTCATCACAATTGCAATTTCATTGGAGTTACGAGGTCCTCATACTACAATATCCCGACCTCCGAGATGAAGTTATGCTTACATCATTCTTCCATGTGGTGCCTCTTGAGTGATGACACGTGTCACCCAAATTTTCCCCGTTAGGCCTCCCGAAAATGCGACAACTAGTTGCCACATTTCCAAAACTCTTGTGATGTCACTCACCACTTCAACTCCTAAGGACCATTGAGATGGCACCACTTGTCTATTTATGAGGAGAGAGAAATATTCCTCACATTCCTTGGTTTTTCTCATAATTCCTTTGTATTCTTTCTCTTTTAGAAACCTCATAACTTTCATGAAATTTCAAGTTACCAGAATTATGAGGTTCTGAGATTTCAATATGCTTGGACCTCCGATGCTCCGATGTTATGGTGCTTCCGATATGTCGAAGCTTTGATATGTTCCATTGTCTGATATTCTGATATCCTCTGCTCTTCGATATCATGATGCTCCAATGATCTGGTAAGTCGATACACTGATGTTCTGATATGCTCATAGCTTTGATGCTCCAATGTTCCGAATAGGTCTTCTCTAAAGGCCTTCAACCTCCTCTCTTTGGAAATCAAGATATTTTGACTCCAATGGCCATTCTCGAATTTCTAGGTATCATTGGAAAGCTCATCCTCAACACTTCTTGTTGGAGAAATTTTGATGCACTATTTGAGCCATTTTTCAACCTAAAATATGGCTCCAAAACTGAAGGATGATGCCAGGGATATGGGCCCCCATTTGACCATAGTCATATTTTTATGGATTTTCAATAATCCTATTACTCTGGCAATTCTCTAGAAGAAACCTACAAATACCATTGGATAACTTCTGAAAACTTAAAATAATCTTTTATGGCTTTTGAATAAGCCTTCTACTATGGTGATTCTCTACCAAAAACCTATAGCTATCATTGGATTCCTCCTAGACAATCACCATTATCCTCTAGTTGAAATCAATTCCAATACACTCACAACCACTAGCCATCTAGAGCATTCCAGCTGTCCAACATTAATGAATTGTCAAATCTGAAGTTTTATGGCAAGGGTGGAACAATTGTTCTCGAGCATGCCACTCTCTTTCTTGATTTATTCACTCAACACAATATTTATTGTGACGATACTACTTGCAGGTTGTTCATTATCCCCTTAGAAGCACGCGTTAAGAAATGATGTTACATATTTCCAACCCCTTTTATTCACTCTTTCAAACATATTTTCAAGGAGCTCTAGCGTGACTTTGATATGTATGATTACAAATTAGTTTATGAGAAAATTACCTAATTAATCTCCTAAATATTTTCACGATCACTTCATTCACTTTTGTTACAAATTTTCTGAAGATGATGTTGATTGAAATTTAATGAAAGAGAATTTTGAATTTCTTATTCATATTTTGATGAAAAATAATATGAATATTTCTAAAGTCTCCCAACATACACTGGTTATGGAACTTATAAATCTACGATGAAGGAAGTTGTTTCTCCAAGTGACTCTTCATCTTCCTCTCATCGAATAGCTCCATTTACGTAGGTTGAGATTGGAGAACTTGAGAATTCACCCATTGATCTACCACCATCTTCTCCCACACCACATATTTATAATTTCAAATCAAGTTTGAGCCATGGAGTTGGTTTTTCTAGTGATGTGCTTTCTCCTTTCCCTCCCGATTTTGTGTTGTTGTTTCCATTAGTTTCAACCATTTCTTCTAGTGTTCATGAGGATCAATCTCAATATGGAGCTAGTTTGACCAAAAAACTTGTGATACCATTTACAATGATTATGTGTGGGATGATTTTTCTAAACAATAATCTACGATGCAATTTTAATTTTCTCCTTCTTCTCCTTTCCCTCATTATTCTGACATATTCTACGATCATGTCATACCTGTTGAATCTTTCAAGAAAATAGTTTATGAAAATGTTAATTCTAATCACACTCATAACTCATGGAATGTTGGTTTTACATATGAACTTAGACATGGAAAATTTTCTCTTCTTGATTCCTCTAATCCATAATTTTGATCATTCTGAATAAAAATAGGGTGAAATTTCTTGTTTTCAATCTTCCCCTCTCTACGATTCATCAGATTAAGAGGAAACCTTTGTTTTAGATGTTGAACTTTCCGATCATGGTTGTCGATATATTATTTTATTCATATAGTCATGAATCTGATTTTTCTACAATTCATATTACTAAGCCACCAATTTTTGATGAAATGTCGTCTGATGTATGGGAACTACCGCAAGTTATAGAGGCACTTCAGTCCACGCTCATGGATATGTTAGGTTCTCACAGTATTGAGGCTATTACCAAACATGATCATGATATTCCTTTATCTTTCAAGTATACTCATTATTTGATCGCACAAATTGAAAATCAATCCTTTCCCCAATATTTGCATCCTTCATATATTCTACACGATCGAATCACTCATTCATTGGAGGAATCGTACCTAGAAAGTTGGTTTGCAAAACATAATTTTTGCACTTTCTTTATTTTTTCTGAATTTATAAGTTCAAAAGTTTTCTCTTGCATGTGATCCTGTTACGATGTGTACAAACACCACAATGGATCTACAGAGTGTATCACATATGCTTTCTCACTGTATTTTTCTACATGCATTTTCACTCTTTGAATGTTGCGCCATGTATTGATTTATCTTCATTTATTTTTTTAATTCTTGAATATCTTTCCTAATATGGATTCCATCGCCCATATAGGTCAGCTTATGCATCGGTGGTTGCACTAGAAGTTTCATTTTACGTAAGTCTAGCCTATTCTTTGTTAGTTTAGGAGTAGGACTATTTTATTTGTTTTCATTGTTTTGTTTTGATTTGATTTGATTTACTTTCCACCCTGCTTTTTTATTTCCTTTTCGTTGTAAGATAGCCTTCGCATGAGACCGTGTTTGGTTTTAGAAGCAAGCATGGTGAAGTTAGAAAGGATGTTGTGTTGTTGTCAATGCTTGGTTATTTTTTTATTCCTTCTCTTTGTGTGGATCTTAGTTGAGTTGTCTGTTTATTCCTCTTTGGTTTACTTAGGTCATATTTTTAGTGCTACTATTTATTAAGTTATAGTAGGGTTCAATTGATAAAAGTATTATGCATTGAAATGTTACTAATAGTTATAGTAACATGTTTATCAATGAATTTTTTTATATTCCTACAATATTTTGCTTGTTAACAAACTATATTAATAGTATGATGTTATCTATCTTATGATCTTCATTGTGTTGAAAGCATGAATATCACGAGCTAATTATTAATTTTGTGACATATCATATAGAAAAGTTGACTTTTGATAGTATATTGGTGAATACATCGACTCATAGACAATTATGCATAATAGTCTATGTAGGTGGGCCCATATGATACCTTGGTGGAAAACCATAGTGGAATTACGATGCTTAATATTTAACTAGAAACACCTTTTTTTATAATCGTTCAGTTTCATTAAGTTTCAACTAAGTCAAGTAGAGTAAGTAGGGGAGGAAACTTTAAAAAGTGAATTGTATTTCAGAAGTGTAGAAATAACCTTCTCTAAAAGGACAACCTCTTCTGCTCTCAATAAGTCTTTTTTAGTGTGTCACCGATGAAGAGAATGGAAGGGGATATATATTTAACTTAATATAATGAAATAATATATGGTGATCAATGAACTAAACAATACTTCGTGAAGATTTATACCTAATTTATATGAATTAAGACCCAAAAATAGAGCTAATGTCCTACCAATGTGTCACCAACTACTGTAGCTGCTACAACCACCCTCCAAAATGTTTCCCATGCTTTGATATTTTGGCTTTCGTTGTGTCCACAGGAGCTTATCATTTAATTTCTTCAAGTATTCATGATATTTTAAGGAATTATATTTTCATGGTGTGCTTGTGATTTCTTGTTTTGATCTCGACTTGCATCTTTTCAATCACCAGCAAGATTATGCCCACACCTTGTAGTATTGTTGGTATTCCCTCTAGAAAATGCACAATATTGGAAGGCATACCAACCTTGAAATTTTAAATTGTGAAATCTAGAAAGGAAGGCCAACCTTGAGCTAAAAAAGTGTACAATTCTGGGAGACAATCCAACCCTCAGCTCATAAATTGTGCAAAGCTTCTCTTGCTCTTAGAAACTGTGCAATTCACTGAGTCAAGGAAATTCCCAGTCCCTTATGGTTGGGAACTTGGAAATCCTTCTTTGAAATTTGAATGGTATCTTTCAAAATAAAGAAAAAATAAAAAAATAAAAAAAATAAATCCCTAGAAAATAGGGAGCGATTAATAAGTTTCCCAAAGAATGGTACAAGTTGTTATTTTTGGATTTTTCGCCAAGTGTCGATTTTTCCTTAATTTTAGAAATGTGATTCGAAAACCCTAATGAAAATAGATCTATATAATAGATGACCCTATATCTTATTTTCATATTTTATCTTGGAGCTCTAGCCTTCCCAAGGATATCAAGGAGCCTTTGGTGGAGTTTGCGGTGATTTTCTAGGTGAATTTTTCTTTTGTCGTCTTTTGTCGCATTTTATTGTTTCTCTTATGTGAGTGTTTTTTTTCTTGTTTCTTTTCATGGTTGCTAGAATTTTAATGTATATTATCTTGTACAAGTCCTGGTTTGGCCTGTCATTTGTGTTTTACAATTATTGCATCAACTTTCTTTCTTTTTTCCCATTAGCGGTCGTCGTTTCAATGACTCTCTATGCATATTTATTTTTCCTTTTCCATGTTGATCTTCTTCACTTGATTTTCACTGATTGATCTATCCTTAGTCAGATCTACACTCTAAATTTCACTATCACTCAAGTATGCCATTTTCCTATCCTCTTCTTTGGAATATCTTCCCTTCACTTGGTAAGTAGTTTCCTTGCTCAACTTGGCATTACATAATTCCAAGGATCAAGCCTCATGATTAGCCTCTGAGATTTCACAATGTGTAGTACCTATATTTCCCAATTGTGCATTATGTAGTTCTGAGGCTCAAGCATGTCCATTGGCCACTGAGACTGTGGAATGTCATTAGAGAACTTTTGAGGTCTAAAATGGGCCTCCTAAGAAAAATGTAAAACCAAAATAAACTTTATAAGAACCATTAGGATTCAAGATGATGTTCTCAACCATGGGGGATGATTCACCATTTTTGGGGAAAAAAAGTAAAAATATTAGAAAATAATAAAATAATAAAACTACTCTTTCAACTTTTATTTTCAACTTATCTCCCTAAGGTTCTACTCAAATTTCGAGTGAGAGTACTCATTGGATGCAAAACTTATTTCCTCATTCAATGCGTACCCATATTGCATACTTTGACCTCGCTACATGAAAAATGAGAAATACATGAAAAAACGTGATTGAAAACACGTTTTTCATGTATTTCTCATTTTTTGTCTAGAGGGGTCCATCTAAAGTATGCAACATGTGTACTCCTTGGATGAGGAATCAAATTCTTTATCCAAAAAATGTTCCCGCTCAAAATTTTAATAAACCCCTAGGGACATAAGCTGAAAATAAGAGTTGAAAAAGTAGTTTTTTTCCCTCTAAAATTTGATGATGTAATCTAATCTTATTTTAATATTTCCACTATTATTTTATAATTTCCTTAGGCGGCCCATTTTATACCTCAAAATTCCCCCAATTACAGTCTCTCCATGAGTTTGCCCAGGCTGAGACTGCGCATTGCGCAATATCGGGCCTCAAGCTATCTCCTTAGATGTTGATACTGCATAATGTGTAGTTCATGAATCCAGTCCCCTCCCCCAGCTCAATAATTGCCCAATTTTCCCTCTCATTCTTGTGGTTGATGCCTTTATCTTTCTCTGTGAGTTTTTTTTCTGAATTTAATTAAGGTTTATTATGAGTGTTTTTTCCTCCTATAGGTATTGCAGCTGTCGAGAACTCCTTATTATCAGTAATTGTCATCATGGCCCCCAAGAGATATGCTTCAAAGGACACTAAAAAAATAAGCATCGGGGAGGTATTTGAGAGTATTCCACTGAAATTTCTAGTTTTCTCAAATACTTAACTCTTTATAGAGAAAGAGTCAGAAATCATATGGCACAAAGTGAGTGAGGAATTTTCAGAAAAAAGCTTCAAAGAAGATTTTGAATACCAACAGGTTTATATCAATGTTCAAAGGTCGGGGTTACATAATATTGCATGCAGTTACCCACCTTTCCCATGTGCAAACATTCTCAGTTGGATACTATCTCATACATATGCAAAGACCATGACTCTTAGTAGTGCTAGCGGACAAATGCTTGCCTCTTTCTTGGCACCAGATTACCATCTCATGTATCATTTCCTAGAGTGATAATCACTCATGGATTATTACTTCTATGAAGCCAACAACTACTTGAGAAAAAATGATGTTGTCAAAGGCTGGGTGAAAGAGCTAGAAAAGTTCCATCAAACACCCACCACACCTACAAGACAAAATATCTCAGGAAGGCTTATTATTACTTGATAGTTCTATGTTGCAAGATCCATGGTCAGTAGAGTACTGAGACCTTCCCTGAAGGGTGGGAATTCTTATTGAATCAGATTGTGAATGAAGGAAAACCATTCAACTGGTCATACTTTATAGCTAAACAACTAAATATCCATGTATCTAATTCCCATTATCCTCCCAAGGGAAAGCAAACCAGATTCTACATGTATTACTACTAGAATCCAATGGTATTCTTCCATGTTATCCTATAAGCCCATAATGCTTCATTTAGTTTTTGTGAGCAATATTTTATGTCCATGTTTACTATCTTGGTCATGATGTTCTCTAGGACCTTGTTTGTTGATTCTACTTTTCCATTCGCTTGAGGGTGGTATGGAGTTGAATTTTTTTGTTTGATATTCCATATTTCTGATAGTTGTGGGATAAGCCTTGAGGTAAACTGTGTTCCTTGATATGTTACGATATGCCTTAGTACCCCAGATTTGTAAAATATTTCTTCAAATAAGAAATCTTCTATTGCGCTCTTTGTGGCTTTGGTCAATGCCTTTACTTACACCCATTTGGTAACATAGTTTGTGCATGCTAAGATATGTTATTTCCCATTTGATGGAGGACTGATCAGACCAACAAAGTAAAGAACCCATTTTTCAAATGGCTCTATGAGTACTTGAGGTTTTAGTGGAATTTCGTTGGAGGAAGCAAGTATTCCCATCCTTTAGTAGTTGTCACACATCTTGACATACTTCTTAGAATCCTTGAATATTGATGGCCAATAATAGCCAAGATTTAGGACCTTGTAAGTTGTTCTATTTTCTACAAAATTCCCACCACACAATTCGTCATGGAATTCTTTTAATATATCTATAATTTCATCTTCTCTCACACATTTTCTAGTCAAAAGATTAGGTCCAGTATAGAAAAGGTCTCCATTCCCCCAACTATATCTAGCACTCTCTTTTATTACTTTCCTTTTCCGATTCCTAGTGAAATGAGATGGTAATATTCTAGATGTTAAGTAATTGGCAATGTCAGCAAACCATGGGGTTTTAATTGATATTGCAAATAGATGTTCAACAAGAAATTTATCAGAAACTGGAACAATCTCACCAGGTGGACAATGTCTTAATAAGAATTTTGCTACTTGATTTTCCATTCCTGGTCGATCTAGTACAATGATATTTAATTCCTGCATCAACAATAACCATCATGTTATTTTTCCATTGGTAATTGGTTTATTCATTAAGTATTTAATGGATGAATGATTTGTGTGTATAAAAACCTCATATCATGTGATGTAATGCCTGAATTTGTTGACTACATGTATTATAACTAACATTTCCTTTTTAGTTACTGTGTATTTTAGTTCAAAAGGAGTTAAATTTTTACTGATAAAGTAGATTTCATAGTTCAATTGGTTATATTTTTTTCCTAAGTATGTCCCTATGGTTGTGTATAATGCATATGTGGAAATATGAAATGGTAATGTCCAGTTAGGTCCTCTCAAGACAAGTGTTGTTGATAGTTTCTATTTCAGTTTTTCAAAGACAATTTGGAAGTCATTATTCCATTGGAATTTTGTGTCTTTTGAAAGAATTTTGAATAATGGTAGGGATATTTTGCTAAAGTTTTCTATAAATCTTCTATAATAACCTGCATATCCCAGAAAGCTCCTAACATCTGATTGATTGGTTGGCTCAGATAGTTTGACAATGAAATCAATCTTTTAAGGATCCATTTCTATTCCCAAAGGAGATATATGATGTCCTAATACAATTCCTTTTTGTTGCATCATTAAAAAAATTTAATTTCTTAGTGACATATTTGTTTCAATACATCTCCGTAAGATATTTTCCAAATTTTTGATGGATTCTTCAAAAGCCATAAACAGTAAAATCATCCATATAGACCTCTACATTGTTATGAACTAAATCAGCAAAGATAGATAGAACTTCCCTCTAAAATGTGGTTGGAGCATTGCACAATCCAAAAGCTAAGATCTTGTAAGCATAGGTTCCCCAGGGGCATGTAAATTTAGTCTTCCGGATCTTCTAGAGCTATCTGTATCTGACTATATCCACTAAACTCATCTAAGAATGAAAAGTAAGTTTTTCCTACTAGGGTGTCAAGAACTTGGTCTATGAAAGGTAATGGAAAATAATATTTTAAGGTTAATTTATTTAGCTCTCGATAATCCACACGTACCCTCCACTTACCATTTTTATTTGGTACCACAAACAGTGGAGAAACCCATTGACTATCTGAAATAGGATAGATGAATCCTACTTTTAGAAGTTTTTGAAGTTCTTCCTTGACTATTTCTTTCACCAATGGATTCATTCGTCTTTGAGGTTGTCTTACTGATGTAATATTTTAATTTTTGTAGATGTGATGTGTGCATGTATCAGGAGGAATTCCTTGCATATCGGTATAGTTACAGGCAAATGATTTGGAATAATTGAGAAATAATTGAATAAGTTTTTCATTTTGATTGGGTTCAAGAGTTGAGTTGATTTTTAAAGTCTTTCCTAGACTTATTTCTATTGTTTTGGTTTGAGTATTAGTGAATGAATTTATAGGAAAATTGTTATCAAAATCAATTTCCAAAATATTGATTGTACAATTTTCCTAAAATTCTTGATCTAATATTTGATATGTAGCAAAGTATTGTTCATTTCTCACTTATTATCCAATTTTTGGTTCAGCAATGAAATAATCTAACAAATCATCAGTTATCTCTTGTCTAAAATCATAAGCTTTATTGATACTCAAGATTTTTTGAATGGGGTGCCTATCTTCTTCTTGAGTGTTTTCCAGTTCTGTTAGATCATTAATGTCTAAAGGTAATTGTGTTAGGGGATACAAAGTGATCTGCTTGTTTTCATTACCATTAGAGATGATCATACTACCAGATCTACATCCAATAAAAGCATTATTTGTAGCTAACCAAGGTCTACCTAGGATCAAATAAAATCCACCTAAATTTGTTTTTGGTTGCAATACCAAGAAATCCAATGGATATTCCCTAGAATCTAAGGAGACAATGATATCTTCAAGTATTCCTTCAGGCAATAATTTATATCTATTAGCTAGTTCCAGTATTGTATTAGTTGGTCGAATATTTTGCAATTTGAGTCGTTTCATTGTTTCAATTGTCATGACATTGATGGCTACACCTAAGTCAATCAAAGTATTAGATATTGAAAATTTGTTGATAGCTATAGTAACTACTGGAATTCTTGGATCAACATACTTTTTCAACCTAATATAAGATTTTGACATTAAGTTGGCTAAATTCCCAATGACATGAATTATAGATGGATCTTTTTTCCTTTTTCCAATTTTCTTGATAAAAACTTCCTTAATTGCTTTTGTATAAATTGGTATCTCCTTCATAGCCTGCAATAAATGAATTTTCAGATAGATATTTCTTAATTTTTCTTAAACATCAAAATCAGGTAAAGATATAATTGTTTTATCTAAAGTCAATCTTTCCGGAAAGGGAGGTGATTTGACTTTGATTTGTTCCTAATGTTTTTGATTAATTCTTTGTTCCTTATCTGTGTGAAGATGTTGAGGATTCTCATCTTCCATTTGTTCTTCTATTATGATTGGAGAATCTTTCTGTAAAATATTTCCAGATATTAAGTGGATATCCTTGATAGGAAGGATTTAATATGTAGGCATTATTCTTCCTTCTTCAGTATTGTAAACAGGTTTTTCCACTCTAGTATTGGGATTTTCTACTGGTTTAGCTGGTAGTTGAATTGGCCTCGGAGGTTGGTTAGAGGGAAGCTGAAGCTGCTAAGGTTCAGTTAGTGCAGGTAATTGTTGTTATGGAAGTGGGTTTGATTTAGGGGGTTGATGGAATTATTGGTATGGAAATGGTTGTTGAGGATATGCTTGTTGAAGATAGGTTTGGTATTGTTGTTGGGGATATAATGTTTTAGGAGGTTGGGTTCAATAACAATATCCTTTCCAAATTTTTGCAGGTTGGTTTTGGTATTTTTTTGGAGGTAAGCATGTCATGGCATCGGATAATTCCAGGAGGATTGAACATGATATTGATAATTCTAAGGAATTTATTGTGTAAATTACTGAGGTAAATTTTGGGGCATACCTGGAAACCATGGCTTCCAAAGTCTTCTTTGTGCCAAATAGTAAAGAGAGTCAATCCCTTGTACTTATTACATTGAGTTGATTTGCAATTCTTTGAGCTTTAAAAAAAATTTAGTTGAATGATTTTATGTACAAATTCAACACACCTGAATCTTATCTAAAGGAAATTATCTTAATGGATTCTTCTTTTTACACTTAGGACAAAATATTGATAGTACCTGATCTTGTTCATCTTTATTTTTATTAGCTTTCAGTACATCGACTTGAGTCCCTAATGTGCTCAAGATATCAATTTTGAAATTGTCAAACAAATTCCCTATTTTTTCTCTAGTTATGTTCCTTGTTGTAGATTTAGTTACTTTTGAATTAACCTCTCTTTTCCCACTTGTGGCTATTCCTCTCGAATACTTTTGACATAATTCTGCAATCTCCTCAAATGGTAAATATGAGATGTCTCCTTTTCCCATGACATTGAGAATATCAAGGTATTCATCTCGTATACCTTTGAGAAAAATTGTTTGAATGGTATCAGGATTTAAAGAGTGTTGTTTGGATTTTTGTAAATTGTAAAGAAATCGTTCTAAATATTATTCCAAACTCTCATATTCTTGTTGATACATCCTAAAAATATCTTCTTTCGAATCTCTAGGCCTAAAATAGGCTTGATACTTCTTAAGACAAAATTTCCTCATGTCATCTTAAGAAGCAATAGTGTGTTCTCCTAATCTCTTAAACCATTTCAATGTGGCTCCCTTAAGAGTAGCAGGAAAAAGATGAAGTTTATATGTATCATCTGTATAACCATAAGTGCAACATAAAATATCAATTTCAAACATAAATAAATCAGGATCTTCAAAATACATTCCGTAGAAATTCGGTAAAATAAAAGGTGGAATACTTCATTTTTACCTCCTCTACAAGAATTTCTCTCGTATCTAGAATTCGGAATCCAAAGGTAGCTTCCTAATAATTTTATATTTCTATAGCATTGCGTCTCTTATTGGCATATTCTCTTTTGGCATCTTCTTCTCTTTTTCTTTCTGCTTCTATTCTCATTTCTTCCTCACTTTTTCTTTACCATTATCTTTGTTTCCTTTCATACTAAATCCTTTGTTCTAGAGTTAATATTGGGGCATTAGCTCCTTTTCCTTCCTTCACCATTTCTTTCTCTCTTGTTTTTAATGTCTTGATAATAGGTTGAGTTTGTGTTTCCCTAACTTTTTCTATTTGTTTGACAATTGGTTGATCTACCTATTCAAAAAAAAAAATTCTTGTATCTCTTTATTTTCGTATTGAAGATGTTTGTTTGTGTTCGTTTCCTTTTTACTTCATAGGATAATAGATTTTGTCTTTCTACAAGAGTCAACCTTTGTCTCGAACATTTTTTTTCTTCCAATTCTTCTAGAGCTGGTTTTCCAGCAACTGGTGTAATTAGTCCTAATAGTCCTACTCCCATGGATGGTTCAATGGTTGGGTTTTTTTTTTTTGGAAAATCTACCTTTTTCATCTCTTTCTCTAGGCATAAATAAACATAACTAAAAACTCAATTTTTTTGTTTTTGTTTTTTGTTTTTTTTTTTTCATTTTTTTTAACAATCTTCCTAACTTTCTATATTTAAGTATGCTTCCCCGACAACGATGCGAAAAATGTAAGTATAATTTATGGAACTAAATTAGAGCATGTATTTCATTTATCAATATGGTCTAGTATACTTAGAAACATACCAAAATATATGTGTCTCAGTTCTAGTTAGTTTAGAAGATCATTGTTTTAAATTTTGGAAAAGAGAATTGTATGATGGGATCTCTATGTAAAGAAAGTTTTCAGAATTACTTTATGAAAACAGGTGAATAATAGAAATTATATTTACTCTAGGAAAGCATTCATATTTAAAAATAATTCAAATCTAATCTATAAAAGCATGGAAATGATTATTCAATGTCATTAATCTATTTTAGAAGATGGAGAAGAGGTTCTACTCTAAGAGTCTGGGGTATCCTTTTTCATTCCTTCTATAACACCATTTTCCAAGCAGCTATAAAAGTATAATTAAATGAAAGCATATAAAGTTGATATAGAAAGAAAGAAAGTGAAGCTTGATCTAATCCAGTCCTGCTTCCTGGAGAAGAGGCTCTACTCTAAGAGTCCTTGGTATCCTTCCACATTCAAACTAGTTATTGAATTATATATCAATCTTCACAAAATGAAAGCATGGCCATTAATAAAATTTTAGGATGAAAACATGTACATATATATACAACAAAGAAGAATAAACATTCATAATTAAAGCTAGAATATTCACAATTATAAACATTATGTAAAAAATAAGTGCACATAGCTCAAATGGGGGCCCTCCACTCTTGCATGGTACACATTCAATAAAATCAGCTACAACAATTCATTCAAACCATATTATGCATAAGAAAATGATAAAGAACATGTTTTAAACTTCAATCATCTTCAACAAATAATAATTCTCCACAAGTTCCAAGGTAACTTCTACATATAAGAGCCTTGTTTAAATAGGCTAAAACATAACAAGAAAAGCTAAATAGGTTGAAAAACTCATAATTATCTTAAATTCACCTTAATAGGTCGAATTTATCATTTAGTTACATAAAATATAGTTTAATCCCCAAAAATAACAAAATTGCCCATATTTTATGCTCAAATTAGGGGATATTCTTGAACAACTAGTCTAGTTTGACCAGCACTGACCGGCCATAATCTAGCTGTTCTGGCATGAACCAATAGATATTCATCCATCCTTGGTTCCCATAGTTTCCAGTTGTATACTTAGTTTGTGCCTAGGTGTCCGACAACCATCCCTTTGAATAAGTCATTACAAGCTTTTCCAGTTTTGTCCAAATTTAATTCTAATGTTTAATTTTGTCAAAAATACTAAAATAATTCAAAGACATATTTTAACTACCTTGTTGTGTATGAAATAGGAAAAATGAAGTAGATAAGGTGATAAATTGGTGAGAAAAGATGATAATAGATGAAATATTTATGTCAAAAGAAGCTAAAATGGGAGACTAACAAGCTTGATTAATGCTTAACCCTTGAGCTTGACTTTTCATTAATAAATTATATTTTAACATAATTATTATCTAATTGTTAAGGTTCTTATGAATCCATCAATAAATTTTAGTAGTATGACTAAATTATAATTTTATTGTTATTATTATTTTAATATTGATCTCTTGAAAGCCTAAATGATGGATTCCTTGAATTAATTTGAGGATAAGAGAAATTGGGAGGGGCTATAGGAGAGGCTTGAAGGGGAGATTTGATGACATAAATGAGTGGGTGGCACTTAGCCCGGGTATACGTAAGTGCAAGGGAGTTTAGTAATAAGGGGTTCATTATTTTATTTTTCATGTAGAGGTTGGGGGCAGGAGAATTGAGATTTTGGAAATTCTTAGGGAGGTTGGGCCAGAGAACTTGGAGGAAGGTTTTGGAGTGGGAAAAAGAGTGGGGGATCAATTTCAAACACACTACTGCTATAGTTGGACTTTAGTTCAGATGGCTAAGGAACTTGTGGAAACTTCTCTAGGCTAGGAAGTTAGAGAATCACAACCGAGCCACCATAACCAGATATTATTCTTGTATTTGTTTAAAGTATATAAATTGTTACAAGCCAATTATATTACTTTATTTTATATGCTATTGTACCAAAAAAAAATCATAAATGTTATTTTTTTTGTGTGAAATTATGTGGAAATATTTTTATGGTTTGAGGACCCTGAGATGGGTCATTAATGTTTCATATGACATTCCTTATACATACATGTACACCAATTATTTTTCAGCATATTTCACTAGAAACATACAAGAGGCTTTCCGTGCAGTTGCTCCAAGTCTGATAGATACAATTATGGAATATTTGTCCATTGCTTTCTTTGAAAATGTGCACTACAATCATTCCTCAAAATTGGGGTTTAATTTTTTTATATATCTCTTCATCTCACTCTATGTTGTAAGTTCAAGAAATGCTGATTTGATATTTTTTATTATTCAATTTCATTTTATCATTTTATATTATGTGTTAAGTTCAATGTTTTTATTTATGGGATAATTTTGGATTGTAGATTCCAAAAAAAATTGAAATCTAATTGAGATAAATTGTTTGACCTTTCTCTTGTCCATAATATAGGAGAAATTTTTTGAAATCTAATTTTGATTAATTATTTGACCTTTTGTCTTAAAATTTAGTTTTATCAAATTTATTTTCTTTATGAAGCATAGCAACAAAGATTGTTTCCTTTACAACAATGTAAGATAATATTTAAAGGAAAAAAACACAAATGGATGGAGAGAACCGAGAGTGAGACATAGAGGGTACAAAGTCAATAACCTCACAAATAAATTTAGTATTCTTGGAGATAAATCATAGAGTTTATAATCTTTTGGTGAGATTTTCAAAAAAAAAAAAAATTGGTGAGATGTCAATCCTTTTTGGCAAGAGAAGAATATTCCATTTCTTGCAATAATAATTTTCATGCTAAATTAGTTTTGGTTATATATATATATATATATATATATATCCATGTTATTCACCAATCTAGGTCTCTAGAGGGATCCAATTTGTTGACATGCAAAGCACTTTTATAATGCAAAACTTTAAAAAAAAATTCTCTGTGAAAATTTTCATCGTTTAAATTACATAGAATATTTTAGTAGTTTTTTTCTTTTTGGCCTTTTTAATTAAATTCAAGAATTAAAAAGATATCATATGAACAAGTTTCATACAAAATGAGTTATGGTTTTTTAGGCATGTGGTATTGGTAAGTCATGGTATTATAACAAAGCCTATTTAGAAATCAGGAATCTCCATAATAAAATAGGGTTGAATCTCCATGATTAATTATATTTTGATCTGTTTTTTTAAATGTATGTATGTTTAACCTATGTATTAATTCTTTTTATCAATAATAATAATTATTATTACTTTAAATAAAGTTATACTTTATTTAATTTTAATGATTTTAAATTAATTTTAAAAATTTGATATGTAGTGTTTTGATACTTATTACAGATTGATGGACATTTACAAGGGGTTTAATTTTTATAGTTTCTCTGGTTAATAGAAGAAATGATCTATCTACAATAGAATATTTATATGAAATGGTAAGTGCTATGAAAAAAGTAATTACCGTTCATTTGTTTTAATGTGTGAGAAGATCGAGTTTTCCCGCTAAAGTGTGGTTGTTGGTTATAACAATGACATCATTATTTTGTGTTGATAAGAAATTAGGGAAATGTTGTTCTTGTTGATCTTAAATTATACATCATTTTTTTTTATATAAATTAGGTAAATGATGAGAATAAAAATTTTAATTCTAGATGTTGAAGAGCTAAGTAGTAAATATAAGTATTTGTATAGTCATATCAAGTCTCTCGTGCCATAACCAAAGTGTATTGATGAGAGTCATGTTTATTTTGTTGTTTTATTTGGATTATTATTAATCTTGATATATCTCAAAAAATTCTCACATTTTTTAGACTTTTTAGATATTTAATCTAGATTTCAAAGGCAAAAGTGTATTGAGTGTATTCCTTGACGAAGTAATTTAATATTTATTTTTCTAATTTAAGAAAGACAAGTGTCAAATCGATGTTGAGCATGGATGAAATCACACATGGCCTTCATACTTGGCTATAGAATGTATCTCTATACAATAAGTGAGTTAGTTTAAATAATTTATTGGTGTTCAATTGAATTATAAGTAAAATTTTATTGGTTGAAGTGGCCGTGTCATTTTCCAGATAAGAGGAAGTATTCAAAATACCCTCTAAAGTAGGGGAAATGTTCAAACAAATTCCAATAAGCATTAGTTTTGCTATGATATTGCATAGATAAATAAATTAAGTAGAAATTTCAAATTTTAGATCTACACACAAAATAATAATATGAATTGATCATGCATTTATCTAGTTCTTTAAGCTGAACTTAATTCAATTATAGATTTTATAAATATTTTGAAATATGATGGGAAAGAGTGAAATCAATTGTTTGACCTTATATCACACAAATTTTAAAATTTTCAAAAATCTATAATCTAAATAAATATAGCCACCTAATTATAAAACATTTGACATGGATTTTAGTTGACCCTAGCATTGAACACTAGTGTTTCTTGACAGGTCTCTTGATTTTTCTTGTTGGTGATATTGCTTGAGTGTATACTGAGAATTATAAATGGAATTGATAGATAAACAACCATATTTTCAAGGAACTCTTGAAGTCTAACATGTACCTGGTGCTCTTTCTTTTGTTAAGTTTGAACTAGAGGATATCAAAGAAATTAACAAATCTGTAGATGGGTTTGGTGATCTAAAACAATATTTAGATCATGATTGTGCTATCAATTGAAGAATTAGTTAAATCTAAAACATTCAGACTTGAGACTATCATAAAAATGAAATATAAGATTTGAGATACCGTAATATGTAATATGATGTTGCAATCTTAGACGATGGTACAATCTCTATAGCCTTTATTGGATTTGCTCCTATGGGTGATGTTAATTATATGCCTAGACAAATGACAGTTTAGCAGGTACCAATTAAGACTATATCTCTTTAATGGACAATTCAAA
Source organism: Pinus albicaulis (assembly GCA_034641835.2). Lineage (NCBI taxonomy): Eukaryota > Viridiplantae > Streptophyta > Pinopsida > Pinales > Pinaceae > Pinus > Pinus albicaulis. The sequence goes on from CM076580.1 coordinate 1,428,197,381, forward strand.
ATGTTTTATCTAATGATGTTCTAGAATCAACCATCTCACAACAAATTCAACAGTGTCACTGAGTAGTGGAGTAGTAAAGATTAGCTTTACTCATGTGTATAGACTAGCTTTACTCATCCCAAATCAAATTCATAAAATGGAAGCTTCCACCCAGTATAAAATATGAAAATCATTTAAGTTCTTACTTCCCAATATGAATATCCCATTAAGCTATTTACTTCTAATTAATGGTAGCAGGGATGTCATTGTGAACTACGATCTAGTTTATGGTAGATTGAATATAGTTTTGTCCTCCGTAAGGGAAGCTCTGGCTTTCTAGAATTTTAAGAGGGAATTTAACTCACATGTAGATTCTATATCATACACACTTTCCACACAAAGTAAGAATAAAAGGGAAAAAGTTAAAATTTATTTATTCATGGATTCTATGCCATACATACTTTCCACACATAGTAAAGAAGAAATGGTCAAAAGCTGAAAACATTTTTTATTCATGATTTGAGAAGTGCAGATATTGAAAAGGAAAAGAGATTCCATGGAAATTATATTGGTATGCATGATTGTATTAGAAATGAAGGGTTGGAATTTTTTTAATGATTTAAAGGAAGATGCAGAAATTATGTTGGTTTCTCCCGAATGAAGAATCATACTAAACAAGTTGTATTGGATGATATTTATACTTCGTGACACTATATTTATGTATTCCATGGTTGTTATACTTCGTGAGGACGAAACATGCTTTATGGGGTCCAATGAAAGATTTGGTATTGTACATTTTAAAAAGAGTGGAGCATGCTCACTTTTGTTACATTACTATATAACTAGCACAACCACATTATATTTACTAATGTGGTTGATATAGGCCAATAGGCGTATATAAAATAGATTTACAACCACATTTACCAATGTGTTTGATATACGCCAATAAGCCTATATCCACTACCCATCACATTAATTTATATATCAATAAATAAATATTATATATAATAATTTTATTATATTAACTTGAAATATATATATATTATATTAATAAAAATATTTATTAATATATTAATTATGATTAAAATCACAAAAATATTTTTTATATATTAATAATATTGATTGATATATTAATAATATTTATTATTATAATAATAATATTAATAAATATTATATCACAGTTGGTTATATTATTAATAATATTATAATAATATTAATATATATTATTAATAAATATTATAATATTTATTAATAATATATACTAACATATTAATAATATTAAACCCAAAAACATTAGAAAGTAATAAACTTTAAGAATTAATATATTAAACTCAAGAGAGTAATAAAGCATATGAAACAATATTTAAAAACAAAAAACCTAAGAGATTAATATAAACCCTAACAATTAATATTGTAAACTGAAGATATTAATAAACCCAAGGGATAATTAATAATACAAACCCAATGTCATCATAAACCAAAGGTTTAAATATTATAGAACAAAGGAAATGGTGAACTCAAGGGATAAATATTAAAAATATAAGGGATCAATATTAAAAATACAAGAGATTAATAAACTGTAAGAATTGATATTTTAAACTAAAAAACCTATTAAATTAATAATCCATAAAATAAGATATTAATAAACCAACGGGATTATTAACATTATAAGCCAAAAGAACTAATAGACCCAAGGGTTTAATATTATAAACCAAAGGAATCAACGAACCCAAGGGATAAATATTTAAAACCTAACGGATGAATATTAAAAACAACAGAGATTAATAAACACTAAGAATTAATATTTTAAACTGAAAAATCTAAGAAATTAACAAACCCTAAGAATTAATATTTTAAACTCAAGAGAGTAATAAACCGAATGCGTGATTAACATTACAAACCAAAAGAACTAATAAACCCAAGGGTTTAATATTATAAACCAAAGGAATCGGTGAACCTAAGGGATAAATATTAAAAACCTAAGGGATCAATAAGGCTAAGGGAAATATTAAAAACAATAAAGATTAATAAAACCCAAAGGAATTGGTGAACCAAAGGTAATTGATTTAAACATTGAGACAATTGTTGTCACAATGCGACGTTGGACCAATTATGAGCAGGGTTGGCCATGGGTGTTTTTCATATTGAGACAATATTTGTCAGAATGTGAGATTTGATCATGGATGACATTGATCGATTATTCATATTATAAACCAAAAAAACTAATAAACCCAAGGGTTTAATATTATAAACCAAAGGAATTGGTGAATCCAAGGGACAACCATTACCCAAAAAATTATAAACCAAACGAATTGGTGAACCCAAGGGAATTGATTTAAACATTGACACAATTGTTGTCACAATGCGACGTTGGACCAACTATGACCAGGGTTGGCCATGGGTGATTTTCATATTGAAACGATATTTGTCAGAATGTGACATTTGATCATGGATGACATTGATCGATTATTCATATTATAAACCAAAAGAACTAATAAACCCAAGGGTTTAATATTATAAACCAAAGGAATTGGTGAACCCAAGGGAATTGATTTAAACATTGAGACAATAGTTGTCACAATGCGACGTTGGACCAACTATGACCATGGTTGGCCATGGGTGATTTTCATATTGAGACAATATTTGTCAGAATGTGACATTTGATCATGGATGACATTGATCGATTATTCATATTATAAACCAAAAGAACTAATAAACCCAAGGGTTTAATATTATAGACCAAAGGAATTGGTGAACCCAAGGGAATTGATTTAAACATTGAGACAATTGTTGTCACAATGCGACGTTGGACCAACTATGACCATGGTTGGCCATGGGTGATTTTCATATTGATACAATGTTTGTCAGAATGTGACATTTGATCATGGATGACATTGATAGATTATTCATATTATAAACCAAAAGAACTAATAAACCCAAGGGTTTAATATTATAAACCAAAGGAATTGGTGAACCCAAGGGACAACCATTACCCAACAAATTATAAACCAAAAGGAATTGGTGAACCCAAGGGAATTGATTTAAACATTGATACAATTGTTGTCACAATGCGACATTGGACCAACTATGACCATGGTTGGCCATGGGTGATTTTCATATTGAGACAATATTTGTCAGAATGTGACATTTGATCATGGATGACATTGATCGATTATTCATATTATAAACCAAAAGAACTAATAAACCCAAGGGTTTAATATTATAAACCAAAGGAATTGGTGAACCCAAGGGAATTTATTTAAACATCGAGACAATTTTTGTCACAATGCGACGTTGGACCAACTATGACCATGGTTGGCCATGGGTGATTTTCATATTGAAACAATATTTTTTAGAATGTGACATTTGATCATGGATGACATTGATCGATTATTCATATTATAAACCAAAAGAACTAATAAACCCAAGGGTTTAATATTATAAACCAAAGGAATTGGTGAACCCAAGGGAATTGATTTAAACATTGAGACAATTGTTGTCACAATGCGACGTTCGACCATCTATGACCATGGTTGGCCATGAGTGATTTTCATATTGAGACAATATTTGTCAGAATGTGACATTTGATCATGGATGACATTGATCGATTATTCATATTATAAACCAAAAGAACTAATAAACCCAAGGGTTTAATATTATAAACCAAAGGAATTGGTGAACCCAAGGGAATTGATTTAAACATTGAGACAATTGTTGTCACAATGTGACGTTGTACCAACTATGACCATGCTTGGCCATGGGTGATTTTCATATTGAGACAATATTTGTCAGAATGTGAAATTTGATCATGGATGACATTGATCGATTATTCATATTATAAACCAAAAGAACTAATAAACCCAAAGGTTTAATATTATAAACCAAAGGAATTAGTGAACCCAAGGGAAAACCATTACCCAAAAAATTATAAACCAAAGGAATTGGTGAACCCAAGGGAATTGATTTAAACATTGAGACAATTTTTGTCACAATGTGACATTGGAACAACTACGACCATGGCTGGCCATGGGTGATTTTCATATTGAGACAATGTTTGTTAGAATGTGACATTTGATCATGGATGACATTGATCGATTATTCATATTGTAAACCAAAAAAACTAATAAAACCAAGGGTTTAATATTATAAACCAAAGGAATTGGTGAACCCAAGGGAATTGATTTAAACATTGAGACAATTGTTGTCACAATGCAATGTTGGACCAACTATGACCATGGTTGGCCATGGGCGATTTTCATATTGAGAAAATATTTTCCAGAATGTGACATTTGATCATGGATGACATTGATCGATTATTCATATTATAAGCCAAAAGAACTAATAAACGCAAGGGTTTAATATTATAAACCGAAGGAATTGGTGAACCCAAAGGAAAATCATTACCCAAAAAATTATAAACCAAAGGAATTGGTGAACCCAAGGGAATTGATTTAAACATTGAGACAATTGTTGTCACAATGCAATGTTGGACCAACTATGACCATGGTTGGCCATGGGCGATTTTCATATTGAGACAATATTTGCCAGAATCTGACATTTGATCATGGATGACATTGATCGATTATTCATATTATAAACCAAAAGAACTAATAAACCCAAGGGTTTAATATTATAAACCAAAGGAATTGGTGAACCCAAGGGAAAACCATACCCAACAAATTATAAACCAAAGGAATTGGTGAACCCAAGGGAATTGATTTAAACATTCAGACAATTGTTGTCACAATGCAACGTTGGACCGACTATGACCATGGTTGGCCATGGGTGATTTTCATATTGAGACAATGTTTGTGAGAATCTGGCATTAGATCATTGTTGACATTGATCGATTATTCATATTATAAACCAAAGGAATTGGTGAACCCAAGAGAAAACCATTACCCAACAAATTATAAACCAAAGGAATTGGTGAACCCAAGGGAATTGATTTAAACATTGAGACAATTTTTGTCACAGTGCGACGTTGGACCAACTATGACCATGGTTGGCCATGGGTGATTTTCATATTAAGACAATATTTGTCAGAATGTGACATTTGATCATGGATGACATTGATCGATTATTCATATTATAAACAAAAAGAACTAATAAACCCAAGGGTTTAATATTATAAACTAAAGGAATTGGTGAACCCAAGGGAATTGATTTAAACATTGAGACAATTGTTGTCACAATGCGACGTTGGACAAACTATGACCATGGTTGGCCATCGGTCATTTTCATATTGAGACAATATTTGTCAGAATGTGACATTTGATCATGAATGACATTGATCGATTATTCATATTATAAACCAAAAGAACTAATAAACCCAAGGGTTTAATATTATAAACCAAAGGAATTGGTGAACCCAAGGGAAAACCATTACCTAACAAATTATAAACCAAAGGAATTGGTGAACCCAAGGGAATTGATTTAAACATTGAGACAATTGTTCTCAGAATGCGACGTTCGACCAACTATGACCATGGCTGGCCATGGGTGATTTTCATATTGAGACAATGTTTGTCAGAATGTGACATTTGATCATGGATGACATTGATCGATTATTTATATTATAAACCAAAAGAACTAATAAACCCAATGGTTTAATATTATAAACCAAAGGAATTGGTGAACCCAAGGGAAAACCATTACCCAACAAATTGTAAACCAAAGGAATTGGTGAACCCAAGGGATATTCATTTAAACATTGAGACAATTGTTGTCACAATGCGACGTTCGACCAAGTATGACGATGGTTGGCCATGGCTGATTTCATATTTAGAAAATATTTTTCAAAATGTGACATTTGATGATGGATGACATTGATCGATTATTCATATTATAAACCAAAAGAACTAATAAACCCAAAGGTTTAATATTATAAACCAAAGGAATTGGTGAACCCAAGGGAATTGATTTAAACATTGAGACAATTTTTGTCACAATGCGATGTTGGACCAACTATGACCATGGTTTGCCATGGGTGATTTTCATATTTAGGCAATGTTTGTCAGAATGTGAAATTTTACCATGAATGACATTGATCAATTATTCATATTGTAAACCAAAAGAACTAATAAACCCAACGGTTTAATATTATAAATCAAAGGAATTGGTGAACCCAAGGGAAAACCATTAACCAGCAAATTATAAACCAAAGGAATTTGTGAACCCAAGGGAATTGATTCAAACATTGAGACAAATGTTGTCGCAATGCAATGTTGGACCAACTATGACCATGGTTGGCCATGGGTGATTTTCATATTGAGACAATATTTGTCAGAATGTGACATTTGATCATGGATGACATTGATGGATTATTCATATTATAAACCAAAAGAACTAATAAACACAAGGGTTTAATATTAGAAACCAAAGGAATTGGTGAACCCGAGGGAATTTATTTAAACATTGAGACAATTGTTGTGACAATGCGACATTGGACCAACTATGACCATGGTTGGCCATGGGTGATTTTCATATTGAGACAATATTTGTCAGAATGTGACATTTGATCATGGATGACATTGATCAATTAATCATATTATAAACCAAAATAACTAATAAACCCAAGGGCTTAATATTATAAACCAAAGGAATTGGTGAACCCAAGGTAATTGATTTAAACATTGAGACACTTGTTGTCACAATGCGACATTGGACCAACTATGACCATGGTTGGCCATGGGTGATTTTCATATTTAGACAATATTTGTCAGAATGTGACATTTTATCATGGATGACATTGATCAACTATTCATATTATAAACCAAAAAAACTAATAGACCCAAGGGTTTAATATTATAAACCAAAGGAATTGGTGAACCCAAGGGAATTGATTTAAACATTGAGACAATTGTTGTCACAATGTGATGTTGGACCAACTATGACCATGGTTGGCCATATGTGATTTTCATATTTAGACAATATTTTTCAGAATGTGACATTTGACCATGGATGACATTGATCAATTATTCATATTATAAACCGAAAGAACTAATAAACCCAAGGGTTTAATATTATAAACCAAAGGAATTGGTGAACCCAAGGGAAAACCATTACCCAAAAAATTATAAACCAAAGGAATTGGTGAACCCAGGGGAATTGATTTAAACATTGAGACAATTGTTCTCACAATGCGACGTTGGACCAACTATGACCATGGTTGGCCATGGGTGATTTTCAAATTGAGACAATATTTGTTAGAATGTGACATTTGACCATGGATGACATTGTTCGATTATTCATATTATAAACCAAAAGAAATAATAAACCCAAGGGTTTAATATTATAAACCAAAGGAATTTGTGAACCCAAGGGAATTGATTCAAACATTGAGACAAATGTTGTTGCAATGCAATGTTGGACCAACTATGACCATGGTTGGCCATGGCTGATTTTCATATTGAGACAATATTTGTCAGAATGTGACATTTGATCATGGATGACATTGATCGATTATTCATATTATAAACCAAAAGAACTAATAAACACAAGGGTTTAATATTAGAAACCAAAGGAATTGGTGAACCCAAGGGAATTGATTTAAACATTGAGACAATTGTTGTGACAATGCGATGTTGGACCAACTATGACCATGGTTGGCCATGGGTGATTTTCATATTTAGACAATATTTGTCAAAATGTGACATTTGATCATGGCTGACATTGATTGATTATTCATATTATAAACCAAAAGAACTAATAAACCCAAGGGTTTAATATTATAAACCAAAGGAATTGGTGAACCCAAGGGAATTGATTTAAACATTGAGACAATTGTTGTCACAATGCAACGTTGGACCAACTACGACCATGGTTGGCCATGGGTGATTTTCATATTGAGACAATATTTGTCAGAATGTGACACTTGATCATGGATGACATTGATCGATTATTGATATCATAAACCAAAAGAACTAATAAACCCAAGGGTTTAATATTAGAAACCAAAGGAATTGGTGAACCCAAGGGAAAAATATTAATAACCTAAGGGACCAATAAGGCGAAGGGAAAAATATTAAAAACACAATAGCTTAATAATCATGAGGGAATATTAATAATATAAACCAAAATAAATAATAAACTGAAGGGTTTAATATTCTAAATCAAATAAATTGGTGAACCTAAGGGAAAATTATTAAAAACCTAAAATGAAGTAAATGATTTACAACAATTTACATAATATGAGGTTAGCATGTTACTAATAGTAATAATAATAGTAATAGAAATAGAAATAAAAATAAAACATAAGGGGATGATCATCCCACAATTATTGTGGATATATTTATTTTTTTAATAGAAAGGAGTTATTATTAGTGTTACAATTTTTCTTAAATTATAAATTTCTTGTTAGAATCACTGGAGGAACTTTTCAAAAAAAATGTGATTGATGGAGTGTTGAAATAATTTTTTTTTAAATGGGTTAACACTATGAGGAAAATCCAAAACCTTGATAATAATAACTTAAATTTCCAAAATTTTAAACTGGATTTAGCTAAAATCTTACCAAATTTATCATTATCTTCAAAACAAAATTATGACCTCACTAAACTACTCTCAAATATTCATATAAAATCTAGTTTTAGGAAAAATATTCTGATGTGCATAAGAGTAGGGCTTTTATTAGCATATTGAGATCATCAAAGAGATTTCCATAATATTTCATTCCTATTTATTTTTCCATTGTCAAATAATTCAAGGAACATGAATGCATGAGCAACTGGGTTGTATACTAATTTGTGAGGTGTTTATTATCACATAATATTATATATTTATAAATCAAATTAGGTTTAAGATAAATTAATTATATTAGTGTACTAATTTAATATCTGAGTAAGTATTTTAACTATACCTAAAACAAAAAGCTAATGGACAATTTCCTCACAAAACATCACATAAAAATTATAATAACCAATACTTTTATGATAAAAAATATTACATAGTAATTAAAAGATTCTAAAAACTAATAATACTTATTATTTGTATCCTTAGGATATTTCAAATCAAAATTATTAATTAGGAAAGAAGCGCTTATAAAATTCTAAACTTTGGTTCATAAAACCTTGTATCATAAAACATATGATATGGCCATACATAAACCATATGTATATATCTGAGTTCTTTAAAAAAACACCACTCATTATAAAAATAACATTATACGTTGATATCATAAAATACATATCATAAGATTTCCATAATATTTCATTCCTATTTATTTTTCCATTGTCAAATAATTCAAGGAACATGCATGCATGAGCAACTAGGTTGTATAATAATTTGTGAGGGGTTTATTATCACATAATATTATATATTTATAAATAAAATTAGTTTTAAGATAAATTAATTATATTATTGTACTAATTTAATATCTGAGTAAGTATTTTAACTATACCTAAAACAAAAAGCTAATGGAAAATTTCCTCACAAAACATCACATAAAAATTATAATAACCAATACTTTTATGATAAAAAAATATTACATATTAATTAAAATATTCTAAAAACTAATAATACTTATTATTTGTATCCTTAAGATATTTCAAATCAAAATTATTAATTAGGAAAGAAGAGGTGTTGAACTCGTCGGAGAAATCTGCTAGATAAAGCCAATCTCCAAATGCCAGATCAAAATTGGATCGATTTCCAATTTTATTATGGTAGATTGCACCGAGCGAAGAAATTATATGTAATGCCAGATTGACTGGTGCGTAGAGGACGCTGTTGTAAAATGTCAAGTTGGAAATCTGTGAATTCGTTGATCGACGATGAGAATTTGACCTGTTGAGGTTGAGAACTCTGGAGAAATTGTGAAATTTGAATTGAATGTACAGCGAGTTACAATTCGGGTCGAATTTAGAAGCGGGTCCTTGGTCAATAAGGAATCTTGAAGGCGAGAACCGGAACCGTGAAGTATAAGAGTGAACGTGGTTTCGAGTTAATCTGGCAATATATCTCAAGTTAGAAAAGTGGTAAGCTGTAATTTGGAATTTGGAGCGATCCCATTGGTTGGGTGACACGTGTTCCTGAACGATTTTGGAAAACCTCTCTCATCGTGGGTTAAAGTTCATGTATAATAGCCATGCGATATTTGACTAGAGACGTCGGATCATTATAAGCAAGGAAACGTACTTCCCATTGTTGGATGGAGACGACCGTTAAGCATTGGGACCATGCATATATACATTGATCGTTGTTAAGGTTGTGGTTCAACAAAGGGATGACGTGTTTATATTGAGAAATATTAATTACATGTGAACCAGCACTGGTTTTCGTTAAGTTGAGGCCATGGCTATAATCTATAGCATCACATTAAACCTTAGATCATGGATCTAAAACACCGTTGAATGCGCATAGTGCCCAAGTGTGGGACCGGCCATAGTACCTCAAATTCCGGTGGCATAAGGTTATAACCTTATGGTTCAGTGTTATGAGCACCGCGAGGATGGTTGAGTCAAAATTCATGGTTATAAGAATCGATAAAACTTATTCAATTTTTAAGGTAAAACTAAATATTATCATACCATAAAGCCTAATAATATTAGCATAGCATAGTGGGCTGGCCACGTAACATAAATATTATGACAGCGAAAAAGAAAACCATAATATGGCATGTTCTATTATATGAATCATGCATCCGCAAAAAATTACCCTAGTATTATGCATAATATATAGCGGAAAGATAGTTTAGACATAACACAAAAAGAACGATTGTTTTCCTTCTCTGCCAAAACGATAGGGTGTTGTATATGAATTGAAATTCCATTACCATTTACTTACGGAAATATGACACAATCGCCCATCATTGCAAAATCCTAGTTCGATCACTAAATTCGGTCGTAAACTCTCATTGAAACCCAAACCAGAGGTGAAGAGCCAAACCCTACAATTTTTCATTGAAACCCTAAAACCCTGAAGGCGAATATTAATATAGGCCCTTTGTCGATGACGAAGTAGTTGTTAACAATAGAGGGTGAGAGATCATTAGAAGAGGAACTGAAAAGGAAGAGAAATAGCAATGTCCTTGAAGCCCATGGTTTGAAGAAATAAAGAGCTCATAAGAAAAGTTCAATGTTTAAGTAGAAAGTAACAAAACGCATACTTGAGTAACTACGAAGCCAAGCTTTGTTGTGAGAGGGATACCGATTGCCGCAATCATCGATCCAAAATGAACATTAAACTTTAGAGTAGAATTAACTAAAGATAAATTTAAAATATTAGGGTACGCTTTTGTTAATACCTGAGCACCAAACAAAATAGAAAACTCTTGCCAAGAATGAATTGTAATTTTATGATGAGGCGCTCTTCCTGCCATGAAATTGGATGACGTTTAAGGCCAAGGTGTAAGTAGTCAATCCATCTCAACCTACAGCTCTTTCTGCATCTCTGCAGACCTGTATAAATGTATATGCATTGCAGAAGCCTTATGAATAAGTTACAGATTTATTTGTTGTATAGTTTAGGATTGGAAATTTAAAATTCACCGTTTATTATTGATTCGTGGAACGTTAAATTTTATGCATGGAGTGCTTAATGGGTTTAATGGTTTCGGAAATGAAGGATTTTCATTAATTAATTACGCCGATGCTATTGTTTTCACTGGTCACAGCGCACTTTCATACACTAAACCGAAAAAACAATACTTTACAAGAATTCCGACAGGGAGCAAAAAGTGATAAAGATCCAAAGAAAAAAAGTGAGATTAATGTTGACAGAAAGCGTAGGCACAAAACAAAATAGAAACTTGTTGCCAAGAATGGATTGTAATTTTATGATGAGGCGCTCTTCCTGCCATGAAATTGGATGACGTTTAAGGCCAGGGCGTAAGTAGTTAATCCATCTCAGCCTACAGCACTTTCCGCATCTCTGCAAACCTGTATAAATGTATATGCATTACAAAAACCTTATGAATAAGTTACAGATTTTCTTTGAACCTGTTAGTCATCAGTAATTTTCACCTGTTGTTGATGACTAAATTCTAGCTGAGTTTTCTAGAAGCTAATCTCCATATGTCAATTTGTCATCTAGAAAACCCCCATAAATTTTTTTGCCTTCTTACCTTTTCAGTCCGCCCATGACGAGATGAAACCTCATTATCAAATCCTACTTAACCTCAACCATACTAGTCTGACCATCAGTTCTAAAGAAACAATCCAAATATGTTCAAACAACCTCCCCTAAGTTAGGAAGTGGCGCTTTAAGATATTTCACCCTTGGAAAACTATCCAAGAGCCCTAAAACCTCCATCTGTTATAAACCAGTCATAACAGACCTCCCACTCTGCTAATAAAGTTGGTCACAGCCCTAGGTCACGCCACTAATACACCCTCAAGTCCCAGCAATACATAGACCATAAGTCAAGCTGATTTTAGGTGTTTTTACAGTGTTTTGATGAATCCTCCAAGGACAGAGACATGCCAGCATCTCAGAAGACAACATTTGTTTCCACATGAGAAGACAGTTGCTTCTCAATGTGATCTTGAGCCTGGGATGCAGCTACAAAGTAAAGAAATCTTCATCAAGATCTTGCGACCACATTCCAAGCCTGAAGGGACAGTAGAAGGAAAATAGCGCTGTCACAGGGTTGATGATACATCAAGACTGAAAAACCTCCTTCATCTATAAGAAGAGGGTTTGAATACTGAAGAACCTCCTTCATCTATAAGCAGAGGGTTAAGAGCGCCTCCTTCATCTACAAGCAGAGGGCCAAAGGTAAAGTCTGTTTTTGAGTTTTTCATTAACTGAGAAAATAAAATTTGAAGTACAGTGAAACAGAAAATGAAGATCTATGCATTAAAATGATGAGTTAAGGAAGAGGTATAAGAGAAAAGTCCCTGTCAAGCATGCTCATCAAACATTCTTCAGCAGATTAAGACAGAGGGTGAAAGAGTACACAGGTTCATAAATGTGCAAAAAATACCATGACATGTTTTTTCAGGTTCTGGAACTCATTAAAAGCAAAATATGCATGCCACTGTCACTAGGAAGGTAGGTTCCTTATGAAAACAGGCCAAAAGCACTCTACTGTTACACTTTGAATAAAGGAAAGGCTTTTAGAAGAAGCACCCTTCTTGATAGACAGAAGATGACAAAGTCTAAATGAATGTAACTAAATCTTGGCACCTACAATCGAAGAAAGAGCTGATGAAACACCTGGAAGCAGAAGCTGTCAACCAAGTTGAAAAAGATAGGCCATCTCCTTGCGAAATGACAAAGCAGTTTTCAATGCTCTTGATATATCTTGAGTGGATTTCCCATGTTAAAAATGTCACCAAAGGTATCAACAATGGCAAAGATGTTTCAACTAATCATTGGTCCTCACCAAGTAATGATTAGCCTTCAAGGTGGACTGCTCACGGTGGAAGAAAAGATCACAAGCATAAAAACCTCCGAGACAGCCAACCACAGTTTTTCAAAATAGCCTGGTCAAGTTTGGGTGTGTTTTCTTTTTGAGAAAACACAAATGAAAGATGTTCATTTGATGTTTCAAACCAACACCTTTCTTTCAAAAGAAAAGGGAGATTTACAAAACCCTCACAAAAGTAGCTCAAGGGTAATTGACTTAAAAGGCTAAAGCAATCGTGGCCCATGTCTTTCGCATCTCAAAGCATAAGAAAACTCCCATTTTCTATTCACTCGACCAAAGAATATGTTTTCAAGAAAATTAGAAAATTTTTGGAGGCTTTAAGCCTGCGCGGCGTGCCTAGAAAATCACGCAGCGCGTTTGGAGGCAAAAATACAAAGGCTAGCACTACCGCGCAGCGCACCTGTAGCGGCGCGCGGTGCGCCTGTAACCTCTGTTCAGGTCGGCCCGACACAATAACCCTACTATTGTTTGTGTGGCGCTCTCTCATGCAAACGCGCTGCACATGTGTTCAACGTCCAAAATGCCTCCAAATCGATCCTGAAGCAGACCAAACTCCTCCAAAGTGCCACCATCATTTTCAAAGGTATTTTATGTGCCACTTTGCTTATTTCAAAATTGTTGAGTGGTAAAAAAAAAAGGGATGAACTCCATAGTATAAATCAAAGTGTTCAGTTTTTAGGAAAGAGATGTTTTATGTTGGAAAATCGAAGTTGTTGTGTTATGTTTTGCCCGAGGTAAGTCTAGCAAATCTGGTGCATTTCTATTGATGCCAAAGGACCTTATAGACTGCCCTCAACACAGTTTTGAAAGGTGGGAACATTGTTCTAAGGGAAAAACACGGTAGTTTAAAATTGAAGCAGCGGTCCTATTTTCAACCACAGTAATCATACATGTATAACTTGGCCATTATTCAAGGCCTTCCTCGGTGTGGTGAAGAGCAAGGTCATGACTGCCTTTTTGACCATCGACAAACGTTAGTGAGTAAAGAAGTTTAAACAGTTGGAAAATATTGTCAGAATCTGTGTAAGGAGTGGTAACTACAAGGGCAGTGCTTTGGTTAAGAGGAGTTTTTGATGGTTTGTCTAATACAAGGTTGTTTGTGCCCACACCAAAACACAAAGAACCTGGTGACCTACCTAACATAGAAAGTCACTTAACTATGTATGCATCTTGTATGACTGTGCACTTGTCATTATAAATAATGGTTGTGTGACATACAAAAGGAAAAAGCAGTATTTACAAAGAAGCAGGGGCCTAATACCAAAGAAAACATGTTGCACAGATTTGGGACAAATTTACATTGATCAAACAGTGTTTTAAAAGGAACATTATGGCAGCCAATACAGAGGAGCAGCATAACAGTGATGAACAAGGATAGGAAAAGGGGCAGCCTTGTGAGACAAGACAGAAGCATAAATATCATGAAGGGAATTCTCCAAAGAAGTGCTAGCTGCCTCTCCTAGGCAAGGGGCCATGACTTCTTCACCAAAGCTAGAATGCCAAGCGACAAAGAAGAAAACCAAGAGAGGCTCAAAACTGCTCAAAGAGGGCGCCCAGTGAGAAAAAAGGAGAAAGACACCTCTAGACTTGGAATTTTGGCCCGATTTTCTAGACATGTTTCTAAAAAACCTTGAGGGACTTGCTCACCAAAATTGAGCAAATTTTGACACAATCTTGTTTTTCGACATTTTTGGGCCTAATTGCTTAAAATCATGGGCACCGCATTTTCAGTTTGGAGCATCCTCAACTCTTGAGAGTGGTACCATTGGATGTATTAAATTTAGGAGCATCTACTCAAAAAATTTCGGAGCATTTGAAGTTGTTTTGGTCCCCTAATGATACAAAAAACACTCACTTTTTCAACATTCTGCCACGTCTATCAGCAAGGTTTATTTTCTAGTTTTTTACACATAGTCTTATTTTTGGAGGACTTCCAGGCATCAGATTGGGAAAATTTCAGTTGTTCCAAAAATTAGACACTCAGATATTTCCAACGAGCTATCATGAGTCTCGTTTCGACATCGGGAAGGCTGTCAAATGTTGCCGGCAAGTCAGGGGACCTTTTGCTGATGTAAATTTTGAATATTTTTGTAATTTTTGAACCTTTAAAAACTGATATTTCCTCATGTGCGTTTAGCTATTTTTACACATGAGAAGTTATGCAAAGTCAATTAAATTCCCTTTTTTAGCATTTTTTAGATATTTTATGAGATATTTTGTGCCTCGGGCTTTGCAAAGCCTCAAGGACAAGATTAGATATTTTGATTAGGCCAATAGGATGGCAAGTTGAACCATGAGGTTTTCCTCACTTAAGCCTATATATTCCAAAGGCTTTCATTGTAAAACAAGGCTGAACTTGAGAAGAGAAGAAATATATGGTCATATAAGCTTTGGAAGAAATACTTGTCTTATGCTTTTGGATTGCCTCTTGGATGCTCTTGGATGAATGAAGAAGGATTGTTGTTGGATTCCATGACTTGGTAGAATGGTATAGAGTCTCTTTCTTTGTTGTTTTCTTCTAGTTTTCATTCATGAATACATGTTTCTTGCTTGCTATAGATCAGTAGAGAATAAATTTGAGATATGCCCTTGGAGGTACCTCAAATTTCCTGTTTCTTCATAGCTTTCATGTTTTCCTCTTCCTTAGTTACATTAAAGAATTCTTAACTTCTCTTTAATAAATTGAGGATATTGTTGCTTGTTTCATTCATAGTTATATGCATGCTAAGTATGATTTACTGTATGCCCTACTTACCTATGGCTAGTTATAGTTCTATCCATGAAATTTCTCTTTGACTGATCAGATTATCATTTTGTTGAACCAAGGAGGCCTAGTTTCGATCTAGCCCTTTGCTTAAAAATATGAAAATCTCATTGTTCAAAGTGCCCAATAACTTGAAGTACTATGTTTAGGCATTCCGGCATAGTAATTTGAGTTTTTTTTCTTCCTTAAGTGTTTTCCCCAAAGTCTGATAGCCATTTTCCAAAGTTAGAGGGTCTTATACTTCTATGCATGGCTTGAATGTTTATTTCTATGTATTGATTAGCTTGTAGTTACATTTTGCATGATTAATGGTTTTCCCTACCATGTTTATGTTATCTATTGAACTAGTTATGCTTGAAACTCTTTGTTGTTCACAAACTTGATGTCCATTTACTCCATTTTTCCCAAATATCCTTTCTACCTTGAATCAAATCGGCCCTTCAACAGCCTTGTATCGTCATCTAATAGCTTTCTTGACATTTTCGACCCCATAGCCCAGTTGGTCTGACATCTTTTTACCTATCTCATATCTTTGATCAGTTTCATCCCTCACAACCTAAAAAACCAAAACCAAAAAACTTACTTCATAACTAGCCTAAAATCAAAACATAATAAGCAAACACACAAACATCCCTTACACACATAGAGAGAGCCCTCTCTGAGTCCAGGAAGGCTAGGTCCTTGGGCTCCAAAGCTTGGTTTGATGTTACACTATCATTTGGCTTTCCAATCAGCCAAATCACGAGACCCTAACATAATGGTGATCACGGTGGGACTCTGAGTGTTAAATAACTTAGTTTCCCTAAAATATTTAGAGACCTTTGAGAATACTATCTAACTGACTTATCCCACCGCTCACTAACATAATGGTGATCACGGTGGGACATACTAAGTACATAACAATCTAGCAAACTCTTATATACTTTTTAGTCCTTCAAAATTCAACTTATACCATCAACCTTTGGAATCATTTAGAGTAAACTCTCTGTTTCACGATCATAGCAAAGTGATGAATCAGGTTTATAACACTCTTACATACTAGGCTTCACATAAAAACTCAGAAAAACCACAAAAAACTCCCTTAGATTGGTTTTTGACAGTATTGGTGGTGGACCATACACATATACCTCAAAATAACTAAAAATCCACTTGGCGACTCCACTAGCCTCTAGTAGGCCTTACTATTTCACCGAACTCTAGGTTACTATCCAATCGACCTATCCCATCGCTCACTAACATAGCAGGAGATGGTGGGACACTGAGTACATGACAGTCTAGAAAACTCTTATAGACTCTTTAGTCCTTTAGATACTTAAACAAGCAAGCAGTCCATAAGATCATTTAGAGTAAACTCTTTTTGTTATCACCACCCTAGCAAAGTGATGAAACAAGTTTAGAATACTTTAATAGACCATAGGCTGCACATAAAACTTAGAAAAACTCCAAAACATTCCCAGATTAGTTTTCCCTGGTTATTGGTGGTGGACCATAGCTACATCTCTGTAAAAAACAACCAAGTTCCACCTGGCGATTCCACAACTCTCAATAGACCTAAAGACTCCACTGGAGGAAAAACCTAAAACATGACCGGTCATCCTAGAAAGAAAAATCACTCAGGCCTTAGTTGGATTCAAGAAACTATTGTCTTTATCTATAACTATGTTCTATCCTACTTTGAGCCTGATCCGGAATACACCAATGAGATCTACATTGATCATTAGAAATATCTCAAACCTCAAAAAGATAAGCCTCAAATTTCAGACCATGAGCAGGCTTGTACACATGTGCTTACCCCAGATTCACCTATGGAAAACCTAGCAAAACATGAGCCTCATGATATCTTTCCAACTCTGGCTGAAACCTCAAACAGTCACGAACCTCTTTTTACACTACCTATATCCACAAAGGTCCCAGAAAGATACAAGCGTCTGGTTTTACCTCCCATCTTTCAAGCCCTTCCTGCAAATCTTCAGAATAAATTACCCAGATTTGATGGAGAAAGCTCCAAAGTCACCGCTGAAGAGCACGCGCAAAATATTGAGGATTTACTTGACCTTTATGACATATAAGAAGATGATGTGCGTATTAGAATGTTTGCCTTATCATTACAAGGAAAAAATAAGAATTGGTTTAAAGACCTTCCCGTTGCAAGCATTACCAATTTTCATCAGTTCACTCAAATCTTCCTAGATAGGTGGGTGGTCATGGGTAATAAATTTCTCATCATAAAGGAGTACAATCAGTTAAAAAGACAACCAGGGGAAACAATACAAAACTTTTTAGCCAGGTTCAATAAAGTATACCATGCAATGCCTGCTAACCTAAAGCCACCCCTCGGATGTGCTCTCTTGCACTACCCGGATTCTTTTGACCCAGAGTTGGTTTTCCAGATAAGAAACAAAGATCCTTTGACCCTAGAAGAAATGAAAAGGATAGCATTTGATGTAGAATTCAACATACTAAATAGGGAGGCACAACTAAGAATAATAGAGAAAGACAAAGAAAATCAAGAGAGACTAGTATCTTCAGAAGAAAAGTTGAAAAAATTGGTATGTATGTTAGGAAAAATAGAGCATCTACTTGATAGGAAAAGAGAAGAACACAAGGTTAACACTGCTTATTCAAACCAACCTACACTTCTTCCTCAGGTTGAACACACTCGACTATCACAAGACAAGAGTTATAAACAAAATGTGCCAAATAGGAAAGTTGCAAATAAAAACACAGAGGAATGCTCTAAAGAAACTATCAGTCATTTTGAAATCACAGATTCTGAAATGGAAGAAGAATAAAAAACTTTAGATTCTCTACCCTTATGCTTTAAATCATTCCAAACTTTGAAATAAAATTTGCATCCTAAAGATCTCTCAGCAATTATTCAGGAAAACCCTTCTCAAGTTAACTCTCACCTAAATCAAGAAGAGTTGATTGAAGAGGAATTCAAATCTGAGATAGAAGATAAATCAAAACCTTTAGGGTCTCTACCTTTATGTTGGGAGTCATTTGAGTTCATAAAATAAAACTGGTCCCCTAAGAATCTATCAGAGGAAACTCCTGAATCCCATGTTTACTATCCTCAACATCACAAAGAATTGGTTGAAGATGAAAACAAACAAGAAATGAAAGAGAACCCACAGAATCTATCTAAGGACATGAGTGATGATTCATCATCTCTCATAGGTGAAGCCCAAAAAGACATTCATCTTTCAAATCATATTTCCCAAGAGAAAGAGGATTATTGTAGGGAAATGAAAATGCCTCCCTTTTTAACTGAAGAGGAAATAGATCAACTTATAAACATGCAGACAACCTCTGAAACTTCACATAACCACAACTTTTCTAATCTTTCTCCTGTTAATATTGCATATCATAAGTCAAAAAATAAGTTTGTAAATCAATTTGAAGAAAAGCAATCTGATGGTCCAATACGCATGGTTGATAACATTAATTATAATGATGATTTTCCAAGGTTTGATCAATATTGTGATAATGATGATGATTTCCAAACAGAATCTAACTTTGCAGAAAACTCAGTTTTTGATTTTTTGGAGGAAGCTCAGTTTCATGAACTTGAGAAAAGTGAGCAGCCATTACAGGTCATCTATGACACTGATGAGGAGAGCCTTGAGAGTTTATAAGTAAGTGAAGAGTCTCGGACTCTTTGCTCTACTTCACTTCAGTCCATCAGAGATAACATTCACATAATTGGAAATCAACAGTTTTTCAGCTTTGATGATGAGGTTGAGGAGGATGATGAAATTCCCGAGCATGTTGTAAATGAGAAGCCTTTTCCTGAAATGGTTGAGGAAATCATTTTAGACATGGAATCTTCCTTTACTCCAGATTTGCAGCCACCAAGTTCCATTGAGTTACAAATTGCAGATGAAGAAATAGAGGTTGATAAACACATGGGAGTTGTCACACTATCCTTTCAAGATAATTTACTGTCAAAGTGTATCCCTGCCCATCAACCTGATGACATTCACACAGTTTTCATCCCGCCCTATCAAAACACATCAGCTTGGAAAGAAAACTACACTGAAATATATGATGAGTCTGACATTTCAAGTGATCATGAGCAAGGGGAAGAGTTGTTTTACCAGGAGAATCCCAATTATAGCCAAGTGGAAGAAAGAGTAGTCCTGAATGAAGCCTATCTATCAAATCCTCTAGATCAGGTATTATTCCGAGATCCATTTTTTGTTTTCCTTAATAAATCTGAAGGATTAGTGGGTTCTATCATAAACAAGGTGCTACCAAGAATGAGAAAAAACTTAAGCACTACTGTCCGAAAACAAACCAAATGGGAGTGGTCTTTCAATTACTTCAGCATCATGAAAGAACTAAAACATAATCACCCATGTAATCATCTACTTGACTGGTTGCATTGGAAAACAGAGTTCACCAAAAAAATGTCTATTGTGTATAGATTAGAGTAGGATAGATAGACAACATTGGAAAATAATCTCAGCCTTATGAGCACCTTTTTAGTTGTAGTTTGTTTGAAGAAAAAGTGAAAAAGCAGAAAATACAAAAACAGTAAAAAGTAGAAAAAGAGGGCAGTTTCTAGAACAGCAATGGTACAGCCCCATACCCAAAAAATAGTCATTCAGAAAGCGCGCAAGTCTAAATGCCGCTACTAGTACTCAAATGTCTTGTTCAACTATCTAGCCTAATCATAGCTGAACATGTTTAAATTTAATTGCTGATAACTTAGTGAGTGAAATAGATGGTCAACATTGTGTAAGCTTGACTTATCAAAGAGAGTAGATTAGGAAAAGATACTGGTTCCACACGCCCAAAACAGAACCAAAGAGGGAATCGGGGATGAAAAACAAATTATGCATCTTAGCCCTGTTTTTCCTAGTTTCCATTTTATGCAGAATAATATTTGTGTGCAACTTGTCTTTTATGCCGCAAATACATGACAAATCAGACTGTCTAATCCTGATTTGATCATCTTTTAAATTTCGTGTTTTAGATTAGAGAACAAAATCCTGTCAAACAGCTTAATCTTGACAGTTGATCTAGCGTAGGTAGAGTAATGAAGGAGTTCACCAGTTTAATCTGAACTCCCGGCAGATATAAGTGTAGAATTAGATAGGTTCATTTTGAAAAAAGAAAAAATATATGTTGTCAAAAGGCTGCTAGTTCAAATGCGCCAAAAGGAAGAAAAAATGTTAGGAAAGATAGTGGGGTAGGTAGAAATATCATTGATGCTAATCATGCTGTCACTTTTCAGAAGCAGCATCAAAGAAGGATGAAATTTTCCTCAATGGGTAAGAAACTGGTCTTCATAAGCCAAAGATCTGAGATTCTGGACACCTCCTGAAAAGGAGCTTCCCTCCCCAAATGGAGCCACTGTTAGTCATCAGTATTTTTCACCTGTTGTTGATGACTAAACTCTAGCTGAGTTTTCTAGAAGCTGATCTCCATGTGTCAATTTTTCATCTAGAAAACCCCCATAAAAAATTTTTCCTTCTTACCTTTTCAGTCCGCCCATGACGAGATGAAACCTCATTATCAAATCCTACTTAACCTCAACCATACTAGTCTGACCATCAGTTCTAAAGAAACAATCCAAATCTGTTCAAACAACCTCCCCTAAGTTAGGAAGTGGCGCTTTAAGACATTTCACCCTTCGCAAACTATCCAAGATCCCAAAAACCTCCATCTGCTATAGACCAGTCATAACAGACCTCCCACTCTGCTAATAAAGTTGGTCACAGCCCTAGGTTGCGCCACTAATACACCCTCAAGTCCCAACAATACATAGACCATAAGTCAAGCTGATTTTAGGTGTTTTTACAGTGTTTTGATGAATCCTCCAAGGACAGAGACATGCCAGCATCTCAGAAGACAACATTTGTTTCCACATGAGAAGACAACTGCTTCTCAATGTGATCTTGAGCCTGGGATGCAGCTACAAAGTAAAGAAATCTTCATCAAGCTCTTGCGACCACATTCCAAGCCTGAAGGGACAGTAGAAGGAAAATAGCGTTGTCACAGGGCTGATGATACATCAAGACAGGAAAACCTCCTTCATCTATAAGCAGAGGGTTTGAAGACTGAAGAACCTCCTTCATCTATAAGCAGAGGGTTAAGAGCACCTCCTTCATCTACAAGCAGAGGGCCAAAGGTAAAGTCTGTTTTTGAGTTTTTCATTAACTGAGAAAATAAAATTTGAAGTACAGTGAAACAAAAAATGAAGATCTATGCATTAAAATGATGAGTTAAGGCAGAGGTATAAGAGAAAAGTCCCTGTCAAGCATGCTCATCAAACATTCTTCAGCAGATTAAGACAGAAGGTGAAAGAGTACACAGGTTCATAAATGTGAAAAAAAGACCATGACATGTTTTTTCAGGTTCTGGAACTCACTAAAATCAAAATATGCATGCCACTGTCACTAGGAAGGCAGGTTCCTTATGAAAACAGGTCAAAAGCACTCTGTTGTTACACTTTGAATAAAGGAAAGGCTTTTAGAAGAAGCACCCTTCTTGATAGACAGAAGATGACAAAGTCTAAATGAATGCAACTAAATCTTGGCACCTACAATCAAAGGAAGAGCTGATGAAACACCTGGAAGCAGAAGATGTCAACCAAGTTGAAAAAGATAGGCCATCTCCTTGCAAAATGACAACGCAGTTTTCAATGCTTTTTAACAAATCTTGAGTGGATTTTCCATGTTAAAAATGTCACCAAAGGTGTCAACAATGGCAAATATGTTTCAACTAATCATTGGTTCTCACCAAGTAATGATTAGCCTTCAAGGTGGACTGCTCACGGTGGAAGAAAAGATCACAAGCATAAAAACCTCCGAGATAGCCAACCACAATTTTTCAAAATAGCCTGGTCAAGTTTGGGTGTGTTTTCTTTTTGAGAAAACACAAATGAAAGATGTTCATTTGATGTTTCAAACCAACACCTTTCTTTCAAAAGAAAAGGGATATTTACAAAACCCTCACAAAAGTAGCTCAAGGCTAATTAACTTAAAAGGCTAAAGCAATCGTGGCCCATGTCTTTTTCATCTCAAAGCATAAGAAAACTCCCATTTTCTATTCACTCGACCAAAGAAGACGTTTTCAAGAAAATTAGCAAGGTTTTGGAGGCTTTAAGCCTACGCGGCGCGCCTGGAAAAGCACGCGGTGCGTTTGGAGGCAAAAATACAAAGGCTCATCACTACCGCAGGGCGCGCCTGTAACCTCTATTCAGGTCGGCCCAACACAATAACCCGACTATTGTTTGTGCGGCGCTCTCTCATGCAAACGCGCCGCGCATGTGTTCAACGTCCAAAATGCCTCCAAATCGATCCTGAAGCAGACCAAACTCCTCCAAAGCACCACCATCATTTTCAAAGCTATTTTATGTGCCACTTTGCTTGTTTCAAAATTATTGAGTGGTAAAAAAAAAAGGGATGAACTCCATAGTATAAATCACAGTGTTCAGTTTTTAGGAAAGAGATGTTTTATGTTGGAAAATTGAAGTTGCTGTGTTATTTTTTGCCCGAGGTAAGTCTAGCAAATCTTGTGCATTTCTATTGATGCCAAAGGACCTTATAGACTGCCCTCAACACAGTTTTGAAAGGTGGGAACAATGTTCTAAGGGAGAAACACGGTAGTTGAAAAGTGAAGCAGTGGTCCTATTTTCAACCATAGTAATCATACATGTATAACGTGGCCATTATTCAAGGCCTTCCTCGGTGTGGTGAAGAGCAAGGTCATGACTGCCTTTTTGACCATAGACAAACCTTAGTGAGTAAATCAGTTTAAACAGTTGGAAAATATTGTCATAATTTGTGTAAGGAGTGGTAACTACAAGGGCAGTGCTTTGGTTAAGAGGAGTTTTTGATGGTTTGTCTGATACAAGGTTGTTTGTGCCCACACCAAAACACAAAGAACCTGGTGACCTACCTAACATAGAAAGTCACTTAACTATGTATGCATCTTGTATGACTGTGCACTTGTCATTATAAATAATGGCTGTGTGACATACAAAGGGAAAAAGCAGTATTTACAGAGGAGCAGGGGCCTAATACCAAAGAAAACATGTTGCAAAGTTTTGGGACAAATTTACATTGATCAAACAGTGTTTTAAAAGGAACATTATGGCAGCCAATACAGAGGAGCAGCATAATAGTGATGAACAAGGATAGGAAAAGGGGCAGCCTTGTGAGATAGGACAGAAACATAAATATCATGAAGGGAATTCTCCAAAGCATGTGCTAGCTGCCTCTCCTAGGCAAGGGGCCATGACTTCTTCACCAAAGCTAGAATGCCAAGCGACAAAGAAGAAAACCAAGAGAGGCTCAAAACTGCTCAAAGAGGGCGCCCGGTGAGAAAAAAGGAGAAAGACACCTCCAGGATTGGAATTTTGGCCCGAGTTTCTAGACATGTTTCTAAAAAACCTTGAGGGACTTTCTCACCAAAATTGAGCAAATTTTGACACAATCTTGTTTTTCGACATTTTTGGGCCTAATTGCTTAAAATCATGGGCGCCGCATTTTCATTTTGGAGCATCCTCAACTCTTGAGAGTGGTACCATTGGATGTATTAAATTCAGGAGCATCTACTCAAAAATTTTTGGAGCATTTGAAGTTGTTTTGGTCCCCCAAAGATACAAAAAACACTCACTTTTTCAACATTCTGCCCCGTCTATCAGCAAGGTTTGTTTTCTGGTTTTTTACACACAGTCCTATTTTTGGAGACCTTCCAGGCATCAGATTGGAAAATTTTTAGTTGTTCTAGAAATTAGACACTCTTATCTTTCCAACGAGCTATCATGAGCCTCGTTTTGACATCGGGAAGGCTGCCAAATGTTGCCGGCAAGTCAGGGGACCTTTTGCTGATGTAAATTTTGAATATTTTTGTAATTTTTGAACCTTTAAAAACTGATATTTCCTCATGTTCTTTTAGCTATTTTTACACATGAGAAGTTATGAAAATTCAATTAAATTCCCTTTTTTTAGCATTTTTTAGATATTTTATGAGATATTTTTTTCCTTGGGCTTTGCAAAGCCTCAAGGACAAGATTAGATATTTTGATTAGGCCAATAGGATGGCAAGTTGAACCATGAGGTTTTCCTCACTTAAGCCTATATATTCCAAAGGCTTTCATTGTAAAACAAGGCTAAACTTGAGAAGAGAAGCAATATATGGTCATATAAGCTTTGGAAGAAATACTTGTCTTATGCTTTTGGATTGCCTCTTGGATGCTCTTGGATGAATGAAGAAGGATTGTTGTTGGATTCCATGACTTGGTAGAATGGTATAGTGTCTCTTTCTTTGTTTTTGTCTTCTAGTTTTCATTCATGAATACATGTTTCTTGCTTTCTATAGATCAGTAGAGAATAAATTTGAGATATGCCCTTGGAGGTACCTCAAATTTCCTGTTTCTTCATAGCTTTCATGGTTTCCTCTTCCTTAGTTACATTAAAGAATTTTTAACTGCTCTTTAATAACTTGAGGATATTTTTTCTTGTTTCATTCATAGTTCTATGCATGCTAAGTATTATTTACAGTACGCCCTGCTTACCTATGGCTAGTTATAGTTCCATCCATGAAATTTATCTTTGACTGATTAGATTATCATTTTGTTGAACCAAGGAGGCCTAGTTTCGATCTAGCCCTTTGCCTAAAACTATGCAAATCTCGTTGGTCAAAGTGCCCAATAACTTGAAGTACTGTGTTTAGGCGTTCCAGCATAGTAATTTGAGTTTTTTGTCTTCCTTAAGTGTTTTCCCCAAAGTCTGATAGTCATTTTCCAAAGTTAGAGGGTCTTATACTTCTATGCATGGCTTGAATGTTTATTTCTATGTATTGATTAGCTTGTAGTTACATTTTTCATGATTAATGGTTTTCCCTACCATGTTTATGTTATCTATTGAACTAGTTATGCTTGAAACTCTTTTTTGTTCACAAACTTGATGTCCATTTACTCCATTTTTCCCAAAGATCCTTTCTACCTTGAATCAAATCGGCCCTTCAACAACCTTGTATCGTCATCTAATAGATTTCTTGACCTTTTCGACCCCATAGCCCAGTTGATCTGACATATTTTTACCTATCTCGTATCTTTGATCAGTTTCATCCCTCACAACCTAAAAAACCAAAACCAAAAAACTTACTTCATAACTAGCCTAAAATCAAAACATAATAAGCAAACACACAGACATCCCTTACACACATAGAGAGAGCCCTCTCTGAGTCTAGGAAGGTTAGTTCCTTGGGCTCCAAAGCTTGGTTTGATGTTACACTGTCATTTGGCTTGCCAATCAGCCAAATCACGGGACCCTAACAGAACCTATAAAAATGCAAAGGAATCGAAGCAAAAAACTCCCTCAGCACTAGAAACGATCAGCTTAAAAAATATCAACTCATGTTAGTTCAGGATGGGATGATCTAATGAAAGATCGGGCAGTACTGAGCACTCCAGAATTTCAACCATCACAGCCGTTACAGAGTCGTGTCATCCGCGATTGTTCAGTAGCGTGATGCGATTGTGAGAATTTGAACCATCAATTAGGTCGCAAATCACAGCCGTTACAGAGTCATGTCATCCGCGATGGTTCAGTAGCGTGATGCGATTGTGAGAAATTGAACCATCAATAGGTGGAAATTAATAAATGGTACAGTAAATTTTTAATCAAGATTTGTAAAAAAATTATTTAAGTACGGTTTAAACATGTGATTTAGATATGCAAGGAAGTTAGTGGGGTAGATTTGATCCATTGATTGAGTGGCGACGACGAGAATATACCGACATCTTTCAATCTAGACCATCAGATGAAAAATCTTAATTAGCATAATCACAAAAGAGCCGATTTCCGATAGGGGGATACGCCTATCGATGTAATTACATGTTTGATTTTATTGTGAAAAAATAATACAATAGACGGATGCTGACCTTCAGCCCATCTACAGTGCATCAAATATAATCCTGAATGTATGAGATAAAATTCCATTTCAATTTATGCACCAACTTAGTTTCAGTTCCAGCTCCAATTATCTGCACATATATATTCCGGGGTTGATTTGGCTATTTATGATTTTTTTTAATAATTTTAAATTTATCTTTATATATCTATTATTACACAAAGTTAGATATTAGATGGACCAATTATTTTTCCACCAATATGATGCTTTCACCATGATTGTGGGGTTTACTTTGAAAAGTTTATTTCTACAAAATGTAGTTCTAATTCTCAATCCTTTTCCATAAAATTTTAATTTCAAACTTATGGACACTAAATCTCACACAAACTAATTGATTTACTATTGTGTAACCAGCTCCAAAAAGAGAAGAAAAGAGATATCAACGCCTTAGAAATGAGCCACTTCGAGGGGGCAACCTCCAATACATTACATAAATGAACAATTCTTGGATGATACAATTTACAAAACCTCCTTTCTATATATAGGAGTCCATGGGGCTATAATGTAATCCTAGTGGGCCACAATGTAATCCTAGCCGACCTAACAATAATAATTTAAGGGCACAATAATAACAAAATGGGGGTTACAAGGGTACAATAATAACAATAAGGGGTTTACACTAACAATAATATGGGGCTATACTAGTGATATAGGGACCTAACATGCCCCTCTCCTTCAAAAAAAGTGTTGTCCTCAACACTTGAGTAGCTCCGGGTGCTTCTGTATAAAATTCTCATCCTCCCATGTAGAATCTTCAGTGGGTAAGTTCTTCCACTTGATGAGATACTCTGAAATTGATCGATTATGTAGTTGTCGAGTTCTTGTTTCCGTGACCGCTTCAGGTTCCAATATGATTTTTCCTTCCTCATCAAGTTCTGGTAATATTGTTTGAACTGGAAGATTTTCACCGATAACCTTCTTTAAGCATGAAACATGGAAAATTGGATGTACTCGCGAAGAAGCAGGAAGCTCCAATTTGTATGCCATAGTACCAATCTTTGCAACACCTTGTAAGGACCATAGTACTTTGGCGATAATTTATTATCCTTCTTTGCTTGCTTGAGGGACATTTGTTTGTATGGTTGTAGCCGTAAAATACCCAATCTCCTACATCAAAACTTCTCTCGCTACGATGTTGATCTGCCTGTTGTTTCATTCGATTTTGTGCCAAATTCAGGTTATCCTTTAAGAGTTGGAGAACTTCTTGCTGATGCTCGATGTGATCTTCCACTGCTTGAACCTTCGAATTTTTTCTTAAATATGATGTGATGGATGGTGGATGATATCCATAAAGTGCCATAAATGGGGTCATTTTTGCTGCAGTATGGAAGGAAGTGTTATACCACCATTCAGCAAGAGGTAACCACTTGACCCATTGTGTTTGTTTATCAGATACAAAACAACGAAGGTATCCTTCCAAACATTTATTTACAATCTCAGTTTGACCATCAGATTGAGGATGATAAGATGAGCTATGAGCTAATTGAGTACCCAAACAAGAAAATAACTCCGTCCAAAAATTTCCAGTAAAAATGGGATCTCTGTCGCTCACAATAGCCCTTGGGTTTCCATGTAGCTTTTGAATTGTGTCCATAAATGTAGTAGTAAATGTACTTGCTTTAAATGGATGAGATAATGCACAAAAGTGTGCATACTTGGTAAGTCTATCAACTACCACCATGATGACACTCTTTCCTTCAGACTTAGGTAAACCTGTGATAAAATCCATTGAAATCTCCTCCCAACGTTCACTTGGAATGGATAAAGGTTGTAGAAGTCCCGGGGTCTTAATTGTTTCCACTTTATTCTGCTGGCAAACCAAACATTCCGCCACAAACTTTTGAATATCAGATTTAAGGCCATCCCAAAAAAATTCTTTCTTCACCCCGTGGTAAGTTTTTAAAAATCCTGAGTGTCCTCCTAAAGGAGAAGTGTGCAATTCCAGAAGAATCTTTTGTTTTAGTTGGGAATTCTTACAAAGATATAAGCGATCTTTGTACCATAAGGAATCATTTTTTCCAACTAAATGTATCAGATGTACTAGGATCTTGCTGCAACTTTTGAATGAGTATCCATACATCTTTGTCCTTCTTCCATTCATCTCTTGCTTCAGTTATCCAATCTGGTTGGATAATAGAAATGGCACAAAGCAATGCTTCCACCTCTTCATTCTTTCTTGAGAGTGCATCCGCAACAACATTAAGCTTTCCTTTTTTGTAGATTATTTCAAAGTCATAACCCAACATCTTTGTGACCCATTTTTGCTGCTCTTCTGAAGATAGTCTTTGTTCCAAAAAGTGTTTAAGACTATCATGATCAGTTTTTACTTTGAAGTGTCTTCCCATTAGGTAAGTTCGCCATTTCTTTAGTGCATGCAGTATTGCTAACATTTCCTTCTCATAAATAGGTTTCTGTAAATACTTTCCTTTGATTGGACGACTTTCAAAAGTAATGGGTCTTCCTTCCTGCATTAAAACTGCACCAATTCCATTTCTTGAGGCATCACATTCTACAATAAAGGTTTTTGTGAAGTCTGGCGTAGCTAAGACCGGTGCTAGGCACATTGCCTCTTTAAGATGTTCAAAGGCCTTAGTTTCTTCAGGAGTCCATGAAAATGTATCTTTCTTCAATAATGTTGTTAGAGGTGCTGCTATTCTCCCATAATTCTTAACAAACTTGCGATAATACCCTGTTAACCCAAGAAATCCTCGCAAATTCTTTATGGTTGTGGGGACTTTCCATTCCTTAATGGCTTTAATTTTGTTAGGGTCTACTTTAACACCCTCGTGAGATACAATATGACCCAGATATTCCACCTCTTGTACTCCAAAGAAACATTTGGATGTTTTTGCATATAATTGTTTCTCCTGCAATAGTTTGAGCACCCTATCAACATGTTCAATATGATCCTTCCAAGACCTGCTGTAGATTAGTATATCATCAAAAAATACTAGCACAAATTTTCTAAGGAAGGGTTTGAAAATGGAATTTATCAACCCTTGAAATGTAGAAGGTGCATTGGTAAGGCCAAAAGGCATGACCAAAAATTCATAATGACCCTCATGAGTTCGAAATGTTGTTTTTGGAATATCTTCAGTCTTCATTCTAATTTGATGATATCCTGAACGAAGATCCAACTTGGCAAAATAAATTGCTCCATGTAATTCATCCAATAATTCATCAATCACAGGAATGGGAAATTTATCTTTAATGGTGAGCTTATTGAGCTCCCTATAATCTGGACACATTCGCTATGATCCATCCTTCTTGTGTACCAATACTACAAGAGCAGAGAAAGAACTTTGACTAGGTTGAATTATACCCGCTTCTAACATTTCTGCAATCATACGTTCAATTTCGCTCTTTTGGACATAAGGATATCTATAAGGCCTGATGTTTGGAGGAACACTTCCTGGAATCAAATGAATAGCATGATCATGATCACTAATAGGTGGGAGTCCTTTGGGAGTTTCAAACACCTTGGAATGATTGTCCAAGACTTGTTGGAGATCTGCAGAAATAGATGATTTTGATGTTGGAACTTCTAGTGAGCATAATTGTGAAATTACGCCTCGTTTTTCTTTCTTTAGAAGCTTTGTCATGACATTAGAGCTTATTATCCTTCCTGGCTTCCCTTCAATACCCCGTAATTCGACTTCCTTTCCTTCTGAAAAAAATTTCAAGAAAAGTTCTTGAAATTAAAAGCTACCGTCCCCAAAGATTGTAACCATTGTACTCCTAGTACAACATCAGCACCTCCCATAGGAATGGAAAGCATTGGACTAGTCATCACATATTCCCCCATGGTTAGCTTGATGTTATTGCATTTTCCAGAGCAATTTATAGTTCCTCCATTTGCAACCATCACTTGACATTCTGGTGCTGGGTATAAGAAACAATTTAATTCCTTGGCTACCTTACAATGAATAAAATTATGGGTGCTACCTGAATCAATCAACACTATTACCTTTTTCTTCTTGATTTGTCCTCGTATCTTGAGAGTTTGAGGAGTGGTAATTCCTGCCAGTGCATTACACGATATGGTCGGATTCATTTCTTCCTCTTCTAGGGTTGGTTCCTGGTGTATATCCTCTTCTTGTTCATTTTCTTCTTCCTCTTCACAATCTATGTAAAATAATTTCTTCTCAGTACACTTATGACCTTTAGTGTATTTGCTATCACAACTATAGCAAAGCCATTTTGCTCTTTTTTCTTCCAATTGTTGTGGTGTCAACCTTGTAGGTTGTGGAAATCTAGGCGTAGCAACACTTCCTTCTTTATAGAATTGAGTGGTAGGCTTCCTTGTCGCCATAATTTTACATTCAACTTTTCTTGCCAACCCGAATGCCTTCTCCAATGAATCAGGTTCCAAAACGCGAACTTCATGTTGGATGTTATCCTTTAAAGTGCCTAGGAAGAGATCAATCCTGTGTTCCTCTGTAAGATCAGTTACCCTTATATTCAATTTTTGGAAGTCCTCAATGTGCTGCCCCCCTAAACCCTTTTGTTTGAGATTTATCAATTGGGTAAAGAAGGTGTTGCTCTTTGTATCCTCATAATGTGCTATCATTTCCTCCGTAAAAATTGACCAAGTGACAATTTTTTTACGGGAACAAAGCCATCGATACCATACAAATGTATTTTGTTCTAAATGTAAAGTTGCAATGCGTACCTTTTGTGTGTTTTGCACGCTATGGAGATCAAAATATTGCTCCATCTGTAGTATCCATGTTACAGGATCCTTTCCATCAAACTTCCTCATATCCATTTTTGGAATATGGTGGTTCTTCCCGCCATCATTAGAGGTTATGAAATCACGATTAACATTTATTTTGTTCTCATCATGAGGTTCTTCTACTATATTTCCGCCATTAGGAATCGTTTCTTGTTTTAAGTTTGTCATCAAGCCTTCCATGTATGCTTTTAGATCATTCTTCATGTTTTCCATGTTGTCTTTCATGTTTTCATCGATCTTAGCTTCCATGTCATCAATCTTAGCTTCCATGCCCACTTCCATGCCATCCATCTTAGATTCCAAACCATTCATCTTAGCTTCCATTCCTTTCTTCAAACCATCCATATTAGTTTCCATGCCTTTCTTCAAAACTTCCATTTCATTTTTTGTTGTTCTTTGCGAGAGCGAAATTTGTTGCACTTGCTCTTGTAATTTTGATATGTCATGTTGCCATTCTTCGTCTTCATGAGTCACAGTAGATCCTTCTAAAGGCTTAATGGGAGTTGAATTCTTTTTAGGGGCCATTTTAGAATCCAATACTGATATCTATTCTACAATATTCCCTTGGAATCAATTCAACTTGATTCTTCAAACAAGACTTATGCAATTCGGAAAAAAAATACACACCTTTTACTTTATTTTTAGGAGCTCTGTATTGAAATTGAATTATCTCTGTAATTGAGAATCTTCAATATCTGAAATTCACTGCTATAGTAGCCTTCTGAATTGTCTTTCAAATGCCACAGGTATGATCTGATTTGGATTCTTCAAGACAAATTTATTTCCAATCTCCCACAATGACCCAATTTTGGATTGGTTCAATAGAGCGAACTTGTACGACTTGCAAGGTGTCACTGTTTTGTCCTTCGTCTCTAAAATTGATATCCAAGAAATTGCAGTCCATGTACTTGCAAGCACTTTTTACGGCACTCCAATCCGATGCCCAGAGAGAGAGTTATTGAACTTTTCCCACGATCACCTCTTTGAGATGAAATTCAGGAGCCTGAAAACGCACTACCTTCCATAGATCATATCTCCAAAAATATTGCAAACCAAGCTCTGAAATTTTTTGACGAATTTCCTCAGGATTTCAGCGTCGCACCATATGAATTTCAGATTTTGAACCTTCGTAGAAAAAATGTTATAGCGAAAATTCCACGATGACCTGTTTAGGAGCCTGAAAAAAGACCTAACTTCCAAAGATCATATCTCTAAAAATATTGCGAACCAAGCTCTAAAATATTTAGACAAACTTCCTCAATATTTCAGCTTCGCACCCTAAAAATTTCAGCTTCTGAAGCTTCGTAGAAAAACAGTAGTTAAAATTCCATGACCGTTAAGCAGCGAAAACCCCAGAATCCAAAGCTCGATACCAAATGTTAAAAAAATCACTCCAAAAAGAGAAGAAAATAGATATCAAT
Organism: Pinus albicaulis; assembly: GCA_034641835.2. Lineage (NCBI taxonomy): Eukaryota > Viridiplantae > Streptophyta > Pinopsida > Pinales > Pinaceae > Pinus > Pinus albicaulis. The sequence goes on from CM076580.1 coordinate 1,428,230,584, forward strand.
GCCTTAGAAATGAGCCACTTCGAGGGGGAAACCTCCAATACATTACATAAATGAACAATTCTTGGATGATACAATTTACAAAACCTCCTTTCTATACATAGGAGTCCATGGGGCCATAATGTAATCCTAGTGGGCCACAATGTAATCCTAGCCGACCTAACAATAATAATTTAAGGGCACAATAATAACAAAATGGGGGTTACAAGGGTTCAATAATAACAATAAGGGGGTTACACTAACAATAATAAGGGACTATACTAGTGATATAGGGACCTAACATTTACACATTATAAGTATATATATGTCTAAGTGTAATATTTTAAGTCCAAAAAGGTTCCATCTAAGAGTGGAATCACTCTTAACCAAAGTCCACTTCCCATTAGGATCTAACTCGAAGTCATCCAACACCTTGGGGTAGCATGTGCTTTTTGGTAGGAGGGACTTAGTTTAGTTTATCCCGATGTCTACTACTAATATATATATATATATATATATATATATATATAATATTATTATTTGATATGACAATGCTTAAAACTGTATTATAATAAAGTATGATATTTTAATTTTATTGATAATACACTTTTTTATTTTATAATATGTGTGGAGTTGAGTAGCTGTTTTTTTTTATGATAATGTCAATTATTGTAGGACATAATATTTATTGGTAATATATCATATAAATTAAGTGACTAGTAAACATTCATAGACATCAAACTATATCGACTAAGTTAATATTTAATTTGACAATATTTAAATTTGTATTCTAATAAAGTATAACATCTTAATTTTATTGATAATACTTTAATATTTTATTTGTATTTGTGGAGTTGGGTAGTTATTTTTTTTATGATAATGTTAATTATCGTAGGACAATAATAATTTTATTGATAATATACACATATAAATTAAACCACTAGAAAACACACACACATACATATAGGTGTAGTCTAACTTATATATTAAATATACTTTTTTATCCGGGCAAAAAAAATTCAAGAAAGAAGGTGAAAATTTGTTATTTAAAATGCATTTACTTTTGGGGCACTAGAATTCTACAAATTAAACAACTTAAACTGAAGTTTTTAAATATATGTGTGTGTATTTGATGAAAATGTTTAAATCTATATACTAAGAAAGTGTGAGACACTAACTTATTGATAATTTATTGTGATGATACATTATTACTTTAATAATAATGATAATGTTATTTATTGACAATCTAAATTATTATAAAACACAATAACTTTATTGAAAATATACTAGCACAACTACATAGACATAAAACACTTACCTCATGACACATCAAGTACATTATCAAAATTTTTAAAAATCATAAAAATTAACTATATTATAACTTTATTATTATTATTCAAAGAATTAACATATACTCTTAAAAATATTAAGAGTTAAAGAGATAAGTACATTTAAAAAAAGTATATAACGGGATTCTTAATTATGGAGATTCATCCCCACTTTACTATGGATATTTTTAACTTGAAATGGACTTTGTTATAATACCATGGGTCAATATTATGATTTACTAACACCACATGCCCAAACAACCATAACTCATAACTTATGTTCATGTGACATTTTTTTAATTCATTAATTTAATAAAAAGATAGAAAATGCATAATTACTTTTGTCATAGATATCAATCTTTGATTTTTGTCTTTACTAATAATGTTCCAGAATATTTCTTGGATATTAGATCCCTATCATCATGATAATTATTGATATTTAAATTGAAATTTTAAAATCCTTATTCCAAATCCATCAAAATAGAGAGGGAACAGTATTATAATGATATATTAATATTTTATTTTTATATGTGTATGATGGTATTTGTTTTCAATCTGAATATATTTCTATAACACTTTTAATAAACATATGTATATTTAATTTAATTGGAAATTTGGTTGAAAAGTAAGATATTTTTTAGGATAGCTAGAGAATGTACATACAAAATTGAATTATATTCCTAGTTTGGCATATTCAACTCTTTTTGGACCAAGGTCAAGTCTTTGAAAAATAATGGTGGTGGAAAATTTTAACGTTAAGGCTCATATTAAGTGTAAGTTTTATGTGGCTCATATTGAACAATAAAGTTTTGACATAGAAAGCTCTCCATAAAAGCAATAGAGCACATTGGAGAAAATTTGGGCAGATATTATTCTTTGGTTGCAACTATGTCAATTATTGTAGATATAGTTCTTTTCCTCTCTAGGGGAGAAAATTTGTGCATATATTATTCTTTGGTTTAAAGCATGTCAATTATTGTAGATATAGTTCTTTTCCTCCTCATTGTAATGTGGGAAAAGCTTCTTTCAATGATACTATGATGAATTTTCATCATTCTTCCTATCTAGTCATTCGAGAAGTTCCCACAATTCCCATATGAAGATGCTTCTCATGAGGTCTTCTACTACTCAAATGGATTTTTCTATCATTTCAATGGCCATAAATTAATTTTAGTCTCTTCGAAACCTCGGTTAAAATAAGAGGGTTTTATTTACCCCTATGTAAAGAGTTACATGACTTTTGAGTTTGGTCTTGCTAAATACAAGGATTTGGATTTAAAATTGGTTTTTAGGAGAACCTAGTTTATGATGAAACATTGGGCTCCTTCCTTAGATCCTCTATTGATTCTCTCTCCTCAACTCCTATGTACGTTAGACTTCCAAATCTACTTTTGCATTTATGGGGTTCTTCCTCTCTTCAAGCTATTGGAAAAGCTCTTGGAAAATATTATCATAGAGTACTGAAAAAAAGATATTGAGCACCACTACATATGTTCACATATGTGTTGATATTGACTTCAACATCAAGTTTCTAGAATTAAAATAATTTTGCATGGCGAGAAATACTCCACAAAAACTAGATTACAAACGTGTGCCTTTTCATTGTAGATCATGCCTTAAAATATGCCACCTAGCAACAAATTTCCTAAAAGGTCTAAGGAAAACTAAGAAGCAACAACCTAAGCCAACCTATTTGACTAGATCCAAGGGAAAGCATCAACCTTTTTCTAAGGAATATCCACCAAAACTAGGCCCTACTATAGGAGAAACAAAATCATGTTTAGAAGAAAGTAGAGGTACCTTAGTGGAGATTGAGTGGTGAAGGGCTATTCCTTCAAACGAAAATTGTTCATTTCAACAAGAATCAACACAATAACCCTTAGTGGAATCTCAAAATGTAGAACAAGAGTGTGAGGGGACCTTAGTGGAGATGGAGGAGTCAAGGGATATTCCTTTAAATGAAAATCTTTCATTTCTGCACAACAAGCCTCAGTGGAAACTCAAAATGTAGAACATATTAAGGCAAGTTAGACAAATGATGTTGAAAAAGATGAGATACAAGAGAAATTAGAATCTCGATATCAAGACAAATTGAAAAGATAAGAACAACAAAGACCTCATCAAAGGCAAAGGAAATTTTAGCAAAAAAAAATCTCTAGGAATGGTAACAAGAAGTTAGGCTAGCAATCCAACTTAGTCATACATATTTTTTTTCTTTATTATGTCATCAATTTGACAAAATTAAATTTACTCTTTGTAACAAAGAAAAAAATAAAAAAATTATAATCATATGTAGCTTAAGATTTTAACAGATAAAAAAATAACAATTTTATTTAAAACTTAAAAATAATGATTTTTGTAATACCACTGATATTAGTAATACCATCTCCTCATTACTCTTATTGCATATCTTTGCTAAATACAAATAGTTTATATATATATATATATATATATATATATATATATATATATATATAATATCCAATCAATTTGTCATGCGAAACCAAAACAAAATTACAAATCAACTTTGAAAGGAAAATCTTGCTATACCTAAATTTTATCAATGGTTTTTGGGAAAAATTACAAAATGTCCAAATAACAGTTTTCCCTTTAATAATTTCTATAAAAATCCCAATCCATCACGTTAAGGGAGAATGCGTCCACACAATTGAGGCAGTGAAAAGTTATCAAAATTGGGTGGGTCATTCATCTTTAAATACCGAAGACTTCATACACGGTCCCCAGAAAGTGGATAAACGGATTGGATATGAGCTGTGCACAAACAAAATTTGACAACCACAAATAATTGGGCAAATTTCCAGCTGCCATGACAATTTTTCTTCCCATTTACGTTGCAGAAGCATACTGCCATTTACTATCAGTTCTGAAAGGTACAGATAAATTTATGGGAAATTGACACGAGATTCAATTAAATTAATTACTTTTCTGTTTTTTATACATTTTTATATAGATGACACCACAGCTCATCAACGGCATAATCTCAAGGAATGAAATGGGACATAACTATTCAATGAGCTGAGCAAAGACTTAGAGACTTTTTGGAGATTACCTTCTCATGAAATTATTGAACTCGAGCGACCAGGATGCTTCCATCATCGACCTGGTGATTAATGGGACTCCTTCCGTGCCCAGCATGAACCTCAAGCGATTAAGCCGTCTAATATTTTCGAGAGGGAGTAAATGCGGCTTGCCGGTTGAGGGAAATTTCATGAGGAGCAGTTGATGTTGCCTGAGATGAGTCTTAATCTGTGAGGAAGACAAGAATTTTCTAACGCTTCCATGCATATTTAACCAGATGAATGTCACGTTGAGAACTCCCCCCGTCAAAAAGATAAGGGAGGGGGTGATCATGGACTTGAGGGGTGAGGTACTATACTTCAATTTTGATGAACCTCTGAGTGGATAGATGGTGTGGTATGTGTAGTTCACGGGGATAGTGGTAGCTAAATTATGCTTCCTTAAGCCTATTACCTAAACTGTGCTGTATTTCCACCACTAGGAGTTGAACCTCATGAAACAGTATTATACTTTAAGAGGTAAGTAACTAAAGCTTATCACCAATCCATTTCCCTAGTACGAGCAGTTGGAAAGTTTGACATTTTTTATTTGACATAACTGGGAAATCTAGGATTGGCATTCGCGTAAATAAACCCACCGAATAACATTACAAGTGGCATTTTGTATAGCTGGCAAAGCTAGCTTTTTATCACTCAAAGGGTTGGCCAACCTCCAAATCTGATTGGGACTAGTGAGGGAATTATAAAAGAGGACCAAGCTCATAATAACCATTAGGGGAGAGGGGAATAACATTCATCACCATTAATTTTAGTACGACCTTTTTTCATTTTGTAGGCTTTGTTTGCTATTAGATTAACATCCAAATTTAGGTTCTTTAAGATATGAAAGGACTCAGAGCTAGGGAATGAAAGGAGGATACCTTGGGCTGGTTCATTTGATGTAATATTCCTAATTAGCGACAGCTAATTGGAATATTTGATTTTATATAGTTTTGCCGTCTATGGTTTGTAAATAAATAAAAAGTGAGTAAAGAGAGTCTAACTCACTTAAGTAGAATAAAACATCCACCTAGTAGCACAACGTTGTGACTCAAGGGGGAGTCAAGGGGGCCAAACACCATGTAGAGGAGGGGGCCCTACGTACACTCTAGAAGCTTCTGCGTAGATAAGGATGAGTATGTGGAGGAGAGAGAGGCTACGTTGGGTTTTGCAGGGAAACCAATGCTATAAAAGACAGAGGAGCCTCCTCATTTGGATCATTCTGGAGTTGATGATTTTAAGTGAGACGTTTTTCTTCTTGAGCAAGCTGGTTGTTTAGCCTGTCTGCAGCACTGTTTAGTGCATTGAGTGTTTCCGGTCGGAGATCTCGCCCTTAGCCCTGGGGGACTTCGAGTGCCTGCTCGGGCAAGGTTAGTTTTTTAGTATTTTGTGAGTAGTTTTGTTGTTTGGGTTTTTTGTGGAGCTGGAGCTTAGAGAGACTATGTAGTCACTGGGAGAGAGGACGCAGTCCCTTGTGGAGGAGCTTCGAATTGGGGTTTCTGCAGGAGATTTCGCTAAGATTTTGAGCAGGAGATCAGCCTTTGCCCCGAGGAGACTTTTGGCGGAGTTTATGGCGGTATTTCAGCTATTTTCATCTAGCCAATGCGCAGAGCCTTGGAGGCTAGCGTAATTCACTGGGGAGGCATTTTCTAGTGATTTCCGAGGTTGGCCATTCTTGGAGTGGTTTTTGGATCTTGTCTGGGTTGTTGAGGAGAGGAGATTTGTCGATTTTCAGCTCATTCCGGCAAGAGGATCTACCCCTAATCTTCAGTCCATTCCAGCAGTGGCAGCTACACGGCATTTTTCCAGCAGCTGGGACGCAGTTCATAGAGCAGCCATTTCTTGTCTTTTCTGAGAGTGTTTTCTTACTTGCTTTGGGCAAGATCGCCTCTTGTACTTCATTACATTTCTCAGATTAATAAAATGGCTCAACATTTCCTCTCTATGTTTTCTGGTTGAGTTTTCGTAGTTGCCATTGTTGCCGTAATTGCTGTATTCTCTTTCTATTTCTATTTTTTAGCACTCTACTTCTATACCACTTGGTGTGTTTGTCTTTCGCTCCTAGACAAAGTCTGGAAAGGGCCAGGAAGCCTCCGGATCTCGTCCTCTTTTAGAGGCGACACATCCGGTAAACGCCCTCCCAGTCTATCTCTGGTTGGAGTTTTCTGTGTTTTAGAGATATCCCCGAAATGGGATATTACAGTGGTATCAGAGTTTCAATCTTGGATCAGCTTGCGGGTTTCCAGTTTTCAGTTGCAGCTATTTTGGTTATAAGGGCCTACGTAGTCAATGGAGGAGGCTCATTTGTGGGAGCTGCATTGGTGGGATTTTAGAGATGGGGTGTTGGGAAATTGATAGGAGAGCTATATGAGGAGGTTTTCTGGGATTTCAGAGAGCAATGATTAACAGTAGAAGCTGCAGTGACAGAAAACACAATTGGAAGAGGGCCAAACTACAAAGGGTTAAATTTTGAAGGTTGGAATTAGAAGAAACCATTTCTGGGTTTTTCTAGGTTTTGGGCAAGGATCATCTTCCCAAATTCCTAGAATTTTCTGAGTAGTTTTCAGTGGGTAAATCAGAGGTCGAAGTCAAGCAACAGTTTCTAGAGGAGCCTGTGGTAGACACAGAACATGAGGAGCATGTGATAGACGTAGAACAGGAGGAGCCTGTAGACACAGAGCAGGAGGAACCGATGGCAGGTGATGATGATGCGAAGAGATTTGGGGAGATGCTCCTCAAATCAGTATAGGATCTATCGAGGCAGATTGAGGTAATGGGGTAGAGATTCATCGCTGTGGAGGCTAGACAGCGTGAAACCCCAAGGGGTTTCCAGATTGGCGAGGGATCAAGCACATCCCACCATTTGCCGGAGCATGATGCCACTCAACATATGGCATCACATACACCCACACGTTCCACTATGCCCACTTTTCTGGGTGCAGACACAGGGGTAGGAGCATATCAGGAGCCAGAGCTTGGCCACATGGGTGATTATTTCACTGAGTATCAGGCATATGGGCAAGAGTTCAGGGATGCCCTTCCATTAAGAGATTTTGTTCAGCTCCAGTGGGATAGCAACTTTCATAGTGGGAACAGGCACCCACATGACGGGGGCTTACTGCACACAGTGGGTAGATTCCATTTACCGACATTTGAAAGGTCATCCAAGCATTCAGAAAAAGCTTGGGTGGAGAACTTGGATACCTCTTTCCAGCTTAACCGAGTATCAGAGGGGGAAACCATCAAAATAGTTACCTCGCACTTGGAGGATGAGGGCACAGAGAATTTCAGGGAGTTCAAGGGTACACCTAGTGTGACACAGGACTCACCCTCATTGGAGACCTCCTTGACCATGTCGGTTGATATCGTAGTGGAGAAGGTAGAGCCTACCCCAGTGGAGCCATCCATTGAGGTGATGACCGGAGTCGTGTCCAAGTCTTCGGGCGGTAGTAGCACACGACATATGGGTGAGGTGTCAGCAGATGTATCCACATTCGATGAGGCACTAGGAGATACAAAGGTATTGGATGATGTTCGCAGACAACAGTATCATCGGCTTCGGGTAGACCTTCTAGTTTTGAAAGGGAAGGCCACGTCAGTACGGGTGGCCATTTTGTTGAAGGATAAGGAGCTGAAGGGCATGAGAGTGGCTTGTGCCGAGTCGGCGGCCAAGTTGGCCCGCATTGGGGAACGACTGGATTCCCTGATGGTACAACCAGAGGGCACGTTGGAGCGTCAGATCATTCCCCTTCAGGCATGCATGGACGGGACTAGCAGCGTTGTTGGGTCACCTCTTCCCATTGGAGAGAGAGAGGCGGAGCCACCTAGTCAGATCTCATACGTTGACTTGGATAGTGTTATGAGACGATCAGAGTTGCACAGGGTACAACATCCACATGTTGAGGTTGGATGGATAGATGGTGTGGTATGTGTAGTTCACGGGGATAGTGGTAGCTAAATTATGCTTCCTTAAGCCTATTACCTAAACTGTGTTGTATTTCCACCACTAGGAGTTGAACCTCATGAAACAGTATTATACTTTAACAGGTAAGTAACTAAAGCTTATCACCAATCCATTTCCCTGGTACGAGCAGTTGGAAAGTTTGACATTTTTTATTTGACATAACTGGGAAATCTAGGATTGGCATTTGGGTAAACAAACCCACCGAATAACATTACAAGTGGCATTTTGTATAGCTGGAAAAGCTAGCTTTTTATCACTCAAAGGGTTGGCCAACCTCCAAATCTGATTGGGACTAGTGAGGGAATTATAAAAGAAGACCAAGCTCATAATAACCATTAGGGGAGAGGGGAATAACATTCATCACCATTAATTTTAATATGACCTTTTTTCATTTTGCAGGTTTCGTTTGCTATAGGCTTTGTTTGCTATTAGATTAACATCCAAATTTAGGTTCTTTAAGATATGAAAGGACTCAGAGCTAGGAAATGAAAGGAGAATACCTTGGGCTGGTTCATTTGATTTAGCTTATTTCCTCTAGTGATGGAGCTTTCTCGCTAATATCTTATGACAAGACAAGAGTCTCTTAATATCAAGATGTCTCTAACTCCCCACTTCCAGGCTAAGAGGAGCCCCAGGTAGAGACCATACACCTATGCCTCATTATTGGACTTTCTTCCTAATCCCCAAGCATACTTGAAGACTATTATTCCTTCGGGATTGTCGTCCCCCTCCTACCACCCCTAGCTATTCATTAATGATATTATGTTCATGAAAACTCCGACAATCTCAGAAGCCACTACTTTTAAGTTTTATCATTTTTTATGGATTCTTTTGATGTTTCAATCAATCAGAATAGTTCTAAAAAAATTGTTTAACACTTCCCTTGCCATTCAAATTCATATTTCCAAAATTATTGGTTTTTAAAAGAGTTGCTTTCGAGCCAAACATTTGGGTGCCCCACCCATGGAGAGTACCTTTTGCAATGCTTCCTAGGAGGATCTCGTTCTCAAATTAGATTCAAAACTTGCTTCTTGGATTTTCCACTCCCTTCATTTGGTTGTTCATTTGATTTTGATCAAATCTTTTTTTCTAGCTATGTCGTATTTATTTTGAGTCTTAATAGTTCCGAAATTTATCCTTAAAATTGTTTATACCTTACAACACTCCTTCCTTTGGAGTGAGACCCACATAGAAAGAAAAAGGGCTTTGGTTGCCTAGGACAAGCTTTTCCTCCAAAAACTCATAAGTGGTCTTAGCTTATAAGACCTAGGAATTTTAATTTATGTGCTAGGTGCCAAAATATGATGCCCATGGATACAAAATGGAGATGAACTAAAGAGGAAAATCTTGCAAAAGAGATGTGGATCAATCCTCTTAGACCAAGACCAAGACCTACTCCACATGGATGAAACTAAAATAGGATCTATGATTTGGTATGCTTCTCCGTAGAATCAATACATCATTCAACAACTTTGTTTTTTGAAGATTGAAATGAACACAATTCTTTGTTCAATGGGATGACACATGTCATCAATTTCCTCAATGGAAAACCCAAGTAGACCTACATACCTTCAATAACAAAGGGTCATCATGCTTACTAAATACAAATCATAGTTAGCACATTATTGGATCCCTTTCAGTATGGAATCTAACTAGTAGTCCTAGATTTTGAAAGATATTGGGTTTGTGCGTCTTGTTGACTTGGACTTGGATGGATTTTGGCATGAGCTATCAACAGAAAAAAAACAAATTCCATCATTGTCTAAACAGATTAATATGGGGATAGAAATCTAGAATTTGCTTAAGTATAAAGGAACCTTATTACCTTGTAGCAGGGCACAAAAAACTTCTATCATAGAAGATATCGGAAAATATTTTGAGACAAAATACATGGATGAAATTATCCTTTTTTCTATTGTTAATGGCATGCGAAAAATTCTTAACATGGGACAAACTGATTTAATTAGGGTTCTAAGGACCTTGCTATTGTTCTCTTTGTCATCAAGAAATAAAAATAGTGGAGCATCTCCTCAACAATTGGTCATTTACAACTATGTTTCACAATGAAGGAGCCACTTCTTTCTAACAAATAATTTACAATAGAAACTATTGAACATTATAGGCCAACTACCTTTTCTAATCCAATCTCCACTGGAACCTAGAAAATTCTTCTCGGGTTTTTTATTTGGGAAGCTTGAAAGGAAAGGAATTAGTGTATTTTTTTAAATGAAAATGGGGGAAGAACAAATTTGGAACAAAATCAAACATCACATCAAAGCATACCATATTAATCCCTCCTTCATCAAACAAGGACTTAAACGGTATTGATCATGATATAACCATAATGGAACTAAGGTATTGATCAAGATATAAGCATAATGGAACTCTTTGAAGTGTAACATTTTAATGGTCATCACAAACAAATGTGAGATAACCTTTTCCCAAATTCCAAACCTATGGGAAACCTTACCTCTTGAATTAATTAATATGAACTTTGATGGAGATTCAAAAGTAAATCCAAGGCCAACTAGCTCGGGAATGATATTCAAAAATAAAAAAGGACAATGATTTAGGATTTATACCAAAAACTTGGGTGTCAAGTGTAATAATGTTTTCGAACCATATGCACTAGAAATCGATATTCTTATTGTGGTCAAGGAAGAATTCTCCAAGCTAATATTATAAGGTTACTCAAAAATCATTATTCAAATGCTCAAACACATGCAACAAAGCATAGAAATTACAGAAATATCAAATAGTTAGCATATGGAAGCAGGTTTGTTGAAAATCAAAGTTTTCCTTCCCCAGTTATTGGTTATCATTCCCTATCATATGTGGTGCATGACAAATCCAATGGTTGACAAACTAGCTAATGAAAGGATCACCTACAATTATAGTATTATGGATTCCAGAATGGATCCATCTAGTGAAGAGCCTCATACTAAAAGATATCTTGATTTGTCCATAGTTGACTATCCATATCTATATGGGTTGATATGAAGCACTCAAAGCATAATAATGAAAATCGTGGTTCTTCTCTCCTTATAGGGATCAATGTGGCACCTGACATCTCCAGTGCATGATCATAACATGAATGATTTATCGAAATTTGACGTGGAGGATCAATGCATTATTCCCATAATTCTTGTTTGTTGGATGGAAACTAACCTTATTGTCAATTAGTTTGAGGTATTTTTATATCCAAGAATTGTTATGAATTCCATAACCATTGAAGGAATGGTGAGTTGGAACTTTTATGCCTTTCTCTCAAACTATTATAGACCTTTTCGTTATGTGCAACATCAACAAATTGTTCCACCTTGCTTTTTATTGTTTCCTCTTCGTGGGCCTTAGTGGGGGGTTTCTTCCCTTTTTAAGACATTTGGTCTATGTCAATCATTTTTGCAGAAGAAAATCTCTAAGTTAGCACTCCAACTAGTGCAAGATAGGGCAAGGCCTTTATTTCATAGAGTGGGGCCTATGCAATTACTTTTTCCTCCACCTTCTTTAAGCTCAAGGCACCCTTCTCTCCTAGATTTTAGAGTATGTTGCTCGTCACACTTATAATAAAAGAGGGTGAAGTAGAAGGGGCCATCAACCCATGTCCCATGCCTAGTAGTGAGCTTCATCTTTAGCCACACTTTTTTGGATGCAATTTAATCCTCTAGAGGTACATTTTGACAAAGAATCTATTGCAAAGACAAAAATGGAAAGGGGATTACTATATACCATTCCACCATGGGTTCCTAATATTGACATCACGAGAAGTAGAGACATGTAAACTCAATTAAAAATAATAATGATAAATAAAAACATTAAAAATAATAAATCAATTCAATTCAATTTGTTATATTGTAATTTTGTTTTTATTCATAAAATTAAAAACAATTTGTTTTAGAAAAATAATTAATATTTTTTAAATAAATGTAAATAATAATGATTCATCATGATATTAAGAACATATAATTAATAAACACAAAAACTTAATAAATTTAATTAATCAATGTACAATTGAAAAAAAAAATATGAAAATGTGACATATATATATATAATAAAAATAGTAGTTATAAATTAAGATGGCATTATATAAAGTAAAATAATGATTTATATTCATAATCAATATATTTAATAACTTCATATTTAAATTTCATTAATAAGCATATAAAAATTAGATTTACAATAAACTTTTTGCCCCTTTCTCTCCCATAAACCACCTAAGGCTTAAACGAGGTTGGTATAAAGACACCAGGGCTTGGTTAAACCATTGGGAGATCGACGAAAATGTTGCATTGCAAAACATTAATAACATTAAAAAAATTGTTACTTCTAAGTTCAAAGAAAAAATATGGTGTGAGAAAGATTTAGCAGCTAAAAGAAAATAAAGATATTATAAGGAACTCATCAACCCCACCCTAGAAGATCAAAAGTATCTATCTCTTTTAACTAGCTCAAAGAATAAAATTAATAGAGCCAATATTAGAATGAACTCTCATGAGCTCCATAGTGAAACAGGTCGTTGTATAGTTCCTAAAACACCATGGATGGAAAGAATCTGCCATCTCTGTGAGAATATGAACGTCGAGGATGAAAATTACTTCCTCTTAGAGTGCCCCGCGTACAACCACATTAGAGCTCAATTTCATAATCTTTGTTGCAATACTGACCTTCCTAGCCTTTTAAGATTTCAAAATTATAGTGAGCTTGGGAGGCTTCTCTCCAAGCTTTTTGAGCATAGGAATAAAATCTTAAATCAAACTAAATAACTCTTCTCTCTAGGTCTGATAGACCAAAGATTGGTCTCAGTAGACGTTAACCACCACCACCATCATCATCATCATATATATATATATATATATATATATATATCACATTAAAATAATAAATTTAAAAATTATAAAACATATTAAATAAAATGCAACATATATATGTATTATTAATGTTTTAATAAAAAATAAAAATAAGAATATTTTTATATATAGAGACGTGAAATTTGCATAAATATAAATAATATTATTAAAAATGAGCATAGATTCAACTTAACTTTGGATTTACCATAAGTATAGAAGAATCCAATCAATAGAGGTAAATCTTTTTTTAAGTTTCGAGCTTACAAAGATATTTGCATCTTGAGAAGTTTAAGCTCTCTAGACTCTCAATAAAACAAAGTTAAAATAGATCTATGCTCTTAATATAAAAAGAAATAAATTAAAGAAAATATATAAGTAATTTCTATCATTTTTTAAGGGGGAGATATATTATTAAAAGATAATACATTAATTTTTTAAATATTTTATAAATATATTTTAAATGGAAGATCGATTTTTTTTAAATAATATATTAGGTTTTTAAGTATTATATAAATTATTTTTCAATTAATAAATTTATCCATTTTTATTAAAAGAAAATAAAAATAAAAATTATGAGTTAAGTTTTCTCACTTTAATTTTATCATTAGTTCTCAATTATGTGAAGTTTTTTTCTCCATTTGTATTGATTCACATATTTGGACACATGTTGTAACTAACTTGTTTATGGAATTTATGAAATAGTTGTATATAGTGTAATAGTGGAAGTAGATCTATAGAAGTTATCAATTCTACAAAAATGCTATTTCATATTAGTAAAAAAATAAAAATAATTTTCTTATCATTTCTTTACAAAGTAAATTAGAATATATATTCTCACACAAATGGGAGAATCTATGATCCATTCAATTCAACATTTATAGCTCTTATCCCAAAGGTGGAAGATCCCAAATCTTTTGATAATTACAAGTTTATTTCTCAGTGCAATGGCATCCACAAAATGATTTCCAAGATCGTAGCCATGCACCTGTGTCTTGTGTTGTTCAAGAATGTATCTAAAGAACAATTTAGTTTTCCAGAGGGTCCCCAAATCCACGAAGCTATTAGGGTGGAGCAAGAAGGTCTACACAACGTAAAAATCTGGAAGTTGAAAGGGATTATTGCAAAAACCGACTTTTCAAACACTTATGATAGAGTGATTTGGATTTGTATCTGAATTATCCTTACTCTCCTTGGATGTGATGTCCCTTTTATTAAATAGGTCATGTGTCGTATGATTAATGTCTCCTTTGTAGTTTTGATTAATTGCTAATCATCCCCCTTTTTTTATGCATAAAGAGGACTAACATGGGGATTCCCTTTATCTCCTCTATTATTTATGTTAGCACCTAAAGGGTTGAGCAAACTGCTTCTAGTTGCTAAGCATCGAGGTGACTTACTATGAATTGAAGTGGTGGTAAATCTCTTTATTACTTTCTTTTTGTGGATGATATCATAATTTTTTACAAAGGTTCGTGACAAAACTTGGAATCCATTAAGGAAGCCCATTCTCTATTTCAGAAAGAAACAAAAATGATTATCAATGTTTAGAACGTTGAAATTGTAATTAGGTTTGGTATTCATAATTCTTGTACTTATATTTCATGTAAAAACAAAAAAAAAATATTATTATTATTATTATTTATTATCAAGCGTGTTCTTCATGCTTTATTTTTTATCAAAATAAAAATTCAAAGGGTATGTTCTTCGTGACCCTATAAAAAGAAGAAAATTTGAATTTTGTAAGTTGTCATTTGTTTTTCCATGTTTCCAAGTCGTCCCTCTAGATGGACAAGTAATTCAACCCATAGGACGTGTCTCTTCATATGGTCAAAAAACTATATATTGGCACCCATGATCCACATTTTGGTAAGAAATTTTGGTGCACTATTATGGTAGAAGATTTTCAGATATTTGAGGTATACCTTTTTATGATATAGGAGCTTGATACTTGATACTATGTTTTCTGTACTAAGGATGAGCTATAAGAATACAATGATTCTTGAAGTATGTGATCTATAGGAGTAACACTATATCTACGATGATACTAGCTTCTAGTAGTACATTATCTCTGTTTATTTTAATAGGTACAAACATACTAAAACTATGTGAATCTGTGGTGACATATACCTTAGTGATGCGAGTTCTTGTGATATGTAACCTTAGTGATGCGAGTTCT
Source organism: Pinus albicaulis (assembly GCA_034641835.2). Taxonomy (NCBI): domain Eukaryota; kingdom Viridiplantae; phylum Streptophyta; class Pinopsida; order Pinales; family Pinaceae; genus Pinus; species Pinus albicaulis. The sequence continues at coordinate 1,428,245,952 of CM076580.1, forward strand.
TGTGACATGTAACCTTAGTGATGCGAGTTCCTACTGTTATCACTCAGAAAAAGTGAAACATCATTTGACATAGTCTTAGGGGTTCATTTGTCAAAGGTATGGTCATAGAGTTCATTTGTCATTAGTTGGTAAAGGAAAATTTTAAATTTTTTCTTATTAGCCTATCCTAAGGTCCAAAACCACCCCCATTCAAGTCTTTTCATGTCACATCACTCAATATTTCCTGACATGTTCCATTTCCCAAGCTTATAAATCTGAAAAGGTCATTTTAGCGAATTCCTGTTTTCGTAGCGAATTCCATAGTAAAAACGTAGTTTTCGCTACGAAACTACTAGGAAATACACTAAGTATGCTACGAAAAGAGGTATTCTTGTCTGTCTTTTCAAATCAGGTGCTAGGTGTCAATTAATGATTAGAACTGTTAGGGTGAGTGTCATGCAAGTCAGTTAGGGTTAAATCAAAGTACAGTGGTCATGTATGAGGTCATCACTTCTGTTTTTAGCATGTATGAGTCATGATTAAAGCTTGAGTTGTCATCGAAACTTTAAAATCCTTCCCAATTGAGTCTTTGTCATTCCTCGCTTCATCTTTGCATGTTGTTGAGCTCTAGAGATCTGTTTCACCAAGCCAAGCTGGTTGCTTGCATTTTCAAGCAATTGCAGGTGTCATTGATAAAGCGAGGAACAGAAGGTATAAAAGTATAATGGCTGAAAAGAGGAAGACCAACAAAGGATGACACTATCTCAGATATGAGCCATCTGACATGAATTTTCTGAGTGAAGGCGCAAATGCCTTAGAAGTTTTCAGAAGAACAGGGTGTTTGCAGTTTTTCCAAAGATTGCAAGGATGCCATGTGAAGGTTTCTAAGAAGTTTGCCATCAGTTTCAATGGGACAACTTCAAAGATGGGAATTTTGAACCTCAGAGTAACTCCAGAAATCATTGCAGCAACAAAAAGAATTCCTAGAGGAGGAGAAGAATGGTTCAAATGTTTCATGTCCACCATGTAGGAATGTAAGGAATTTATCATGCTAGAGCATAGTGAGATTGATATCACGAATGCCATCCCAAGGAGCTACATGAAAGCCAACTTCTCAAAGTTGTTGCTAATCATTCAGAAATACTTCACTTGTGAAGGGAGGTACCACATGGTTTACTCATACCATTTCAGGCTTCTGCTACATTTTTTTGGTAAGATGTCTCTTGATTTACCTTTTTACTTATACAGAAGCTTAGCCAAAATTTCAAATAAAGTTCAAGCTAAATCTGAAGGAAATGAAACCTCACATTTTCATCATGGTTTAATGAAGTTGCTGGTTTTATAAGAGCTAAAAATATTAGGCACAGACTGGTCATATTTTCTATTTGTCAGTGGTTTTGAAGTGGATGCCATCACCCCTAAGATAACTCCTAAACCTAGATGTATACCATCACCTTTAATGGCAGAGAAAAGTGAGCCTTTAATGGCAGAACAAAGTGAACTAGTAATCATGGAAACATACCCCTTGCAGAAAGTTGATACACCTGTTGTTACACCTACAAAAAAAAAGCCAACAGTGAGCAAACATGGCAGCAAGAGAGTTACAATAAGCCAAACAGTATCTAAGAGTAACTTAGAAGACATTCTGCATGCTATTGATATTGAGGAAACCCCCATAGTCCAAGCTAAAGATATAAATGAGGGAGGAAAGAAGCTCAAGAAATCCAAATCAACTAAGAAATTAGAGTTTGAGGGTGAAGATGCAGGATTCATGTTTCAAGCTAGGAAACCAATGACAAGACATGCCAGAAAGGTCTTGCAAAGCAGTAAAGAAGCTCATAAGGTCACTGAAATTGTCCATCCACCACTGTTACACAACATTTTGTCACTGTCCTTGCAATTCCTCATCCCATACATTGGAGGACTATTCCCGTGACCTGTGAACAGTAAAATGTCCTAAAAACACCTTGATGGCATCCTTCTGCATAAGGGCAAGAATTATCCTCAAGAACATTTCCTTTGGAAAACCCTAAGAACCCATGTTTTGCAATTGGTGTGAGTAGATAGTTCATCCCTCGCGCCAATGGGGAAAATACACACTAGTGGGCGCGCCAGCAGGCACTCTATCCCTGTGTTGTGCCCGCGCCAAGCCTATTAAAGAATTTTTTTAACAATAGAAGGCGAAAGTTTGATTCTAACAATTTCAGAACGAATCATAAAAAAGAGGTTGGGTTGTTTGGCTCCAGATCTCCCTGATTAGGAAGTGTTTTTCCACCTCTCATGGAACCTTCCTAAGAGATAGGACTCTCCCCCATGATTATAGGGATACAAACCTCTCCTTCCCCTTATATAAAAGCCTTCCCTCTCCATTTGCTAGCTAGCTGAAATTTTGGGAAGGAAATTATAGCTGAGTGACAATCAAGAGCAGAGCTAAGGAGAACCCTATGAGAGAGAGATTTTTGTCAAATTCCTGACGAGCTTTGTGAGACACGTCCCGCTGGAATCCTGTCGAAGGAAGATCACGAAGTTAGAGCACCGGTTGTAATCGTTATCTCGTATCTTAATATACATGACTCTGCTATTGGTTCCATGATTGTGTTTGTCCATTATATAATGCAATTTCATTCATTCCTCTCTGACTGATCGATAGTTATAAAGTGTGAAATATTACGTTGCATGTTGTCTCTCTTCTTTGCATGTGTACATGTATCTGGATTCAGCAAGCTCACGGATCGTGACCTTTCCAGCTAGGAACGGAAGCGCCACTTCTTCTTCGGCAACAACAGCGAAGGAATCACGGTAAGCGATCTATTGTGATTCTAACTTTTGTAACTAGGAATCAATAGCTTTGTGTGTTACAATTGTTGCTAGATCCACTCTAGGGCTAGTGGGATCGCCTCTATCCGCAGAGGGGATTTACCTCCACAAAAATTTGGTGACTCCACTAGGGATCAGTGGGAGTTGGTCCTTCCTCCATTGGGTTGTTTTTTGGATTTTTGTTTGATTAGTTTGCTTTTCTAGTTCACCTTCCTTGGTGTCAAAACCCTGTTCAGCCCCCAGAAGGCCAGATCTAGGCTCTGTTAGCTCATTTTCATAATTTTTTAGGGTAAACCTGATTGCCGCAGTTATCCCTCTGATAGTCATGCTAAAGGGGCAAGTTGCTAGTTAGGCACCCGTGCCATCCCCTATTTCACACAGCTTAGAGCCAGACAGGCACGCCAACCCTGCTTGGTTTTAGGGTTTGCCTGTTTTTGGACTCTCTGAGCTTGAGTTTTGGTCCTGGTTTGTTTTTTCTGATTGTTTGAGTGCTTTGAAGTCATTTTTTACTGTTTTTAGCCCTTTTCCTTTGGTTGTTTTCCATTTTCTGTCAGTTTTTCATTTTATCCCTAGGGATTCTAGGTGCTTCAATGTGCTGAACCTCCCGTGGGATTTTTGGGTCTTTGCTTTCTCGGTAAACTTTGTTTCTTCTTCTTTGCATTCATCTTGCTGAATCCAATTGAATCATTGCATTTATTGAGTGATTGTCCTCTCTTTCATTCAGTTTCACTTTGTGTTGCTCCAAGCCTAGATCACATGGCTTGTTTGAGTCTCTTTCAAGATTCTTCTTCGCTTTGATGGATTTCGTCATCGGTTTGAGTCTTGATTGTGCTTGTTTGAGTTGAGTGAACTTGTTTTGTTTCAGCTCTCTCTTTATCATTCTCAAGTTGATGTTTTCATTAGTTTTTCATTCCTTTAGTGCATTTGCTCTAATATATTGAAAAATGTAAAAAAAAAATCTTTTGCATTTTTTATTGGCATAGTGAAAATTGAAAACTCTTTCGCATTACTAGTGTTGTATAATTCTAGAGAAAAGTTTCCAGTTTCATTAGCTTGCATTGAAATCGGTAGTGGATGTTTTTATTTGTTCATTTCGCTATCATTTGAAATCTCGCAACTCTCCCGTAGATAGCTCTTCACTGAACGAAATGATATTTAGTGGCATGTATTTTGCATCTAGAGGTTTTATGAGATACAACATTCGATAGGGCCTTGAAATCGAAACGTAAATTGAAGATTCAACTTTAAAATTTATTGAATTACCCTAAGGCAACATTGAAAATTAACAGAACATCTAGTAATCTAAGGTGGAGACGTTTTCCGGCGTCTTTAAGCCTAGTAGCTGTCGCTCACCATTTGGCTATAGACAACACTAGTACGGACTTATGCTCCCTGTACCATCGTGTATATAAAGGGATACCCCATTAGGTTGCAAATCCTTTATCCATAGGAAGTCGAGTCTGCTACCTTTTACCCGTGATACACCGGACACAACATTTAGAGAGATTACCTGCACGTACGTTAAGTCCTTGGTTGATTTCTCTTTCATTTTTACCAAGGTGTATATGGCAGTTCATGGATATCTGGTACACCCATTTACCTAGATTACCAGAGTAGTCACTTTGATCTTTACTGACTCTTTCAACTGAAAAGATCATCGAGCTCTTATCCTTTCAAGCTCATGTCGAACCTGAAAGTGATAGAGTCACCTTTTTCTTGTTTCTCGACTCTTAAAATATGAAACAACAGAGTCTGGTTTCAGTGTCTTAAAAAATTAATTGCCCATGAAATATTCCTGGTTAGAATTTTTTTCCTTAGTGTTTTATTTCAAGGTCATTTTTGATGGTAACTTTTCCAGATTTTTCCAATCAAGGAGTGCCCTCTGAAGGGAGTCCTAGTCCTTTTCCTGCTTTAGGAAATATTGGTGCTCCTTATATGGCCACGTTATCCCTCCCTGGGTTAACTGTTGGGTTGCATGTTTGGTTGTTTTCAACCTCTGTGGTCTCAAGTGTTCCGACTGCCGTACCATCCACTCCTCCACCTGAGAAATGCCATGTTGATTAGAAGGTGGACCTCTCCCCTTCTTCGCCTGTTTCTTCGTCCTCATCTTCTACTTTTCCTGGTGAAGGTTTGGATTCTATTAGCCAGGTGGCTAAGAAGAAGAAGAAGAAGATGAAGAAGAAGTCAAATAAGTGAGAGGCTAATTCTGCAGATGTTGCTTCTAAAACACCTACTCTCGATGAACCTTCCAACCCTCCGTGGAAAGTTAAGTTCCCTTGCATGTTGTGCTAGGGAAACCATCTTCTTCTTGATTGCCCTGAAATTCCCAAGGTGCTCGAAGTATGGTCCAATGGTTGTCTGTCGTTGCCTTTGGCTTTCGAGAGTCAGGTTGGGGGCACATCTTCAGCTAGTGCTGGTAAAGCTCCTAAGATTCAGGGTACGCTCAACAACACCTATAAGTTGTGTGAAGGGCATCATGCCATTCACCTTTGTCTGTATATGGATGAAGCCAAGAGAGTTTTGGACAACTCGACTGTTTCTGCACTGTGCCTTCCGGCTGGTTACAAACAACTTTCTTTGAGTCCTTCAACAGTTGATTCAATGATCAGTCAAGAGTCATCCTTGCTTGATCCTACTCCCCCGGAAATTCACCATCATGAATCCATCCCTGACCAACTTTGGTCATGGATCAGTTGAGCTGGCCCCGTATGCGGTACACCAGGTCTTTTCCGGTGAGAGTGGATCTCACATCCCTCGTGTTCTTCTTGTTTCTTCAGATTCCTCAGACTTGGAGAAAGATTCTCCTGTCCCTGTACCTTTGGAAGCTACTCCTCCGCCTCCCATGATGGAGGTCCCAGAGGATACTCCTTCTGCCTCCATGATGGAGGTGGAGGAGGATGCTCCTTCTTCTCCCGTAACACCAGTGGAAGACCGTCTCGGTTCAATGGTAGCCCCTCCAAGTAGTTTGGTCGCTTCCTTCGATTTGGGTCAATTCGCAGGTTATCGCCTTCCTTCTTATGTGCCTTTTGAGATCACGGTACAGGATTCCCATCTGGTCATACCCAACACCATTATAGATGAAGGCGCATCTGTTATTATTTTATCCTCAACTACTTGGCAAGCTTTTGGTTCGCCACTGTTTCTTCCTATTATGCAAAATCTGTTGGCATTTAATAAAGAAACTAGCCAACTATTAGGGATCCTTCTGAAGTTGCCTGTTACTTTGGGAGGGAAAACTATCCATATGGACGTGATGGTTGTTCCTGGCACTTTAGACTTTAATTTACTCTTGCGCCACAATTATACTTATTCCATGGGAGCGCTTGTCTCCTACCTTTTTCGTGTGATGTGTTTTCCGCACCAAGGTCGGATCTTGACCATCGATCAACTTGCATTCTTTGGTCCGAATATGGCAACTAGTCCACCATCATCCCTGTTGGATCTTTATCCGTCGGTTGTGTCATCCCTGCCACATTTCAATTATGTGGCTACCTGTCCTGTACCCGTATTCAGTGATAGTGCCATTGTGCATCGTGTGCTGGGGGCACTAGGTCCTGACTTCCAAGATGTTTTCCTTACATCGAACGGGAAACCCTTGGAAGTTATGACTTCTTATTCATTATGATGAGGTCTGTCGGAGCATGGTTAATCTTCTTGTGTTAAGCTCCTTAAACCTTGAAAAAAGGTCTGTCGGAGCATGGTTCATCTGCTTATGTCAAGCTCCTTAAACCATGAAACAAGGTCTGTCGGAGCATGGTTCATCTACTTGTGTCAAGCTCCTTAAACCGTGAAACAAGGTCTGTCAGAGCATGGTTCATCTGCTTGTGACAAGCTCCTTAAACCATGAAACAAGGTCTGTCGGAGCATGGTTCATCTGCTTGTGTCAAGCTCCTTAAACCATGAAACAAGGTCTGTCAGAGCATGGTTCATTTGCTTGTGTCAAGCTCCTTAAACCATGAAACAAGTTCATTTCGAGGACGGTTCATTTACTATGTCAACCTTGTTAAAAAATGAATTCGGATTTGAGGATGGTTTGTTTTCTATGTCAACCTCATTAAAAAATGAATTTGGATTTGAGGATGGTTCATTTTCTATGTCAACCTCATTAAAAAATGAATTCGGATTTGAGGATGGTTCGTTTTCTATGTCAACCTCGTCAAAAAATGAATTAGCTCATGAGGATGGTTCTTTTAATGTGTCAACCTCGTTAAAACAATGAAACACGTTCTCTGTTCAATTTGAGTCTTTGATTAGATCTCATAAAATCCCAGTCGAGTCTTTCACTTGAACTCATAATTTGAACCTTCACTCCATTTTTCATATGGACTGAAGCTTGGGGGGCATGTATACCTCGAATTGAGTCACCGTGCTGGGGCATGCCCAGTTTTCCTTATCATTTCAAGCATAGTTTATTTGGTGTTTTCAAGCTTGTGTAAAAATGAAAAGTCATTTCAAGCATAGTCTATTTGGTGTTTTCAAGCTTGTGTAAAAATGAAAACTCATTTCAAGCATACTTTACTTTGTGTTTCGAGCTTCTGTAAAAATGAAACCCATCTTCAAGCATAGTTTGCATTTGTGCTTTTAAGCTTGTGTAAAAATAAAATATGTTGGTTTGATGCATTTTGCAAACTTTTAACTTTTCCATTGGGTCGTTACTTATGCAGATTATTTAGCTGATACATTGGATAACATTGTATTAGAAATTTTCATAACATATAAAACATTATCATATGTAAGCAAGATCCATGTAGAGAATAGATGTATATATATATGTCGAGTGTTTGCAACATGTGCATCGTATAAAACCAAAAATATACATGTTTGTTTCAATTACATCTGGAGATGACATGTCTCTCAAAAATATGCAAATAGGAAACCTAGGTGACTAATCGGCATGGTGCTCGTGGTAGCATGTCACTTCCCGCACCAACCGTCTCAGTAAGTGGTGGAGACGACTCGGCACACCTACGGTGTTCCTCTGATAAGTTAGGGGAACATCAGCTAAACGAGCATAATCCGGAACTCCGCGAGCGATCCCGTCTAGGTTCTGTATGAGCTCATCCCCCTCGCCCCCCTCACCTTGAGTGTCATGAGCGAGAGGGGTCCTCCTCGCTATTGGTGACATTCCGAAGGGTCTCTCTGGGCCAACATCTGCATACATATAGGATTAGTTGTTAGAACATGTATTTATACCAAAAAATCATAAAACTCATAATATTAAAAAGAGTCTTACCAAGCTCCTCATCCCAGTCCTCTCCCTTTGGAAGCGAAAGGTCTAGGTCTCCGGTAAAATCAGTGCCCGTATAGGGCCAGTCCTCCACGATGATCAACTGTCATCGGAGCCAGTCAAATACTAGGGCCGCCAAGACATCTGCTAGCTACCCCTTGCCCTGGGCATCAATGCCGCCCATCAAGCCATCCGTGGCTCTCTGAGTGGTGGATCCGGGACTATGGCCTCCTGACGCTGAAAAATTGGTAATTGTTCCAGGAAGAACGACACCAGAATCAACCCATATCCAAACTGTTTCAGTTTGGTTTGCTTGCATTTAGTGAGTTGTCGTTTAATGTTCACAGTCATGGTCGTGGCCAAGTCAAAGATAGTTGGGTTCATGCACTCCGATGCAAGAAGTAGCTACGTCTTTGTGGCCTCATGCAGTGCCTGCAATCCCGCAGCCCGCGTAATGGTGTGTAGCACTACTCTCAGTGCTAAATCAGGGATGGTCTGAATGCCTACTTTCCCACTCCCTATTCCTTTTCGTGCCCCTAGGCACACCCTGTTCATGACCATTGTCATGTTTTCTCCTGAAGGCCTAGTAGTGGTCAGAATAGGGACTGGACCCCTGCATGACAGTCTGGTGATGAATTATACATCTGATACTTCGAGCTCAATTTCATGGTCTCGAAGTTTGAATTTCTCCTCATCCTCATCCCAAATGCTGATGAAATACTACAGTAGTTCGGGCTGAGCCCAGAGACATGGCGTCAAAAATAATTTTTTCAGCCCGCAATTTCAAAGGGCATTCATACAATGCTCATTTCCTATTAACAATTCATCCTCTTCGCTCTCTCTCTTTCCATTCAATGACCATCCTTTTTGTTGGATACCTGCATCAATCAAACATAGGAACGTTATAAACCTCCTTGGGTATTCAAAATCACATTTCATTGGTTGTTTTTCGAGAAATTTTAGCCAGATTTTGTGTTGCACCATTGGCGCGGCTGTTTGGATAACAATCGCGTCAGCTGGCACGGCCTCTGTGTAAAACAAAGCAGATTGGCGTGGGTCCGTGCTCGGAACTCGCACCAACTGCGGAGCCCTAAAATTTGAAAATCCTTCCCTAAAGGACCTCAAACAATGATTAAATACAGTAAAATGTAACTTAAAAAATGGACAAAGAGGTTGGCTCTTACCTGAACCAAATGGAAGTCGATTTGGTCCACTGGATTGGCCACACTCGTCACCTGAAGATTGAAGTACAAAATGGTCACTATTACTTTGCAAAGAGATAAAAAGTGAAAAGTAAATATTTTTTACCACTGTTGGTCTTTTATAGCTTTTTCAAGTCCTAAATGGGTTTTTAAACATGTTTGTTGACATATTTTTACATTATTTTCATCGAATATGTTTCATACACGCCTTTTTGTGCAACAACAGGTTTTTCACGTGGTTTTGATGAAGAGACGAGCTGTATATTATACTTTTTCGGACTCGGTAAAAAAACAAAAAATTCACTATTAGAGTCACCTTTCAGCTTTTTTCTGACTCTCCAAAACTGAAAATATTTCCGAGTCACCTGTCGTTTTGAGCTTGTTAAATTGGTTGTGAAATGACATCTACCTAGTATACGTTTACCCTTTTTTCGAGCTGGGATAGATTATTTACGAAAAAGGAATACCCTAGCCTATCGCGACTATGAGGTTCTCTCAAGCATAGTTTTCTACCTTTTCGGATCTGTGGGACTAACTATGAAAAGGGACTGCTAGAGTTTTATTTTCCGCTATCCTTTCAAACTCTCTAAATATGAAAATATGTCGAGTTATTTCTGTGTCAGACTCATTAAAAACTGATGACATCGGACTCCGTCGTAATGACGTTACTCGAGTTCCTCCTTCCTAGGGCTCGTAAAATGTACTAGGTTGGATTTGTCCAAAGGAAAAACTTACATCGCAAGCATATTCTATCCCCTTCAAGCTTGTTTTAAAAAATAATTAGGGTACTCACCAGAAATGGTGGGGGAAAATGGAACCAATATTATAGTCGTATCAGCAGTATGTCGGTCTTGAACATGGCACTTGTCTGCATTCGTGTCAGGTTGTGGACATCTCATCTTGTTATCTGCTTGCATTCATGGGTTTGGGTAGTCCCTTTTGACCGCTCATCTGCTCTTTTCCACGTCACCATGACCTCAGATCCCTTGATGTCAAATACTGCCAAAGCCAATGTCGTGCCACCGATATGTTCAAGAGAATTTTTCCTCTGCAGTTTTCAACCTCCCTCTGATTCTCTATTGGTATTGATTCACAAACATTATATCCCTCTATCTCGTGTCGATGATGTGGGAAACATTATGGCCCACCTTCAATCAAGGTCACTTCCTGTCAACTTCAGCTCATTATCTAGGAAGTTGGTTTAGAGACTCCCTTCAGGTACCTTGGAGCCTGCATGCCTCAATGGTAAGGTCTTCGCATTCGACGCAAGGTTTTCATTATTGGCCTTCGATCGGATGATTATGCGGGTGTTCGACACCAGAGCACTGTTCACATTCCGTGGATTGTATCTCTGGTACCTTGAGAGCCATTGTCGTTATTGGTGGTTTCTCCCGCATCTGTTAACAGTTTTCATCAATGGCTGGTAATCAGACGATGTTCTTGCATGTTCCACTTCAGCTCACATATTCGCATGCTCAAACTTGTACTTTGTTCAGATCAAGATGGAGCGCAAGACCCTGGATTTTATCTGATGAAATCCAGGATGTGGGTTTTTTGTAGATTATTATGAATTGTTACATGACTCTTTTGATTGGATGGTTGCAACCATACCTATGTCCACTTGTTGATCCTTATTTTACTAGATGGTTGTGTCCATACCTTGGATCCCGGTTTTTGTACACTTTATTATGGATGGCTGCACCCATACCACATATCATGTATCAGAGATATCAGTTGTATTTGTATTTGTAGGTCTTCCTATGACATTGTTTTTAGTTGGACGCGTTATCATAAAGCATTTCACCCCTCCCTCTCTCTTGGACCTCATGCTTTAGGGGGCATCTGTTACACAGCATTTTGTCACCGTCCATGCAATCCCTCATCCCGTACATTGGAGGACTATTCCCGTGACCTATGAACAGTAAAATGTCCTGAAAACACCTTGATGGCATCCTTCTGCATAAGGGCAAGAATTCTCCTCAAGAACATTTCCTCTGGAAAACCCTAAAAACCCATGTTTTGGCATTGGCGTGAGTAGCTAGTTCATCCCTCGCACCAATGGGGAAAATACACACTAGTGGGCGAGCTAGCTGGCACTCTGTCCCTGTGTTGTGCCTGCACCAAGCCTATTAAGGAATTTTTTTTAATAATAGAAGGCGGAAGTTTGATTCTAACAACTTCAGAACGAATCATCAAAAAGAAGTTGGGTTGTTTGGCTTCGGATCTCCCTGATTAGGAAGTGGTTTTCCACCTCTCATGGAACCTTCCTAAGAGATAAGATTCTCCCACATGATTATAGGGATCCTAACCTCTCCTTCTCCTTCTATAAAATCCTGCCTTCTCCATTTGCTAGCTAGATGAACTTTTGGGAAGGAAATTATAGTTAAGTGACAATCAAGAGCAGAGCTAAGGAGAACCCTATGAGAGAGAGAGTTTTGTCAAATTCCTGACAAGATTTGTGAGACACGTCCCGCTGGAATCTTGTCGAAGGAAGATCACGACATTAGAGCACCGGTTGTAATCGTTCTCTTGTATCTTAATATACATGACTCCGCTATTGGTTCCATGATTGTGTTTGTCCATTATATAATGCAATTTCATTCGTTCCTCTCTTACTGATCGATAGTTATAAAGTGTGAAATATAGCATTGCATGTTGTCTCTCTTCTTTGCATGTGTACAAGTATTTGTTTGCAGCAAGCTCACGGATCGTGACCTGTCCAGCTAGGAACGGAAGTGCCACTTCTTCTTTGGCAACAACAGCGAAGGAATCACAGTAAGTGATCTATCACGATTCTATCTTTTGTAACTAGGAATCAATATCTTTCCATGTTTCGATTGTTTCTAGGCCCACTCTAGGGCTAGTGGGATCACCTATGTCTGCAGAAGGGATTTACCTCCACAACAACCACCAAGCATCATTGACCTCTCATCACCTGCAAAATAAGATCTAGTCATCAAGCAAAAGAAAGGAAAGGATAAAATCATTGAAAAAATAGAAATTGAGGTCCTCAAGGAGCAGTTGAACTTATAAAATCATGAAATAACAGTCTTGAAGAGTGAGGCAAGGAAACATAATGTTCAGAAGGTGCAGTTTGAGAAAATAAAAGAAGTTTGGGAAGAGCAGGTTAATAATGTGTCAAAGACCTTAGATAACACACAACAATTGGTCAAATGGACTCAGCCATTGAGAGGAGAGGTGAAGCATATCAGAAAAATGAACCTGCACTTGAAATCCAGGAACAAAAAACTAAAGGACCAAGTCAAAGACCTCCAAGACTAGTGATGACTTAAAGATGACTGTGATTGAGGAGCCCATAGCTCAACTCATCATTAATGAAGAGGAAACACATCAAGAGTCTTAAGTTGAGTTTGATTATGTTTTAGAAGGCTTATGGCATGTTTAAGACCAAGTTTTTGTAGCTGGAGGTCAATTTTTTAGGATAGTGTTAAAATCTGGAATAACTACAGTTTTTCACAGTTTCGTAGCATTTCCTAGGCTTAAAGCCAGGAAAACGCTACGAAAATTTCTATAGCATCTTATTTGTTTCCAACATCACTTTTTGCAGTTTTAAAGGAGGGAATTTAATGGTGATGAGGTGTCATGTCATGATGGACACCACGGAACAACAAAGAAGCAGAAATTTTGAGCGTAAAAGCCATTTTTTGGACGCTACGAAAGCTCACTATGAAGATGCCATGTTTTCGTAGTGAGATATTTTTGAAGGTTTCTTAGCGGTTTAAAAGAAGTTGTGGATAGGTGGATACATCCAACAGGTCAAGGGACCTTACCACCAAACATTTATGACTTTAAGACAATGCAATGGAGATATCTCATCAGCTAAATATTTCGTTGAAGATAATGTCTTGTACTCCTGAAAAATAGGGTTTTGTTCCACATGATTTGGAGGGTTTTTAATTTGTCAAGTAGTGATGAGCTATGTCATAAGCTATATGAACATGTGATTCTTATTTTTCACTGATATGTAACTATTTTAAAGATAAGGTAGACTGATGTAATAAATAAGAGTTTGAGTCCTGTTAGGAAAAGTCGTTTTTAGAGTGTATCTGTCATTTTCTTATTAAAATACATGTTTTTATGTTATATGAGGTGTCATAGTAAGAGTTTGATGAATCTAGCCAAGAGGCAGAACATCCCCGCTATAAGAATGTCTATTTAAAGGAAAACGATCGAAGTTATATGGGTTGGAGATTTTTTGCACCATACTGTTGCTTTATGTAATTTGACTTATATCAGTAATACAAAGGAATTTTTCTTGACAGACCTGAGATTCTCATGGAGTTTTTAATGTCTTTCTGATATATATCTTTATGTTTACCACTTGCGGTAGATTTCATCTTTATTACTCGGAATTCATATGTTTATGCTCTCACTTCCTTTATTAATGAAATGATTGTGTTTCCCTATGTTCTATGTGTGATTTTCCTTTGTCAAAATCTCTTATTTGCCTCAGCTTCCATGTCAAGAAATCTTGCCATTGAATCTATTGATTTATTGACTCCATAAGCCCAATGGTAGCAAGCCTGCATTATTTTCAACCTATATACACAAAAATGAAGTTACTTTTCAAATAGAGTTAGCCATCTAGTCCTATCATTATCTAATATCATAAACCCCTTTGAGAGAGCCCTCTCAGACTAAAGAGGCTAAGCTTCAGTCAAAATATGGTTTGAAACATTTACATAGAGTTGTCTGATCAATAGCCAATCAAGTGCAATTTTGTGATAACACCTACAAAAATAATGCAAGTTCATGTGACATGAAGCTATGTAACGTTATTACTTTGTATCTCTCTCAGTGATATATATCTCTCTCAGTGCTATGATTTATATGTGTTCATGGGTGTTTCAAAGATACAAAATGATGCAAGATTCAGAGGCTATCCAGGACAAATTTAACGGTCGTCATTTCGGCGACTCTCTGTGCATATTTTTTTTAAATTTTTCATGTTGATCTTATACACTTTATTTTCATTGATATATATATCCTTAGTCATATCCACACTCTAAATTACAACATCACTCAGATTCTCTGCTTTCCTATCCTCTTCCTGACAAACTTTTCCCTTCAATTGGACAACAGTTTCCTTTCTCAACTAGACATTGCGCAATCACACGGCTCAATTCTCATTCTTTACCTCCGAGACTGCAAAATATGCATTCCTTGGCTTGCTACAATGCATATTATGCAGTTTTGGGGCTCAATATTGGCACTTGGCTACTAATACAATGCAATGGGAAATCTCTCCCTCAATTTGCCTAGGCTGAGACTACACATTGCACAGTCTCAAGACTCAAGTTGTTCCCCTGGTTACTAAGACTGTGCAATACGTAATTCATGAAGCCAATCCCTTCCCCCAACTCAATAATTGTGAAATTTTCCCTCTTGATCTTGTATTTTCTACCTTGATATTTCTCTCGGAGTCATTTTGCTGAAGCTAATTCATGTTTTCCATGAGTTATTTTTCCTCCTACAAGTATTGCAGTTGTTGAGAAATTCGCGTGATCAGTTATAGTCATCATGACTATAAGTGTTTTGCTTCAAAGGACACTACAGAACGTAGCACTAGGGAGGTAGTTAAGAGTACTCCAATGAACTTTCTAGTTTTCTTAGATACTCAAATGTTTATAGAGAAAGATTCATACATCACATGGCATAAAGTGAGTGAGGCATTTTGAGCAAGAAGCTTCAAAGAAGATCTTGATGATCGACAGGTGTATATCAATTTTAAAAGGTCAAGGTTACATAATATTGCATGCAGGTACCCGAATTTCCCATGTGCATACATTTTTAGTTGGATACTATCTCGTACAAATGCAAAGACCAAGACTCTTAGCAGTGTTAGTGGAGAAAGGCTTGCCTCTTTCCTGGCACCACATTACCATCTCATGTATCAGTTTTCAGAGGTAGAATTTCTCATGGATTCTTACTTCTATGTAGCCTCCAGCTACTTGAGCACAAAGGATGTTGTCAAAGGCTAGGTGAAAGAGCTAGAAAAGTTCTGCCAGACACCATCCAACACCTACAAGAAAAAATATCTCAGGAAGGCTTATGGGTACTTCATAGTCCTATGTTGCAGGATCTATGATTAGTAGAGTACTAAGACCTTCCCAGAAGGGTGGGAATTCTTTCTGAATCACAATGTGAATGAAGCAAAAGCATTCAACTAGTCAAACTTATTGGATCAATAGCTAAATTTCACTGTAGATAATGGCCAGAATCCTCCCAAGGGTAGGCAAGGTAGATTCTACATTATGCATAGCTATTGGATGCAATATTTCACTCACAATTCATTTCCTGGCATGAATTGGACTTGGTCAGCAAGAGAGCCTGTTATGCACATTTACTGCAAGCTAATTTTAGAGTTCTTCCATAAGGGAGTAATGGAAAAGTTCACTAATCACTTCCTCATTCCATTATACGAGTTAATCTTTGAGGAAGATCCACCTTTCATGTAAGGTGTGGAAATTGAAACAGTGTTAGAGATAGAAGATTGGTTTACCTCACTGGATGGAACTTTTATTGGAGTGTTTGTCAAATAAAAGTCTCCACATCTTCTACCGAGGTATGCCACCAATAAGTTGGTCATGCAAGAAGTTTCTTACCATATTTCCACAGGGTTATCAAAAATTTTGCACATCAATAAGAAATCACCTTGGCCCGCTCTTCCTATTCAAATTGGATTGTACAAAATCGAGAATTTGAAAGTTGTTGGCACCAAAGGAAAGGATATAGAGAAATTCTCATTCAGTCGTATGGATTTCAATTCGTATAATCCTAGGAATTTTTTTAAAGACCATTGTGCAAGGATTCGTATCCGGTGGCCAAGCAAGACATTTGACATGTCTAAGGAGGAGGAGATTAAGAATTTTTACAATGCCTCCAAGACCCGTGAACAATTAATTTTTGTAGGAACATCAAAGGTCACTCTGCAGAAGTATTCCACTAGAAGGGTAGAGTCACAAGATGAAAACATATCCAGCTATTCTAAAAATGGCCATAGCAGCAGAGAAGAAGAGGAAATAGAAGATAAATGAAGCTGAACAGAAGAAAAGGGAAGAACAAGAGAATAGGAGATTAGATGAAGAAAAGCATAAGAAATAAGAATAAGAAAGGAAGATATTAGAATAATAAGAAGCAACACAAAAACAAGTCAAAGAACAAGAACAAAACCATCTACTATAAGAGGAGAGACAATAGTTTTAGGACAAGGAGCTCGCTCAAGAAATTGATGATTTGATTGTGATTCAAGACATGGAGGTGGAACCGGAGCCACTGAACCAATATGTTGATGTGATGTCGAGCATTCAAGAGGTCACTATTCATTATACCCCTCCTCCAACAATAAAGCAGGATACAAGCGAGGAAGTGGAAATTTTTCCTCTTGATGATGATTTGGTCATGGACACGTATAATCTAACTTATGACAAGCTTCAAAAGAATATTGTACAAGAAAGGAATAAAAATTTTCCGGATGATATTGCATCTCCTGCATTCATTAGAGAAAGGGTGATTGTGACAAACATAAGAAGGAATCCAATTGCCATTGCTGCAACCAACTTGGCCTTCGGAGGAGTAGCAAAGTCAAACATAGAGTATTTGACAGCAGAGAATAAACAAATAGAAAATAAATTATGGGCTATGAGGCAATAATTTGAACAATTTCAATAAAAAATATAGCATGAAGCTCCTGCACAAGTATATCTAGAAGAACTTAAGGCAACCATACTTGAAGTATCAAAATTTGGAGGTACCATGCAGAACCTTTATGAGGAGCTTGTCACCATGCATGAGCAAGTTTTCCACTTGCACGGCTTGCAGTAGAAGTGTAAGTATCATGATAAAGCTCTCAAGTTTTTTCAAAAATCTATTTTTTTCATGCATGATTTTTCAATGCAATACAAAGGGGCAGTGCTCGAGTTGGGAAAGAAAACAAGGAAACAAGAAGAGTTGGAGAAAGAAAGGTTTGGAATCTCATCCAAAATAATGAATAGCATGCCTCTATCATCTCCAACATTAAATATTCATATGCATGATCGTACAATAACATGTATTTAATGGTGAAAGTGCACATGATCCCATCAGTTGGCTCACTAATTGAATCCAAACGTAGGAATCAGATCAGGTAGAAGGTTGAAGATACTTGTATTAGTTTATACATATCATTACCAAGGAATATATTGAAGTGAACAGGAAAAACATGCAGAATTAAATTTGTGCTCATGTCTAGATCAATACCATGTTGCTCCTACTAAAGAAGGAAACTTGGACCAGTTCCAAATCAATGTACCCAGATGCCATGGAGGACAGAGTCCTCTTCCAGCCTGATTCCATCACACAGTTTGGGGAAATCAGCATGCAATATAAAGCTTGGCACCATTATTTGACTGAGAAACAAAAAGTTGAAGTTGTTTCACTGGAGTTTCCCCAAACTCAAGCTTAACGTGTTTTGTCTTCTGAGGTTGTCCAGTTGGCTCTACCTAATTTTGTCCCCTATGGGTATGATGATATTGTAATATTATTTTGTAATTAATTTGTAGGTGAAATTCCAACTGTCAATTGCGGAAATTGAACAATCATTTTGTAATGAAGTTTTATATTCATGAGGGAAATCTAAGAGTCACAAAAAAAGAGATTAATAATATCCCCTTTTGTTATAAATATTTCCTTATAACTCCTGTAAATTGCTTGTGGCAGTCAAGCTTTTCACTAGGATTTTGCTTAGGATCAGAGGCTTGGGAGTTTTGTTGAGAGGCATGGCTTCTCTGTAGAATAGAGGGAGTGTCTTTCTTTGGAGGAGTATGTGTATACTTCATGTTCCACTATTGGGACTAGTGGTTCCTAAATGGTATATGTATGCTTGGAGCTTTCACTTTAATAAAAGCTCAGAACCAACACATTTTCATGCATATGTTGTGAATATAGTAGGATTATTCTTGTTATGTTTGCAATATATATTTTTTCACTTATGCAAACACTTATGAAATATTTTTTTTTCATTAGTATGAATATTGTTAAATGCATGATATTGTGTATTTTCATCATGGTTAACTTGTGAACTATTTTGCAAGCTAACTTGCAATTTATTTTATGCTCGTGTGTTCCTTTCAAGTTGCATACTATTACATGATTCTAAGGGTCTCACTTATTTCTCATTATTGTGTTAGAACCTTTGATGCAATGCACTTGACCTTGTGCAAAGTCACACACTTGTTTCACCAAAGTCACGAATACACCATTTTATGTGTTATTCTAGCCAAGTAACGTCATTAAAACACACTTCTTTTACAATCGAGTCTTATTCTGAATGGCTATCCCACTCCAAATTGTGTGAGTTATAATTGGTACTTCATATCGAGGAGACCTCATGAATTTTTTGGGTCTAGTATTGTCAACATTGTTGGTGCTAGAAGGAAGGCCAGATGATAGGTTGAGCTTATGAAGTCTAATTAGGCCCTCTTTATATTTAAATGGCTTCTACCCATATCTTAACCTCAACATGTTTTCCGAGAACTTCAAATTTGAAAGTTCATGTGGGGATAATTAATTGTTGGAATAAGGAATTGAAGGGGGGGGGGGGTGAATCAGTAATTATAAGACTCTTTTTAAAATTTTTACTTTAATGTGATTTTAGTTCTTTCGACTGTTGTATTCTACTTATGAGATAATTCATTCATAAAGTAAATGAACAACAAAATTAAGCATTCATAGTTTCATACAATCTATCACATGAGCAGTACACATGCACATTGACACTGGTATTTTCTATGTGGAAACCAAAAGGGAAAAAACCACCAATTTTTTGTTGTTTTAAAATGTAAGTTAATCACTGACTTAATTACATCATTTTTTTTGTGAGCACTAAGTCACAAGAGGCACCAACCCCCTTTGGATAGAAGGCACCAAATTTCCAAGAGGAACAAATCTCTTCTGATTACAAGCCACCACTTGTTATTTCCATTGTTATGCTTTCCATACAATTTTCAATATGAAAATATAGGCATATACAATCAAGGAAAAATACCAATCATTTATAACATTGAATCAACTTTTTCTCTCGGTATTTTTCTAATACACAGAATCCTCTAGTCTCACAAAAAAACACTTAGGTCCTCTACACTCAACAACATATCCTCATCTCTCTGCCTTCTCACAAAAATCTATCTGTTGACTACTCCTCCACTTTGTTCTCGTGTTTATTTCACAGCACACTCTCGGCTCACACTCCTTGGATGATTCAACAATACTCACTTTCCCTCACATTTCTAGATGGAAAATGATGGTTTTGATCCTCTGTTGCACACTACACTATGTTGTTTTTGGAACTAGATCCCACACTGCTCGAGTGTACCTTTGTGTGTCTTCCCTTGCTGATGTTTCATCTTCCCATTGAATTTTTTCATTGTTTTAATCAACGTATGGACTTCTAAGTTCCTCATCAACTCCCTGTGTAAACCTGAATACTGAGATTTAATATTATTCCACCTGTGCATTATACCATAATTTCCCTTGTTGGTTTAATGCTTATCAGAGCTTTACAGAACACAGGAGTTGAAAATCTGCTTCTCATTTAATTTAGTAAGACGTGCACAAGATGTGGAACCGAGATTTCCTTATCCCATCAACTCTTCTCTATGAACCATTGTCCTTGTTGGCTTGTCGTAGTTCTCCCTTCGATTACCATATATAATTTTTCACATTTAATCTCCAACTTCAATTCATTAATTCTCTAGCTTCTGACCCATTGGTTCCTTTACTTATCTGTATTATTCCATCGGAGCCTCAATATATCGTAACTCATAATAAATGAGTGTTACGATGTCAAATATTTCTAACGTGCCTTTAGCCCTTGATTTCTTGCCTTTTGGTTCTTTTGGTCTCCAAAAGACCATGTGCCAAACAATATAGGATCCCCTTTCATCAAAATTCTAATTTCATTGGAGTTATGAGGTTCTCATACTTTGATATCCCAATCTCTTATATGAATTTATGCCTACGCCTTTCTTCCACGTGGAGACTCCTAAGTGATGACACATGTCACCCAAATTTTCCCCATTAGGCCTCCCAAAAATGGCACAACTAGCTGCCATGTGTCCACAACTCTTGTCATGTCATGTTGACGTCACTCACCACTTCAGCTCCTAAGGACCAATTGGATGCCACCACGTGTATATTTAGGAGGAGAGAGAAAAAGTTTCCATGTTCCTTGTTTTTTCTCAAAATTCCTTTGTATTCTTTCTCTTTTGGAAACCTCAAAAATTCCACGGAATTACAAGTTACCAGACTTAGAAGCTTCCAAGATTTCAATACGCTCGAAGCTTCAATGCTCCAATGTTCTAGTGCTTCTAATATGTTGATGCTCAGATATGATCCACTCTCTAATATATCTATATGTTCTTCTCTCTGATATAATTATTCTCTAATTCTCTGATAAGCCGATATGCGGATGTTCCTATATGCTTGGGCCTCCGATGCTCTAATGTTCTTAATTGGTTTTCTCTAAAGGAATCCAATATCCTCACTTTTGAAATCAATATCTTTTGATTCCAATCACCATTTTAAGATTTCCAAGTACCGTTGGAAAACTTATTTTCAACACTTCTTATAGAGAGATCTGATGCAATATTTGAGCCCTTTTTAAACCTAAAAGATCGTTCCAAAACTAAAGGATGATGTCAGGGAGTTGGACCCCTACTTCACCATAGTCATCTTTTTATGTATTTTCAATAAGCCTGATACTCTGGTGATTCTCTACCAAAAACCTGCAGTTATGATTGGATACATCTTGGACACTTAAAATAATATTTTATGGCTTTTCAATGATCCGATCACGGGTCAAGTACTACTCTAACCATCATGTATGGTATGAAGATATTTTAATTGAATATGGCTTATATAGGTTTTAATGAGCATGCTAGTCCATCGAGTATAGTGCATAAACACATAAACATAAATAAATGAGCATAACATATCAGGAAGCACAAACATGTAAGTAAGAGAGAGACAACCAATTGGTAACGAAGTTCACCCCTCCATCTCTCTTGGGCTACATATCTGGATCTACTTCAATTGGAATGCAGATCTTCTATATTCCTTCTTCAAAGTAAGCTTTCTTACATTCAAGATCTATGGCTGAGCATTAGCCAAGCACAATGGCTCTCTAAGGCTAACTATTCTCTCCTTTCTTCTCCCTCTCAAGTCTCACATAAGGAATATATATAGTTTTCCCTC
Source organism: Pinus albicaulis (assembly GCA_034641835.2). NCBI lineage: Eukaryota > Viridiplantae > Streptophyta > Pinopsida > Pinales > Pinaceae > Pinus > Pinus albicaulis. Next base: position 1,428,267,429 of record CM076580.1, read on the forward strand.
ACCCCTTTCCAAAAAAGAGCATTAATTACAAGACCCACAATTGTAGGGCCTAATTACAAGGAAGGAAAAAAAAAATCCTTGAAAGTAGGATCTCCAACAATCTTAGGCTCATAATTGGGAAAAGTCTCAAAACCACCTAAAGACACTTCAACCATGTCCTTCATTCTCTGAACCTACAATTGAGAAAAAATAGAGAATTGGTGTGAGGCGATTTCTCACATAAAAAAAAATCACTAATTACATTAAATGAATAATATGTGATACAAATTTTTTGTCACAAATATTAATCATTTATATCAATAATGCATGGGTTTAATAAGGACTCATAAAATGCATAATTAAATGCATGAGCATAATTTCACCCCCTTAATCACTTTGTCACCAACTTCAAATAAACATGGCGCTAAGCTCCTTTCATATGTGACCGTCCTTTTGGATCACACCTCCCCACAAAGGAAATTTTGGTCTCCAAAAGTATCAGCCTCAGCCTATCATCAAGTGCATGCAAATGTCTCTGAAAGGCATACTCCCACATCACTCCTTCACCCAATGTACTTTAGTATCGGGACGCAATGCCAAAACCTGCAATTGCTGCAACACGGATGTCTGAAAAGGCACATCCGTTGAAGACTCCTTCGCCCAACGTGCTTCAGAATCAGGATGCAAGCCAACACTTGCAATTTTTGAAATTCAAATGCTTGGAAAGGCTCATCCCTTCAATATTCTTTCACCTGACGTACTTTGGAATCAAGATGCAAATCCAACATCTACCTGAAGCTGCAATGCAAATATATGAAAAGGCACATCCCTTAAAGATTCCTTCACCTTGGTCCTTCAAAATCAGAATGAAAATGACCAAATCTGCCTAAATCTGCAACCTATAGGTGATTATACATATTTACGTCTTTTGAAACACTTTCCTAGAGTTCATTGGTCAAGTTTACATGCCAAAATGGCTTAGGAAAATCACCTCATTCAACTTGATTACAAAGAATCCAACAAGGCTTAATGTGCAAAATATGCCTCTCACTCCCCCTCACATAAGAGTGGCTAAAACAAGAATTTTACAATGCTTCATAAGCATCTTTACATAATGACTTTCATGGTTGCAACTATGGCCTTTTTACATGGCATTCAACAATTTACCTGCCAATTTTTTATGCCAAAATATGATGGCAACTAGGGCCCTTTTTCATGGAAATTACAAAGCAATTTAATGTAACAAATATGTGCACAAAGGGAAAGTACAATTTTTTCAAACCCCCCCCCTCCCTTTTACATAATATTCCAAATAATATATGTACTTGGAAGGTGAAAATAAGTCAAACCCCCCATTACAAATATGTGCATCAAAGGACTATGGGTTAGAAAAAAGAATGAAAACCACTTCATGCACAATACCCTTTAGAATATATCATGTGCATATGGCATGGGTTTTAATAGTCTAAAAACTAAAATAAAACAAAACCATCCATAATTAGGCCATGCACCATAACATCGGGTGTCTAAATTTTAAACACAATTTTTTTTTTTTACAAAGGTCTTTGGCCCCACCGTGTATGAGGTATTTTCTCGCATTGGGATGCCGTTTTCAAAATGAAACTCATCCCAAAAAAAAAGGGTTCATCAAATCCTTCAGAAACTAAGACTTTCACATGTTGATCTCCAACTAACTCCCCACATGCTCAATCATGAGAAGCTTTTCAAGATAGTGTGAGATGAGATCTAGCTAATTCATTATCCTGAGAACACATAACCCCAGCAAAGCCTCAAACCGCTTCTTGAACATCGTGTTCCAAACTTTGGGACATCCAACAACAAAGTGGATGGTATGTTATGCCCTTAGACTCTCGGATCTGAATCTTAATCAACTGCTCTGCCATTTTCACTGGATAGTCAGGTCAAAATGGGAAATCCAAATTACATTATTCCCTTCCTCTCGTTGGATCAAAAATGGCTCTAGGGAGGTCTGCATTCATTCATTGAAATGATATGCAAGAAACAACACGAACCATCATCAAAGAAGCCAATTCATAGCGAATTGTGGTCCTATTTGCATGGAAGGGCTCAATATGAATCTTCTCAATGAAGTCACAGAGTAATGGACTGTAGAGTAATTCGACTTAGAGCTTATGCATTTTTTTTCATTCCCCGCGTGCTCTCGATGGAGTAATACAGCTTCCCACTACACACTGAGAGTTGACATGCATAGGGCAGTGTCCACTCAGCTGAATCTTACTTTGGTCAAAATTCAAACACGAACTAGATAGAGTTAAGTGATAACAATACCAGTAGCAATGACGAAAGGCAGGAAGCGCATGTAGCCATGGCGATTGAAGAGAATAAACATAACATCAAGAACATCATCAATATCAATTCTATTAGCGACAATGTCGTATTGATTCTTGATTTCGGATCTCATTATACCCATTCAATTACTCATCTAATCTGGCAACTTGTTGTATGTTCTGTGTGTCTCTCGGGCACTTCGCCCCTATCGACAATGGTGGCCCTCAATCCCTCGGTCATCATCCCCTCGGGGGGTCGTCATAGCATCCACGAGGAGGGTGCCCCCTCACTGTCTAACAGATTCTTTGACTATGTGTGGGAGAAGGGGATTCATGTTTTGGGAATCTTCTATGGTCTGCTACTCATCATCATGATGATGGGGGGTGAAGTCAAGCATGTCGAATCCCAAGAGTACGGGAGAATGGAGGTCCGCATGCATGAGGGGTTGAAGCTCTATGGGTACATCTTCGTCAGAGAGAGGTAGAGTGTGTGGATGAGCCATAGGGTTTTTTTCCACTTAAAAATAGTTTCGGTGAGATATTTTCGGCCATAATGTCCAACATACCATTTTATGATGATGACGGTACCTTTATTGGTGTTATTTTTGTCTCAACTGATGTGTGCCCATTTCAAGTATAATGGTTATTCTTGCATATGAGCACAACAGGAAAATTCCAAAGATTAGAGATGTTGATAGCCTCAAAGAGATGTCCCTAATTGGCAGCTCCATCTCCACATAGCGTGAAGGTGACTAATTCTACTTTGGAATACTTTTGCGCGAAGTCCAAGCCACAACCAAGGGGGACCTGGGTGCCCACTATTTGGTTCCCTCCATAGAATCCATTCTCCTTCTCGTAGAAAGGCATGGATCCTCCTTTTTTGTGAGATAACCCATCCTTTCTGCCCATAAACTCTGCAAAAACCACAAGCAGAGTCCCTCTATGACCATAAAAGAGGAAGTGGTATCTGTAGGCCGTGATAATGCAATATTTCCTCACGATGGTAGCCTCCATACCCATGGAGACTATTATAGGTCAATTTGGGTACCATTTCCAATGACCTAGTTAACTGGGAATCATCTCTAGGACTGATGATCAAGGGTCTATCATTCCCTATCATTTCAATTGCTATATGCTCTAAGACAGAAAACAAGACAAATCAAACAAGACTTGCATCAAGCAAATGTTTCCATGGTTTGAAGCTTATTGTATAGCATATGAGAGCTCACCAACGCAGGCTCTAAGGGGCCTAAGTGCATTTCATATGTAGGTAGCCCCATGCAAGGCTGCTCTGCAAAGCACTTCCCAACATTCAAAGGTGCGTTGGTCACATTGGGAACGGAATTCTCATTGTTCCGAAATCTCCACTTGGCTAGTGCCTTCTAGAAGAGTTCACATGTGTCAAGCTTCGGATCCAAGTGTCCATTTGACATCTAAATGAATGGAAACATGTATTTCCTATTTTTGGAAAGTTATTGATTGCAAAACAACCCACAGTTCATCTATAAATTGAACACAGATCTAAGTGTTTGAGAAGGAAGAATTTGAGTAGAGAAATGCTAGAGAATTTTCAATTGAGAGTTTGATTTGTGGAGTTGCTACTGGAGAGATTTATGTTGTGATGAGACTTGGGAACTTTACTGGAAGGTCACTTCAAATCAGTCACTAGGTTGTAACCTCTCCTTCTATCATCAATAAAGAGTACTTCTTATTTTTCCCTACATGCATCTATGTTAACTTTTATTTCCATATTGTAAGATCTTGGTTGATGAATGCAGTTTATGCTTTACTGATTTAGCTAACTAGCTTGAATAGATATCTATATTATTGAATATTCTATTGTTTCAGTGTTCTTTCTTGCAGGAAGCATTCATCTCACAAACCGCTTGAATTTGAAGCTGCAACAGAAGCGACAGAAGGAGACATTTGGAAGCGACTAAAAAAGTAAGCCTCCAATATTCTCTGTGTATCTATTCTAAGTTAGGAGAAATGGTAGTATATTATTTCACCTGTTGTTCTAGAATAGCACATATCTAGGGAAGCATAGTTTATCCATAGATTACAATTATGGCCCAACAGAGACGACCTCCTTTTCTGGTAGATCGTTCGTGGTCAAAGTAGGGGCTTCATGGGTGTCTTGAAGTGACGGTGCCATTATTTGTAGATTTTGTATCGGAAAAATTTTGAGTGTTTTCGATCAACAGAGGAATACATGCCCCCATAAAACTCGAAATTTTGCAAATGAGAAAAAATAAAAAAATTCACAAACATCATGAACTGCTTACCAAACCAGCACCAAGCACTTTCTTCTCATAATCATGGATTTTGAATGGTGGATGGATCCTCCTTCTTCACGAGCTCTTTCACCATATGTTTTCTTGACTTGTGGCGAATTTTGGGGTGCAACTTCCAACACCTCTTCTCCCAATGGCCATTGATTTTGCAAAAACTACAAAAATTATGTCGTTTCTCATTCAACTGTGTCTTCATGATAGTAGGATTTAGAAGGTTCTCATCCTTCTTGGTCTCACTTCTCGTGGAAACATATGTCTTCTTAACCCACACTTTCTTTTTATGATGCTTAACTACATCACGGTTAGAAGATCTATGGAAGAAATCATTTCTCTTATATGTAAAAGAAGAATTTGAATGACTGTTATACCTTCATGACTTGTCCTTGAACTGATGAGGACAAGGTGGCTTGATTCCCTTCTTGGAATCAAGTGATGAAGAGATGTATTTTTCTTCATCTACCTTCAAGCATTCTCCTTTCTCTTCCTATCCATAACCTGCGAATGGTCATCTTGGTACAACCTCCAACGGCTCGGTGACTCCTTGGCCATTTATGCCAAGTCCACCTCCTCTATACCCCATCTTCACGAGGATCTTCATGCCAAAATTAGTTTCATATTGAGAGAGAACATAACATGAAGCAACATCATATACCTCGGTTTGAGATGTAGCATCCATCGTTTCAACCTTCTTCAACTTAGCAAATAACTTCTCTTTGGCTCATAGCATCTCTTGAAGCTCCTGCTTATCCTTTTTAGCTACCTGCAATAGTCTTCGCAATTCTGAATTTTCAACTTGAATGTTGTCATTTATCTCTTGCAACTCTTGCATTCTTTCAGCATGCTTCTCTCCTCTACCCATCTTTCAAAGTAGTCACCTACTCCAATACCACTTGATCCGATCACAGGTCGAGAACTACTCTAATCATAGTGTACGTTATGAAGAAATTTTAATTGACTATGGCTTATATAGGTTTAAATGAGAACACTAGTCCATCGATGTTAGTGCACAAACACATAAACATAAATAAATTAACTTAACATATCAATAAGCACAAACACATAAGTAAGAGAGAGACAACCAATTGGTAATGGAGTTCACCCCTCCATCTCTCTGCGGCTACATCTCCGGATCTACTTCAATTGGAATGCAGGTCTTCTATATTCCTCCTTCAAAGTAACCTTTCTTAAATTCGAGCTGTATGGCTGAGCATTAGCCAAGCACTATGGATCTCAATGGCTAACTATTCTCTCCTTTCTTCTCCCTCTCAAGGCTCACATAAGGAATATATATAGTTTTCCCTCACCCCCTTTCCGACAAAGAGCATTAATTACAAGACCCACAATTGTAGGGCCTAATTACAAGGAAAGAAAAACCAGATCCTTGAAAGTAGGATCTCCAACAATCTCAGGCTCATAATTGGGAAACTTCTCAAAACCACCTAAAGACTCTTCAACCATGCCCTTTATTCTCTCAACCTAAAATTGAGAAAAAATAGAGAATTGGTGTGAGGTGGTTTCTCACATAAAAACCAATTTCCCTAATTACATTAAATGAATAATATGTCAGACAAATTTTAACTCACAAATATTAATCACTTATATCAATAATGCATGGGTTTAATAAAGACTCATAAAATGCATAATTAAATTCATGAGCATGATTTCACCCCCCTTACGAACTTTTTCACCAAATTCAAATCAACATGGCGCCAAGATCTTTTCATGTTTTCATGTGCAAAGGTCCTTTCAGATAATTCAATAAGCCTACTACTATGGTGATTTTATACCAGAAACCTGCAACTATCATTGGATTCCTCCAGGACACTTAATCAACATTGTTCTATGGTTGACATCAATTCCAATACACTCACAACCACTATCCATCTATACAATGCCAACTATCTAAAAATATCCCCCTTTGGAATTGATGGAAACCCCATTAGGTCCCCCTGAAGCTAAGCATGGCCTTCTTCATTTCTCCCCCTGTAATGATGCATAGAAATTTTCTCCCCCATTGGAATATGTTATCACCAAATTGACCTTGATTGGATGCTCATCAATCAAATCAATGTAACTCTTTCAAACCACTTCTAACTTAAGATTAGCCTCTTCAGTTTGAGAGGGCTCTCTCAAGGGGGTTTTATGATTTTGAATAATGATAGTACTAGATGGCTAACTCTATGGAATTGTAACTTTTTTTGTATGATTGCAGGTTGAAAAATTCAGGCTTGCTACCATCGGGCTTATGGAGTCAACAATCAGTAGTTTTAGTGACACATGGAAGCTGAGGCAGATAGAGGTTTTTTACATAGGTAACTTAGACACACAACATAGGAAAACACATTCATTTCACCACAAAAGAAATTCAAAGCATAATATTATTAATTCTAAGTAATTAGAGATGAAATCTATTGCAAGTGATAAAACTTAAGATAAAGATCAATAAGATATAAAAAACCTCATGAGAATATCATGTCTCAAAAGAAGAATGTCACTTTGTATTACCGATATTGGTCAAAAACATACAAGAAACAATTTTTTTCAAATATTCTCCAACCCCTATGTATGTGGAGCATAACCTGCCACCTTAAACTACTCTTTAAGGGTTTCAATTTCTGATTTTTCACTAATTTTCTCTTTACCCTTCCTTTGTTTGATAACCAAATCTTCTTTTACAGATGAAGTGAGATCTATGATGCTTGGTGGCTAGGCAGTTTCAATGATATTTTTAATCGCTTTGCTACTTTCCATAATCTTCCTTGCATGTCTGGTTATTGGCTTTCTAGGTTGAAACATGAAACCAACATCATCACTTGCAAAATCTAATTTTTTAGTTGTTTTTCCTTTCTTTAGCTTTCTTGCTCCATCTTCAACATGTTTAGCTTAGACAATGGGAGTTTCTTCAATGTCAATTGCATGCAAGATGTCTTCTAGGTTTCCTTTAGCCATTGTTTGGCTTCCAGTAACTCTCTTGCTTCTTTGTTTGCTAACTGTTGGCTTCTATTTTTTAGGTTTTGTTTTAGGTGTGTGAATCTTCTGCAAAGGCTTTATCTCCATGCTCACTGGTTCTAGTGGGGATGATCTATTCCCTTATTCAACTTCATTTTCCACCACAAAATGCAGAAGAAGCCTAAGGTGGTAGGAGTAGACCATGTGAAACCTTCCTTCACAAGTAAAATACTTTTGAATGATCATCAACAACTTTTAATTGTTGTCCTTCATGAAACTCCTAGGGATAGAATTTGTTAGATAAATTTCACTATGCTCAGGTTTGATGAAGTATTTTCAATCCTACATGGTGAACTTGATGCCTTTAAACCATTGTTCCCATCCTCTAGGGATTTCTGTTGCTACTGAAATGTTGTCTGGTGTCACTTTAAGGTTCATCATTCCCACTTTTGAAGTTGTTCCTGTGAAAATATTAGCAAAATCCTTGGAAAATTGTAGATTACAACCTTGCAACCTTTGACAAAATTGCAAGCAACCTGTTCTTCTAAAAATATCCATGGTCGTTGGCTCTTAATTGAGAAAATTCATGTCCATGGGCTCATGCCTATGGTAGTGATGACCTTTGTTTGTTTTCTTCCTTGCAGCCATGGTGGCTTTATATCTTCTCAGCCTTGCTTGCTTGATGACACCTGTAACCTTTGAATCTGCCAGTAACCTGCTTGGATCGATGAAGCAGCTCTCCAGAAATCCAATAACATGAAAATATAAAGTGGAGTATGAAAAAAATACTAATTGGGTAATGTTTTATGGTTTAAATGACAAGTAATGCATTAATCATGAGACATGCATGCTAAAAAGGGTAATGATGACCTCAAACATGGCTTTGTACATTTCAATTAATCCTAACAGACTCAAATGACCTCCACCCTAACTCCTCCAATCATGAACTGACACTTGACATCGAGTTTGACAAGACAGATAAGAAAACCATTTTTCGTAGCATGATTAGTTTAAATTTTGACGGTTTCGCTACGAAACTATTAGGCAATTTCATAGTGAAAACTGCTATTTCGTTGTATAAAATGCTATGAAAGGTTATTTATAAGACCATGTGCGAAAAGATATAGGAGCCCCTTTCATTGAAATCCAAATTTCATTGGAGTTACGAGGCCCTCATACTCTAATATCCCAACCTTCGATATGAAGTTATGCCTACGTCATTCTTCCACATGGCGACTCCTGAGTGATGACACGTGTCACCCATATTTTCCATATTAGGCCTCTTGAAATACCATAACTAGTTGCCACATGTCAAAAACTCTTGTCACATGATGAATATTTCTCCAATGTTCCGAATGTTCCTAATTGGTCTTCTCTAAAGGCATCCAGGCTCCTCACTTTAGAAATCAAGATATTTTGATTCTAATGGCCATTCTAGGATTTTTATGTATCGTTGGAAAGCTTATTCCAAAAAAAATTTGTTCGAGACAATTCAATGCACTATTTGAGCCCCTTTTCAACCTAAAATATGGCTCAAAACCTGAAGGATGATGCTAGGGATATGGACACCCAGTTCAAAATAGTCATATTTTTATGGCTTTTCAATAATCCTACTACTCTGGTGGTTCTCTACCAGAAACTTGCAAATACCTTTGGATGACTTCTGGACACTTAAATTCATCTTTTATGGCTTTTCAATAAGCCTAATACTATGTTTATTCTCTACCAGAAATATGTAGCTATCATTTGATTCCTTCTAGACACTTAATCACCATTTTCCTCTGGTTGACATCAATTCCAATACACTAACAACCACTAGCGGTCTAGAGAATGCCAATTGTCCAATGTTAATGACTTTTAAAATTTGAATTTTTATGGTGAGGGTGGATCAACCATTATCAAGCACACCGCTCTCTTTCTTGATTTTTTCACTCAACACAATATTCTATGTGAGGATATTGCTTGCAGGTTGTTCATTCTCACCTTCGAAGCACACATTAAGAAATGATTTTACACATGTCCGACCCCTTATATTCATTCTTTTGAAAATCTTGTCAAGGAGATCTACCGCGACTTTGATATTTATGATTACAAATCAGTTTATGAGAAAATCACTTGATGAATCTCCTAAAGATTTTCACCATCGCTTCATTCATTGTTGTTATGAATTTTCTAAAGATGATGTTGATTGGAATTTAATGAAAGATCATTTTCAATTTATTTTTCATATTTAGATGAATCCAAAATAATATGAATATTTCGAAAGTCTTCCAACATACATTGGTTATGGAGCTTCTAAATATGTGATGAAGGAAGTTGTTTCTCCAAGTGACTCTTCATCTTCCTCTCATCAAATAGCAAGTAGGGGAATTTTGAGGTCTAAAATGGGCCTCCTAAGGAAATTATAAAATAAAAATGGAAATAATAAAACAAGATTTGATGACATCATCAAATTTTATAGGGAAAAAAGAAAAAACTACTTTTTCAAATTATATTTTCAACTTATCTCCCAAAGTTTTTACTCACATTTCGAGCGAGAATACTCATTTGATGCAAAATTTAATTCCTTATCCAAGGAGTACCCATGTTGCATACTTTTTATGGACCCTGCCACATGAAAAATGAGAAATACATGAAAAACGTGATTCCAATCACGTTTTATCTTGTATTTCTCATTTTTTCGCGTAGCGGTGTCTATTGAAAGTATGCACCGTGGGTACTCCTTGGATGAGGAATTAAATTTTTCATCCAACGAGTACACCTGCTCGAAATTTGAGTAAAAAATTTGGAAGATAAGTTGAAAATACGAGTTGAAAAAGTAGTTTTATTATCTTATTTTTTTTTAATCCTTTTACCCTTTTACTTAAAAAATGGATAGTCATCCCCCATGGTTGACATCATCATATTGAATCCTATCGGTTCTTGTAAAGTATATTTTGGTTGTACATTTTTCCTAGGAGGCCCATTTTAGACATCAAAATTCTCCTATTGTCCATTTTAGTAGGTTGAGGTTGGAGAACTTGAGAATTCATCCATTGATCTACCACCATCTTCTCCCACTCCACATATTCATAATTTCAAAGAAGGTTTGAGTTGCAGAGCCAGTTTTTCTGGTGACGTGCTTTCTCCTTTCCCTCCATCCATTGGTTCTTCTAGTCTTCCCGATTGTGTGTTGTTGTTTCCATCAGTTTCAATCATTTATTCTATTGTTAAGGGGGATCAAACTCATGATGGAGTTAGTGTTGACCAACAAACTTGTGATATCATTTACAATGATTGTGTGTGGGATGATTTTTCTGAACAAGAATCTGCAATGTAAGTTCATGTTTCTCCTTCTTCTCCTTTGCCTCATTATCCTAGCGTCTTCTATGATTCTATCATACTTGTTGAATCTTTCAAAAAATCAGTTTCTGACAATGTTAATTATGATCACACTCAGAACTTGTGGAATTTCAGTTTTACATATGAACTTAGACATCAAAAATATTCTCTTCTTCATACCTCTAATCCATCATCTGATCATTTTGAAGAAAAGGAGGGTGAAATTTCTTGTTTTCAATCTTCCCCTCTCTACGATTCATCAGATCAAGAGGATACCTTTTTTTTGGATGTTGAACTTTCCTGTAATATTCCTAATTAACTCTTAGCTAGTTGGAATATTAAATTTTTATTTTGTTCATAACTTAGATGAATAAGTGCGTAGAGAGACCCTTAAATCTCTTTAGTTGGAATAAAACCACTACTAGTGTTAAAGTAGATTAGTGTAGCTAGTGAATGGGGTCAATGAATGTGGATGGGGTCAAGGTTAACCAAATAAAAAACATTGTCATGGAGGGAGTGGAGATAGTGGAGGACATCGTAGTTATGGAGAAGTGTATGCATGGGAGTAGCATCTTTAATGCGTGGGACCAAAGGTGAGGAATCTCACAAAGCATAAAAGGAAGGGGATGGCAGCCATAAATGGAATTATAAATATTGTTTATGTTTTGGTCTTTTATGACTTTCTGCATGCTTCATTTGTTTAGTGGAGCGTGTTGTGTTTTTTAGTACAAGGTTGTTTCTGGGCAGAAATCCCACCCTCATCCTCGGGGGACTTCGAGTGCCCACTCAAGATAGGTTCGTTTGAGCTTTATTCCACCATCCAACATCAGTTCAAGCTGCATCCATCTACAACAGAACAGTCTCCTTCCAAAACACTGTTATTTTGCAGGGTAGTTGCAGTGGAGGATTGAAAAACACAGTTTGTGAGCTAGTTTCCTATTGAAGGGAGCAACCCCTCATCCAGAAAGCTGAAAGGGAGGAGTAATAATTATTTTCTTGTCATATCAGTCATATCCCTACATTTATTGAGTTGCAGAGTGTAATTCATCCCTAAGGCTGCATTTTTCACATTGTGTATTTCCTGAAACCCTTTTCGAGTTGTCTTGGAATTGTGCTAGAGAGCCTAAATCTCTAATCCGACATTTTATGAGCACTATATCATAAGCTCTTTTTATTTCTATTCTCAATCTACATTTATTCTCAATAGGACTACACGGTCATGGCATTCCGAAATTTTTTGTATTAGAAGTATCTCACATTTGGGTGTATTGGACCATGGGAGGCTTGTTTGCCTTGCTTGAGTGAATTTTTCCTCAAGACATTGTACTCATTTTCTTATATTATTAATAATGGAATTTCTCTATGATTTTTTCATGTTTTGATGTATTGATATTTACTACAATTTCTAGTTTTATGTTCAATATTCCTGTTTTTCCTGTTTTGGAATATTACAGTGGTATCAGAGCCTAATCTTGGCTCAGCTTGTTGGGCACTTCATCTATAACATATGGAGTAAAGAGTTTCCAAAACTTCTTCTCCAGACCATGCAAGATATTGCCAAAGAAATGAAGGAGATGAGGGTAGAAAGACAAAAGGAATCCCCTAGAGGGTTTCAACATGGAGAGAGTTCTAGCACCTCATATTATTGGTGTGAGAAACCAACATTACAATCATTTTCACAGCTCTCCACCATGCCTACATTCCTAGCAATAGGAAATAAGGTATGAGGACCACAAGAGGAGGAGACTCTTGGTGATTATTTCCTAGAATATGAATCTCAATCCCAGAGGTTCAAGGAGCACCTAAATTTCCAAGAGTTCTGTCAAATCAAGGATAATAGAAGACCCAAAAATCACAATAGAGGTGGAGGGTACATGCCAAACAATGATCTGCAGTGTACTATGCGTAGATTCTTTCTTCCCACTTTTGATGGGTCACCCAAATGCACAGCCAAGGCTTGGGTAGAGAAATTGGATATCTATTTTCAACTGAACATAGTTTTAGAGATGGAGGCCATTAAAATAGCAGCACTACACCTTGAAGGTGAAGCACATGAGTGGGGGTTTCACAATATATCTACACTAGGGCATGCTAGTGTCACTGCTTATGAAAAATTTACCCGGAGGTTGGTGGGAAGATTGAGAAGCACATTTTGTTGAGCTAGATAAGCTCAAGAAAACATGAGATATGGAGACTTATATCTCTGAATTTCTAAAAAATTCAGTTATGGTGCCTGATCTATCTCCAACTAGAAGAGTATATATGTTTATTGATGGACTAGTAGAACCTTTGCATGGGTTGGTAAAATCCATTACACCAACTATGCTCCAAGTGGCTATTGAGAGGGCTAGAGATTTGCAGCATGCTTTTCCAGGGGCAGGAGCCCCATTTCAAAAAAATTTCTCCTCTCAGGCAAAGGGGAAATATGTGAAGTTTCTTCCCTCAAAGGATAACCAAGAAAAGTGATCTCTTAGTGATGATGCCTGGGGAGATCTAAGGAGGAGAAAACTTTGCTTCACTTGCCAAGAGCCATGGGCACCAGGGCATCGGTTTGTTGCCGAGATGGCACATTATATTGAGGTATTTTCTAGTGATGAAGAGGAGGGAGTAGAACAAATACATGTGGATACCAGCGTTGTAGCATTAGGAGGAGATCCACAACCACCAGGAGGTGGGAAGGGAGAATTTTCTCCAACTAGAGGAGCCCTTGCAGTCTTGCAGGGAGTTCCCAAGTTTCTAACACTAAGAGTCCGAGGTATTGTTTAGGGGTAGTGGGTGTCGGTATTGATAGAAAGTGGGGCCCACAAATTTATTGATACTCAGTTAGTGCAGAGGAGAGGCATTCCCATAGATGATTTTGAGGGATTCTCAGTCTTAGTTCCAAGAGCTAGAACCATGCAGTGTGTCAAGTATGTTCCGACATTGACTATCACTTTGGGGACTTACACATTGACAAATCACTTCTTTGTGGTTGATATTCCAGACACCAATGTGATATTGGGTGTTTAGTGGTTGATCACTTTAGGGAAGGTCACGACGGATTGGGAGACCTTGGAGATGGAATGGACCGATAAGGAGAGAGGTGAGCACCAAAATATCAGGGGCATGCACACCTATCCACACCATATTGTCTCAAAACATAGGATAGAGGTTGGTTTTCGTAGAGGAGACGTAGAGTGGGAAGTGGAACTACGTATGTCATAGGCAGGAGGCAAGGGTGAACTAGTACACTTGGATGTGTAGTTTATTCTAGACCGTTACTGTACAGTATTTGGGGAGATACCAACGGGAAGGCCACCAGACCGGGGGTTTGAGCACACTATTGAGTTGGAGCAAGGCATCCAAGAAGTAATCACCACACCCTATAGGCATCCCAAAGCCTACAAGGATGATATTGAAAAAGCCATTCAGGAGCTCTTGCCTTTAGGGCATATCTGACCCAACACCAGTCATTTTTCTTCTTTTGTGGTCTTGGTGAAGAAGAAGGATGGAACATTGAGGATTTGCATTGACTATAGAGATTTGAATAAGAACACAATGAATAATAGGTACCCAGTTCCCAGGATCGATGAGTTGATGGATGAGCTAAGGGGATCAAAGTACCTCTCAAAGATTGATTTGAGGTCGGGATACCATCAGATCAGGGTGAGGGATCAAGATATCCCCAAGACTGCATTTGGATGCCATTATGGCTACTTTGAGTTCTTGGTGATGCCCTTTGGGTTAACCAATGCTCATGTTGTTTTTTAGTTTTGCATGAACCACATCTTCCATGGTCAATTGATGAAATTTTTGTTGGTTTTTTTTTATGAAATTCTCATTTACAGCCGCACATGGGAGGAGCATCTGTAGCATATTGAGACAGTATTACACATTCTTGAGGATAAAAAATTCATGCTAAGCTCTCCAAGTGTGAATTTGGGCTCACAGAGATGCTCTATTTGGGCCACATCATTGGAGTGGATGGAGTGAGAGTTCATGATGAGAAGATCCGTGCTATTCGATATTGGCCTGAGCCAAGGAATGTAACAGAACTTCGGGGGTTTGTAGGCATATGCACGTACTACTGGAAGTTTTTCAAAGGGTTCTCTCAACTAGCAACACCACTCACATATTTGACCAAGAAGGGAGCCTTTAGTTGGACAGACACAGCGTAGAGGGCCTTTGATAAGCTCAAGGAGGTGATGAGTAGTTGCCCAGTGTTGGTATTACTTGATTTTACCCAGACCTTTGTGCTAGAATGTGATGCTTTAGGGGAGGGCATTGGCACAGTCTTGATCAAGGGGGCCACCCCATAGCTTTTCAGAGTCGGAAGTTGTTGCCTCATGAGAGCTTGTATTCTATATATGATAAGAAAATGTAGGCTATCATGCATGCATTAGCCAAGTTTCGACAATATTTGGTGGGCAAAGGATTCCGAGTAAAGATTGATCGCAATAGTATTCATTTTTTCCTTGAGCAGAAGTAGTTGTAAGAGAGGCAATAGAAATGGGTTAGTAAAATCCAAGCATATGACTTTGACATTGAATATGTCAAGGGGAAGAGTAATGTGGTAGAGGATGCCCTATCATGGAGACCGAAAGCGCTATCATTGATGAGTGTGGATACAAATTGGAAGGCCTAGCTATTGGTAGAATCTTCCAAAGACTGATTTTCATGTGAGATCCTAGCATGGAAAATTTTAGGGGCTAATATTCACAGGTGGGCTAATTTTCCATGGTTTTTCCAAAAAAAAGATTCGCCAATTTCCATTTTTTTATAAAAATGATTCGCCCAAATTTTACAATATAAAATTATTTTACATTAAAAATCGCCAACATTATATAGAAAATATATATAATATAATTATAAATTTGAATAATTTTACAAATACATCAATAAACATTTTATAGTTTTCATATTAGGGACTAGTGAGATTCACCAAATTTTTAAACTTCAAGATAATTTTCCATCCTTAAAATTTTCCCTGGATCCTAGATGGACAGGTGAATGATGAGAGGTTTAGAGTGATGGATGAGATCATATATTACCGAGACCAAATCTTATTGACTAGAGATTCTAGGCTCAAGGAGAATATTTTTCATGCGGCACATGATTTACCACTTTCAGGCCATCAAGGATTCACCAAGACATATCGAGCCATTCAGGAGAGATTATCATGGAAGGGTCTCAAGGAGGATGTGCTTCATCACATCAAGGAGTGCATAGTTTTCCAACAGAACAAAGGAGGGAGAAACCATCCTGCAAGGTTGTTGCAGCCACTCCCTATTTCAAAAGGAAAATGGGAGAGTATTTCCATGGACATCATCACTGATTTACCAACATTACATGGTAAGGGTTGTATCTTTGTAGTTTTTGATCGAATAAGAAAGTATTCACATTTATTTTCTATTTCTGTATGATATACTGCTTCACGGGTAGTCGAGCTCTTCTTTAGAGATGCTTTTAGACTTCATGGTCTTCCTAATACTATAGTCAGTGATCGAGATAGGCACTTCATGGGTGGCTTTTGGTAGCAGATTTTTTGATTGGTGGGTACTGAGTTGAAACCGAGTACCAGTTATCACCCTCAAACTGATGGACAGACAGAGATAGTAAACAAGTGGTTGTAAGGCTACTTGCGAAACTATGTTTCAGGATAGAAAAGAGCATGGTTGTGTTGGCTTCACTTGGGAGAGTATTTCTACAACACAACATTTCATATGTTGATCGGTATGTCTCCATTTCGGGCTCTATATGGATATGATGCTTTATCATTTGTTGATGTGGCGTTTGGAGAAATCAAGGCTCTTAGAGCCAAGGAGTGGATCTAAGAGAGTCAGGACATACATTAGGGGAATTTTGAGGTCTAAAATGGGCCTCCTAAGGAAATTATAAAATAATAGTGGAAATAATAAAATAATATTTGATTACATCATCAAATTTTAGAGGGAAAAAGGACAAAAATACTTTTTCAACTCGTATTTTTAACTTATCTCCCTAAGGGTTTACTCAAATTTCGAGCGGGAATACACATTGAATGAAAATTTAATTTTATCATCCAAGGAGCACCCATGTTGCATAATTTTGATGGACTTTGCTACATGAAAAATGACAAAAACATAAAAAACATGATTGCAATCATGTTTTTTATGTATTTATGTAATATTCAAAAATTGGAATGGCTACATTATTGGGAATATGTAAAGATATTACCAATGTGGAGATCTGCAATACATAAACATGAGCTAGAAAATAGTAGTGAATGCATTAATACAAGAATTCTGGAAGATCCACATAACCATTACATTGGATTATAGCAGAAAAAATGTATACAAGATCTTGAGGAAATAATCTCTCAGGCTAGGAAATGCAACCTCAATAAATCATATACTTGACAAATAGTGAAATACTGCTACATGAAAGAAGCCATGGCTATGATTGCGTAGTATATGAAGTAGAACTACTGCAAAAAGGTGTCAATACATGGATATGACAATATGCAACTCAAATACAGTAGGGGGAGGAATATCTCAACCCCTGGAAACAACAATACACAATCCCTAAAAGGATTGGCTGAAATAAGTACAGAATGGCAATTCTGCAGAAATGTCGGAGTTGTTGGGTAGCAGTTGTAACTCAGAAACTAGAAATGGATGTAAATAGCTGATGATGCTGCAAATGATGGCTGAATTTCATCCAAAGGATCTCTCAGGTGAAAGGTTGATCCAATCCCTAAATATCTCACCCTCCAAAATGGTGGAGCAAGTGCCCACTGCAATTGCACTCAGAAATAACGCAGTCTAGAGAAGGGACTGCACTGTTGGTGAAGGGAAGTGCTTGGCCTAATGCCAATGATCTGAAATATTCTCATGAATATCCCTCACTAACCTCCCAGAGGAATAGAAGCTCCCTCCTCTGAAAGATGAGCCAAGGAAATGGTGTTGTGGAGTCCCCACTGCAACACCCTACAACACAAAGTTATCCTGCTTCAGGAACAACGTTGTGACTGAAGGAGGTGGCTTTGGCCTTGAGCCAATAAATGTGGAGGATGAAGAAAAATCCCTCAAGAGGCCTCTCAATAAGGTGAAGAAATCCTAAACATGAATTCCCCCAGAAACTTTTCTAAACAACAAAAGAATGCACAATGTTTGCATAGACAATGAAATCAATAATCCAATTCATGAATAAAAATGGCTGCCTTGCCCTCCTTTTAAACAAGTGAAAGCTCTCTCTCCATGGGTCCCACTAATTAGGGTTTCATCCACCAAATATCCTCTTCCTCATTCATATTGCATTGTCTTCTAACGTGATCCACTCCTCCTATGGCAGCGTTGTTGACTTGGTCAAACCCGACCTTATCTTCATGCATTTTCCCCTTTTCACACTTGAGGGTGAAAAATAAAGCTAATTTGATGATCCCTTTCACATTATGAGGGATTTTATTCATGTCTTCAATAAGAATGGGTTCCCTTACCCATTTATTAAGCTACTAGGTGATAAAAACAAAATTTTAATATTCCATTTAGCTATGTGCTAAAATGGGAATATTACAGTCCTCCCCTCCCAAATGTTGCTTGTCCCCAAGAAACTATAAGGATAGAACTAGAAAATCTCCACTAAAGGCATGGAGTCTGAAATGTGTTGAGGAACATATTCCCCAAGTGGATCCTCCATCCCCAAGCAGTCATCCATGCAAAATGAGTTGCCTTCCAACATGGCAACTCCTGAAAATCACCTTCCATCTTTGGCTCCTACAATATAGGTGGGATAAAAATCTGATATTGGTAGAAAAAATAGCCTACCCCACACTGTCCTTCTCTCCAATTAGGATAATTGTATAGTATATGCTGATCTTGGGCTACCATAATGTTTCCCTCAAGTGGCAAGATGAATACTAGACCTCTAAGGATCTCTTCTCCAACGTTATGAAACATGTTGTCTCAAATCATCTCATATGTGATGAGTTGGAAGTCACCATCATATGGCATCCAATCAATCATATGGCTCACCTCAAATGGAAACAAGTGTTTTGTTGTAGTGGCCACATGTCCTCTCATGCTCCCATTATAACATGAAATGCAAATAATGTGGGATATTTCTCCCCCAATGGACACATCAAACCAATGTGCCATTCCCCCAATCATGCTCCCAACAAATATAAAGACAACAGCAACATAATGAACCATAATGAGAACCATGCTTGTTGTCATGTGTAGCAAGGGAGAAGGACAATGGTCCCTCAATTATAACCAATGCATTTTGTGATCCAGGTGGATATTGGTGGTCACCCGCCTATTCCACTTGGGGCTCCACCATTGTCTCTTTTAGTTTTTCAGTTTCGGCACAGTTTACTATTTTTAGCAGTTTTTCGGGTCCTAAACTTTCGGAGCCGTTTTAAGGCCCTAAACGATGTTTTTTGGGAAAACAGAGAGCAACATTGGTCCATGGACAGTTCCAAATTTGTAGTCCTTGGATAGATATTTCTAACGAGGTATGGTACGCGTCAAACGAAGATCGTATGCCAAAGTTACGCCCCTGGGAAGTTGAAACACCAATTTACCCAAACGGGGCCCATAGTTTTGGCGCTTCATCTCCTAGGGTTAGGGTTTTGGCTGTTTAGGATTTCTCATTGTTTCTAAATGATAAATAGGCCCTCGAGCCTCATTATAACTCAGTTCAGAGGCCTGTAGCCGCCACATCTCTTCTCAGAGATAGCTACCAGCGCCCTAGCTAGTTTTATTTCCATTTTGTCTGTAAGCAAATTTCAGTTCTTTGATATTAATGAAATGAAGTGTTATTTCCGCTGCATCTCTGTATTTATGGTTATATGTTTATTATGTTGCGTTCCTGCATAAATCTGGATCAGTGGTATCAGAGCGGTCTGCTTTTTCTCGATCCTTCTTTGCATGTCCCCAACGAGGTCGGGGTATAAGGAGCTAGGGCTTGATCTGGTGGAACCTTTGCAAGATCGGCCTCGCAAACCTCGACGGACGCCCATGGGGGACGAAAAGAAAGATGAGGGAGCAGGAGATCCTATCAAAATATTGCTCGAGGAGGCCCTTGAAAAACAAAGGAACGCGATGATGGATAACTTTGCTCAGATCCTTCAACGGTTGCCCACCGGCGGCGCATCTACATCCAGTAGCCACTCTGGAGTTGCGACTCCTTTTAAGGTACAAGTAAATTTTGACATTCCCATATTTGAGGGTCAAATAGACGTAGATGCCATAGATAGATGGTTGAATCTATTAGAAGGATATTTCTCTGTTCATGACTTTTCAGACCGAGAGAAGATTATTTTTGCGCTCCTCAAAGCTACCCCCCATGTTAAGGACTGGTGGGAAACCTATTGTGAGAACAAGGACCAGACAGAACCCTCTCTGTTCTCGGCCGTACCAACTTGGAATTCTTTCCGAGACGCCGTCAAGGAACAGTACTATCCCATGGGGAGCTCTGAGGACAAGTACATACAATGGACCACGCTGCGACAACAAAGGGATCAAGATGTGCATGAGCTGACGAATCTGTTCCATACCCTGCGCACAAAGTTGGGTATCAAAGATTCATAGAAACATTTGGTGCTAAAGTATCGCAGCTGTCTGCACAGATACATTCAGGAGGAAATGGAGTTCCTCGACATCTCCTCGCTTGGTACGGCATACCGGTATGCTGCCAAGATTGAGCAGAAATTCAAACAGAAGAAGCGAGACTTTGGATCTGCGAATCAAAAGCAAGGGAAAGGTGCTTCCAAACCATAGAACAAAGGAAAGAGCCAAGGCATGGTGGCTAAAGACAACCCGTCAAAGCCACAAGAAAATAACAGCACCGCAAAGCCAAAGAAGGACACGGGAAAGTGGTGTGAGTTCCATAAGAGCTCCACTCACAACACAAGTGAGTGTCGGGCCAAGCAGTCGCTAGTGGCCGAGATGAGGGTTTCTGAGTCAGATGCATGCTCTGACTCCGAATCAGAACCTGAAAAGGGGAATGAAAAAGGGAAACAGATTATTGATGCGGAGCCCAACGCCACTGTTGCCACTACAAAGGTCCAGAAGGAGGAACCGGAAGATCCAGGGGAGGAGGAACGTCTCTTCCACTCCCAGATGTGGGTAAAGGGCTCCCCTGTACAGTTCATTGTCGACAATGGGAGCCAAAAGAACCTCATTTCAGCAGACGCCGTGAAGCGGTTGGGCTTGCCGACCGCAGCTCACCCACATCCATACACCATCGGGTGGCTTCACCAAGGACGAGATCTCCGCGTCAGCCGGCAGTGTCGCCTTCCCTATAGCATCAAGCCCTTCACGGATGAGGTATTATGTGACGTTGCTCCTATTGATGTTTATGATGTATTATTAGGACAACCATACTTGTGGAAGCGTCATGCTGTGTATGAGTCTCGGCCTCGTGCTGTTATTGTTACTTTGGGAAATAAGTTGTACAGGATACCAGAGGTACCACCTCCTGCCGCTATCTCTTTGGTTACTGCAAAACAATGCAGTAAGCTCATTTCCCAAACCGGGAAATTCATTTTCCTGATGATCCGCCCCCAGGGCAAGAAGAAGACTGTGGCCACGACCTCCAGACAGGGCTCCTCTGCACAACAACAACAAATGGATAAGGTTGTGGAGGAGTACGGGGACATATTCACCTCACCCACGGGGGTTCCTCTGCACTGTCAGGTCAAGCACCCGATTGATCTGACCCCCGGTGCGCCGCTACCTAATGGACCGATCTATCGGTGCTCTATTCTGGAGAATGATGAAATCAAGAGGCAGATTCAAGAGCTGTTGCAGAAAGGTCACATCAGACCAAGTTCATCGCCCTGTGGGAGCCCGATCGTGTTGGTACAGAAGAAGGATGGGACGTGGAGACTTTGTATTGACTATCGGGCGCTGAACAAGATCACTGTCCGGAATAGGTACCCAATCCCACGGATTGATGACCTTCTGGACCAACTCAAAGGTGAAAAATATTTCAGCAAGATCGACCTGAAGTCTGGGTATCACCAGGTACCAATTGAACCCTCCGATGTGTGTAAGACTGCCTTCAAAGCCAAGGAAGGCCTTTTTGAATGGCTGGTCATGCCTTTCGGGTTGACGAATGCTCCTGCCACCTTCATGAGGATGATGGACGACATCTTGTGGCCATTCACCAACTCATTTGTGGTGGTGTACTTGGATGACATTTTGATCTTCAGCCAAACTTGGGAAGAGCACCTTCACCACTTCCGACAAGTCCTCCAAACACTGCGGCAACACAAGCTATGTGCCAATTTGGAGAAGTGCACTTTTGGCATGAACCAGGTTCAATATCTGGGATACATTATTGATGAAAGGGGGGTGCATGTGGATCCAGCCAAGATCCAATTCATTCGGGATTGGCCAGCCCCAACCACTATAACAGAGCTTCGCAGCTTTCTGGGTCTTGCTAATTTCTACCGTAGATTCGTGTTGGGATTCTCTCATATCACTTGGCCCTTGAGTCAAGTCACCAAAGGAGGAGCGAGAGCAAAATTCTTTTGGTCGGAACCTCAATAGAAGGCGTTCAAAGAATTGAAAAATCGCCTCTGTTCTGCCCCAGTGCTCACCTTACCAGACTTGCAGCAGCCATTTGAGATCGAGACAGATGCCTCTGACTATGCTATTGGGGCAGTTCTTACTCAACGGGGACATCCAGTGGCATATCACAGTGAGACATTGTCTGAGACAGTTCGCAAGTATCCCACCTATGACAAAGAAATGTATTCCATTGTGCAAGCCTGTCGACAATGGAAGCATTACGTTTTGGGGAAGGAAACAATCATCCACACAGACCACCGGCCCCTGCAGTTCATACAGACACAAGGGAAGTTGCAGAATGATCGCCATCAGAAGTGGTCCACATATCTGCAACAGTTTCATTTGAACATCCAGTACAAGAAGGGTAGCACCAATAATGTTGCAGACTGCCTCAGCCGACCACCGATCGTGGCGCTCACCACCGTGCTCAACTCTTGTGGGCACGAGACTTCTGATTGGCCGCTTCTCTATGAGAGTGACCCAGAATTCGGCCACACTTACAAGGAACTCTTGGGGGGTATGCAAGTTCCAAATTTTCACCTCCAAGATGCACTTTTATGTCACCTGGGACACCTTTGTGTTCCTTCAAGCGAGCGTGCCAAGATGATATGGGAAGCACACTACAGTCGAGTCGTTGGGCATTTCGGGGTTGAGAAAACAGTAGCAATCCTACAGAAGTATTTCTATTGGCCGAACCTTCGAAAGGATGTCGAGAAGCACATCAGATCCTACACTGCTTGTGCCATCACCAAACCGACCATCAATAAGCAAGGCCTATATACTCCTCTACCTACCCCTAGTCGACCTTGGGAATCCATCTCCATGGATTACATGTCGGGCCTGCCTTCTACTAAGCAAGGAAATGACTGTGTTTTTGTGGTCGTCGACAGATTCTCGAAGATGGCCATTATGGCGGCCTGCAAGAAGAATATCACAGCAGAAGCCACTGCTAAACTCTTCTTTGAACGAGTGTGGATGCACTTTGGGATCCCACAGTCTATCATATCAGATCGGGATAGCAGGTTCCTCAGCACATTTTGGTCCATCCTCTGGTCAATGTTGGATACCAAGCTCACCAAGTCCACAGCTTTCCATCTCCAAACAGATGGCCAGACAGAGGTCGTCAACAGAATGATTGTACACATTCTGCGCATGTAAAATTCAAAGCAACCACGCACATGGGATGAGAGCCTCCCCTATGTACAACATAGTTATAATCGGGCTCTCCACAGTTCAATCGGCCATAGCCCCTTTCAGGTGGGCTTGGGACTCCAGCCACTATGTCCCATTGACGTAGCCATGCCATTTGCAGCTACTCAGGCCAGTTCAGCTCATGTCCAGTCTGAAGTTGACAAAGCAAGTATCTTCATTGAGCGCATTCAACACATCCTCCAACAGGTTCAAGATATATTGGATAGAGCTAATGCCAAGTACAAGCAACGCCATGATCAACACCGGGTGCCACACAACTTCCAGGTGGGCGACAAAGTATGGCTACATTTGCAGAAGGAGCGCCTCACTGGACCCCACCACAAGCTTCGCCCACTCTGATACGGGCTGTACACCATCACCAAGACTATAGGGAAGAATGCCTTCGAGCTCAGTATTCCACCATTCCTTGGTCTGCACCCAGTCTTCAATGTGGATCGCCTTCGTCCTTACTTCCCACCTCTATTGGACACCTCGGACATTGCAGAACAACTCACACCAACAGAGTTAAATCCAGACTGCATGGAACAGGCCACCATAGATTGTATCATGGACATGCAAATCAAGAACACTCGCCAACAAAAGATCCAACTATATCGGGTTGTCAAAGCTGGCCAACTCCTGCACCAAGGAAAGTGGTTCACCAGGGACCAAGTTCAGCAGAAATTTCCTCATCTCATGGAGGAACTTAACGCAATCGGGACCATTGCTTCCTAAGGGGGGAGGAATGATCCAGGTGGATATTGGTGGTCACCCGCCTATTCCACTTGGGGCTCCACCATTGTCTTTTTCAGTTTTTCAGTTTCGGCACAGTTTACTATTTTTAGCAGTTTTTCGGGTCCTAAACTTCCGGAGCCGTTTTGAGGCCCTAAACGACGTTTTTTGGGAAAACGGAGGGCAACATGGGTCCATGGACCGATGTTGCCCGTTCCGAATTTGTAGTCCTCGGATAGATCTTTCTAACGAGGTATGGTACGCGTCAAACGGAGATCGTATGCCAAAGTTACGCCCCTGGGAAGTTGAAACACCAATTTACCCAAACGGAGCCCATAGTTTTGGCGCTTCATCTCCTAGGGTTAGGGTTTTGGCTGTTTAGGATTTCCCATTGTTTCTAAATAATAAATAGGCCCTCGAGCCTCATTGTAACTCAGTTCAGAGGCCTGTAGCCGCCACATCTCTTCTCAAAGATAGCTACCGGCGCCCTAGCTAGTTTTATTTCCATTCTATCTGTAAGCAAATTTTAGTTCTTTGATATTAATGAAATGAAGTGTTATTTCCGCTGCATCTCTATATTTATGGTTATATGTTTATTCTGTTGCGTTCCTGCATAAATCTGGATCAGTTTGACCCTCAACTACAAAAGAGTGTGAAAAAAAGTGTGGCCTGTCAACCACTTGCTTGCTGTCCCACTCTCTTCAAATGTATGGAGAAATTGAATGATGTATGGTGCAAGGTGAGTGTGTCTTGACTCCTACAAAATAATTTTCCTCCCTAAGTCCTCCTAGGGAGTGGTCACCAATAGTGCTCATGGCCCCAAGTAGAACATGGGGTCTAGAAAAAATAATGCTCCTCCTTGGAGAAGCATCTTGTACATATCTGGTTAAGGGATGAATATACAAATCATCATGCAAATAAACATTAACTTTACCACAAGTCTTGCTCATGCAAATGGAGTGGCTCAAAAATGAGTCCCCTCTCATCCTCAAGGAGAAAAGAGGTGGTTGTGCTAACTCCTCCAAATATTTATGTATCTCCTCCATCTGTACATGATCTATGCATCTCCTCATATGCTAATCTGTCAATATCATGCAAGTACAATGATCCTGGGAATACTCCACCAACAACCGAGAGCTCCAACATGGATCTATCCTCCATAGTGACAACACTGATGATTCCTCATGAAGGACACCTATCACATGGTCATCTCCTTCTTTTACATATCCCATGCCAAAGATGCAACTTGGAAGGCTACTATCCTTCCCTTGCTGCTTCTGCCACAACGCAGAATCTGAAATGAGAGTGGGTGAAAATGATGTTGAGAGAATTTCTCTCTCCTCCTTGAGTCTACCCAAGACTCTCAGCGCTGTGAAGTTATCTCCCAAGGTTTCCACTCCTTTGAAACGACTGAGTGGTGCCTCAACTGGTGAAGCATCCATCCTCCTCTGCTGATCCAGTGGTCTCCCCAGTAAAATGTCTCCATGCAATGAGACATCATTATCAAGAGGTGACTTCATATATGAATGAAAAAATATGTCTATGCTTCCACTGCACAATCCAATCACCTTCTTAGGTGCATCAACCTCATAAAATAGACAGGGATGTGTGCTCCTCATCACATCATGATGGTCATCCTCTTTATATTTCCCTTGAGTATCCATGGCTCCACGCCTCCTCAACAATGGCACATGACTTGTGCCTTGATCTCCATACTTGAGATCATGGGGATTTCCTTGCAAGGATGCAAGAATCCCTCTACCCAGAGCAAGAGCTCCTCCTTCCTCTACATGAGGCACTAGATATTCTCTAGATGGCACAATGTTGTTTCCCTCAGCTTCCTCAACATAGATGGGCAACCCTCCAATATTTTTGCTGCAAATATGGAATCTCTACCAAGGTGGAAGTAATTCCTGATCATCAAAGGTCAATGATTATCCCCTTTGCACCATGATAGTGCCATCTCCTACTCCTGAAACATTATACAAGAAATGAGAGCAAATATGTCCTTTCTCTATGAGGAACAACCCAAGCAACAAAAGTTCTTGCTGCTTCCTCATGCTGTCATCATATAAGAAATGTGATGAAGACATAGTGAATGATATGAATGTTGCATCATCACTGTGCATCCATACTCTTTTCTGCTCCATGATGCCAGCATCCTACCACATCTTCTCCATCCTCATACCCTTGGAAAGAGTGTATGCCAAGTGATGGCCAAACTCCTTCAAGAGTAACCAGCGCAGCCAAGCCTCCTGCTGCCGAGTATCATAAATCTGCAAGTAGCTTACAAACTCCTTGCTCATCATCCAATCAACCAATTTTGGATGTCTCCTTCCATCCTTCGTCCTGGTACTCCTCCCATGAGGGTTACCATCATCCCAAATCAAGTTCCTGCATTTCATGGGATCTTGAAATGCATTCTTCTCGAGGATCAATTTGACCCTATAAGGACCCAAATAGGTGGTAGGAAAAAACCTCCCATTATGATGTGCATGGCTCAAGGAATGTCAAACACGGTCATGAGAGATGTTATCCATCCGAAGATTTTCTCCATATTCTATATGTTCCTGTGAGAAGGGAAGAACCTCCTCAAACTGTTGAAGAATCTTGCACTCCATGATGCATGGGAGTGCACCTCCATTGAAATCTCTCTATGAGATCTCCTCCCCATGCACGGCCTTCCAAAACCCAAGAGGTCCTGGATCTGTTGAAAGTAGAAGTCTCTCTTTGAGCTGTGGTATGCTCATAGAGAGAGTGTCATCTAGAGAGGAGAAAGAGTTTCTTATCTCTATATGTCTACTCCTTCTTCCTGCTCCTCTCATGGCTTCCTGAATGAGGTTTCCATTTGAATGCTCACATGAGGAATGGTTCCTCTTTCCTCCATCACTGCTCTTGTGCAGTGCAGTGCTATTTTTTTTCTCTAGATCAACTACATGCAATGATGTAGACCCATCCAAGGTGTTTTCTGAAATGACAAGAGATGGATTTTTAATCATACCTTGGTGAAATTTGGAAGCTCCTGGCAGGGCTGCAAGAGTTTCCTCCTCATAAGTGTGGGCCTCCAAAACTGTTGAAGATGAAGGCTACTCCTCCATGGTCTCAAAAGCACTGGTACATGCCTCATCAACTAGTGGTGAGGGCTCCTCCCTCCTTTTTCCAAATCTCCTGAGCATCCTTTCAGAAAACTCAGCAAGAGTTGAAACCTTGCACGGCTTAGATGGCTGATCCACCAAATATTTGCTTCACCTTCAAGGTGCAGCACTGCAATTCCTACATCCTCTCTGTCTACTACAGGATGTAGCAGGGAGAAAGCCTCTAGTTTATTCACCCAAACTTTTGTTGTACATGTGAGTGATCCATCAAATGTGGACAATAGAAATCTATTGCCTCTCATCATCCCATAGTTGTGGGGTGTTCTTTCTTATTTCTGCTGAATAAATTATGGTAAAGCTAGAGTCTCTTGGAAGGCTCTAGTTTTAGCTTGGTATTCAGCAAGGTAATCACTTATAATCTCGAATTCCAATTGTTCTTCATGCTTCTGGTATTCTTCTTTGTGAGAGTAGGAAGTGCATGGTCCTTCCTCTTCTTCTTCTTCAATCTTCTTGACCTCCTTGGAGAGGTTCTCTCTGGATCTGAAAATTGATGAGAGTAAACTCATCCTCTTCATCATCTTGATCTTCTTTGGCTGAGACTCACAGGCTGAGCCAGAGATCATGCTTTGATACCACTGTAATATTCCAAAATTGGAACAGCTACACTATTGGGAATATGTGAAGATATTTCCAATGTGGAGATCAGTGATACATAAACATGAGCTGGAAAATAGCAGTGAATGCATTAATACAAGAATGCTGGAAGATCCACATAACCATTACATTGGATTAGAGCAGCAACAATGTATACAAGATCTTGAGGAAATAATCTCTCAAGCTAGGCAATGTAGCCTCAATAAAGCATATACTTGACAAATAGTGAAATAGTGCTACATGAAAGAAGCCATGGCTATGACTGCACAGTCTATGAAGTAGAACTGCTGAAAAAAGGTGTCAATACATGGATATGACAATATTTAGCTCAAATATAGTAGGGGGAGCAAGACCCCAACCCTTGGAAACAACAATACACAATCCTTAAAAGGATTGGCTGAAATAAGTACAAAATGGAAATTCTGCAGAAATGCCGGAGTTGCTGGGTAGCAGCTGCAACTCAGAAACTGGAAATATATGTAGATAGTTGATGATGCTACAAATGATGTCTGAAAATCATCCAAAGGATCTCTCAGGTGAAAGGCTGATCCAATCCCTGAAGATCTCACCCTCCAAAATAGTGGAGCAAGTCCCCACTGCAATTGCACTCAGAAATAACACAGTCTAGAGAAGGGACTACACTGTTGGTGAAGGGAAGTGCTTGGCCTGATGCCAATGATCTGAAATATGCTCATGAATCTCCCTCACTAACCTCCCAGAGGAATATAAGCTCCCTCCTCTGAAATATGAGCCAAGGAAATGGTGTTGTGGAGTCCCCACTACAACACCTTGCAACACAAAGTTATCATGCTTCAGGAATAACGTTGTGACTGAAGGAGGTGGCTTTGGCCTTGAGCCAAGAAATGTGTAGAATGAAGAACAATCCCTCAAGATGCCTCTCAAGAAGGTGAAGAAATCCTAAACATGAATTCCCCCGACAACTTTGCTAAATAACAAAAGAATGCACAATGTTTGCATAGACAATGAAATCAATAATCCAATTCATGAATAACAATGGTTGCCTTTCCCTCCTTTTAAAAAACTGAAAGCTCTCTCTCCATGGGTCCCAATCATTTGGGTTTCCTCCACCAAATATCCTCTTCCTCATTCACACTGCGCTGTCTTCTAAAGTGATCCACTCCTCCTATGGCAGCGTTGTTGACTTGGTCAAACCTGACCTTGTCTTCATGCATTTGCCCCTTTTCACACTTGAGGGTGCAAAATGAAGCTACTATGATGATCCCTTTCACATTATGATGGATTTTATTCATGTCTTCAATAATAATGGGCTCCCTTACCCATTTATTAAGCTCCTAGGTGATAAAAACAAAATTTTAATATTCCATTTATCTGTGTGCTAAAATGGGAATATTACAATTTTTCATTTTTCGTGTAGTAGGGTCCATCAAAAGTATGCAACATGGGTACTCATTTGATTAGGAATTGAATTTTGGATCCAATGAGTATTCCTGCTCAAAATTTGAGTAAACCATTAGGGAGATAAGTTGAAAATACGAGTTGAAAAAGTAGTTTTATTATTTTATTATTTTTTAATCTTTATACTTTTTTACTCCAAAAATGGTGAATCATCTCCCATGGTTGACATCATCATCTTGAATCCTATTTGTTATTATAAATTTTATTTTAGTTGCACATTTTTCTTAGGAGGCCCATTTTAGACCTCAAAATTCCCCTAATGCTTCGTGCTCTCAATGATAACATTGCTACAACCCAGAATCAATAGAAGTTGCATGCAAACCGCGGTCAGATAGGGAGGAAGTTTGAGGTGGATGACTTGGTATATTTCCATATTCAGCCTTATAGACAACCCAAATTGAAGGGGAAGGGGATTGAGAAGCTTAAGCCCCAGTTCTATGGGCCATACAAGGTGATACGTCATGTTGGGGAAGTAACATATGAGTTGGAGCTCCCCAATGGGAGTAAGATCCATAACATTTTTCATGTCTCATGCCTCAAGAAGACCATTGGACAACATGTGGTTGCCACCATGGATCTCCCACCTATTGATGATGAGGGTCATCTGGTTTTAGAACCAGAAGCTATCTTGGAAAATTGGGAGAGGAAACTAAGGAACATAGTGATTAAAGAATAGATGATTCGATGGAGGAATCTACCAGATGAGGATGCCACTTGTGAAGGAGAGAATATTTTGTAGCATCTTTCTTTGCAGTTTCTTGAGGAAAAGAAACATTTGGAAGGGGAGGACTGTAATATTCCTAATTATCTTTTATCTAGTTGGAATATTAAATTTTTCTTTTGTTCATAACTTAGATGAATAAGTGGGTAGAGAGACCCTTAAATCTCTTTAGTAGGAATAAAACCACTTCTAGTGTGAAAGTGGATCAATGTATCTAATTGAAATAAATCAACCTTTGGTGTGAATGGAGTCAATGCATGTGGATGGGGTCAAGGGTGACCAATCAATAGCGTTTTCATGGAGGGAGTGGAGATAGTGGAGAGTAGCGCAGTTATGGTGGAGGAGTGTATGCATGGGAGTAGCATATTTAATGAGTAGGACAAAAGGTGAGGAAGCTCACAAAGAATATAAGGAAGGGGATGGCAGCCATAGAAGGCATTCTGAATATTTTTTATGTCTTGCTATTTTATGACTTTCATCACGCTTCAGCTGTTTAGCGGAGTTTGTTGTGCTCTTTAGCACAAGGGTGTTTCCGAGCGGAAATCCCACCCTCATCCTCGGGGACTTCGAGTGCCCACTTAGGAGAGGTTAATTTGAGCTTAATTCCACCATATGACATCAGGCTAGGCTTCAACGATTAGAAACAACATAGTCTCCTTCAGAAAATGTTTTATTTTGCAGGGCAGTTGCAATAGAGGGTGTAAAAACCCAGTTTGTGAGCTAATTTCCTAGTGAAGGGATTAGCCCTTCATCCAAAAAGATATAAGGGAGGAGTATAAGCTATTTTCTTGTCATATCAGTCATCTCCCTATATTTATTGAGTTGCAGAGCGTAATTCATCCCTAGGGCTATATTTTTCACATAGTGTATTTCCAAAAACCCTTTCTGAGTTGTCTTGGAATTGTGCTAGATAGCCTAGATGTTTGATCCCAGAAATTTCTGAGCACTATATCATCAGATATTTGTATTTATATTCTCCAGTTGTAGTTATTCTCCATAGGACTACGTAGTCATGGCATTCTCACATTTTTTGTATTAGCAGTATCTCACATTTGGGTGTATTGGATCTTGGGAGGCTTGTTTTCCTATCTTGAGTGACTTTTTCCTCAATACATTGTACTCATTTTATGTTATTATACATAATGAAATGGCTCTATTATTTTCTCATGTTTTGATGTATTGATATTTACTACAATTTCCATTTTTATGTTTAATATTCCTACTTTTCCTGTTTTGGAATATTGCATTTCCAATCATGGTTTTCTTGATCTATTATTTGATTCATCAAGTCATGACTCAGATTTTTCTACTATTGATCATTCTAAAACACCATTTTTTGATGAAATACCATATGATGTCTTGGAACTACCGCAATTTGTAGAGGGCTTTTAGCCCACTCTCATGGTTATGTTAGGTTCTCGTAGTCTTGAGGCTAGTCCCAAATATGATCATTATATTCATTTATCTTTCAAGTATCCTCATTATTCGATCACACAAATTGAAAATCAATCCTTTCCCCAGTCTTTGCATCCTCCATCTATTCTACAAGATCCAATCGCTCATTCATTGGAGGAAGCATACCTGGAAATCTCATTTGTGAAACATAAGTTTTTCACTTTCTTTATGTTTTTCGACTGTAGAAGTTCGAAATATTTCTCTTGAATGTCATCGTGTTACGATGTGTACAAACACCACAATGCATCTACAGAGTGTATCACATATGATTTCTCGTTATATTCTTATGCATGCATTTTCATTCTTTGAATTTTGTGGCATGTATCGATATATCTGTATTATTTGTTTTCATTCTTGAATATATTTCCTGGTATGGATTCCCTTGCCCATATAGGCCAGCCTGTGTGTCGGTGGTTGCACTAGAAGTTTCATTTTACATAAGTCTTGCCTATTATCTGTTAGTTTAGGAGTAGGAGTATTTTAATTGTTTTCTTTGCTTTGTTTTGTTTTGATTTACTTTCCACCCTGATTTTTTATTTCCTTTTCGTTGTAAGATAGCCTCCGCATGAGACCTTTGTTGGTTTTCAAAGCAAACATGGTGAAGTTAGAAAGGAATTTGTGCTATTATCAATGCTTGGTTATATTTTTATTCCCTCTCTTTGTGTGGATCTTGTTAGTTCACAAAGGTGGATTGTTATAATCAATCTCTAAGCTCCTCATTCATTTGTCAACCCAGGGAAAGTATTCTTATTTCAATAGTGTAGGCACAATATATGCAAGTGAGATCGAACGATAGTTGCTCTATATTTCTTATGAAAAGGATTATCTAATTCTCGAAGTTCAATCATCTTAAAGAGAAGTGAAATGGTATAATGCTGGTAACTACTCTGTCTAGCTTAGAAGGGGAGAAACCTAGGATTGAACAACATAATAATGAATTGAACAGAAATTTGAATGAATTTAACAACAACCTGAATGAATTGAATAGAAATCACTTATATAATTTTTGTAATGGAATTATCTTCTGCAAACTAATTAATTGACATATTTCTGCAATTAATCAATAATTCGACGCCTTATTGTACTGAGGGAACAATATAATTCTTAGAAATAGATAAAATTGAATAGAAATCACTCTAAGATTAATAAAGCAAAAGAAAAGCATCTAACAGCGAGAAAGCATTACTATAAACCAGAAAGAACGAATACCAAATGATTCTGATGAAAGAGAAACTGTAACCTCATGTGTTTCAATTTTATCGAGTGGAAAGGTAATTCGCAAGCTGCATCAGATAACTGGACATCAATTCTGTAACTAACGTACAACACAGAAATTGGTGATGAAAATCCCATGGACTGGGCCCAAACCACCAGAAGTTATAACGCAATGAAAAACTCAAAAGATGATTGTTCAAAACATCAAAATTCTTTATTAAATTGAAGGATAATATAGGGATAAAATTGAACAATTTTGTCCTGATACATTGATTATAGAGGGAAAATCTTGTTCAACTATCTTATCTAATTCATCCTTGGTCCTTTTAAAGGTGTTTTTATGCAGTAGGACGATATTTTCGAAATGACAGCCCGGTGCTCATGGTTGTCATTTGGGTTTTCGAGCTTGGATTTGTCTTTCTTCCTTCTGTCAGTTTCTAGGAGTTACTAAGATTCCGTGAGTCTCTGTATATTAGCTGTATTTCGTTAATCATTGGTTATGTTGCTCTGCTTTCCTGTACACAGAGATATAATAAGTCAAATTCTTGTTATAAAATGTTCCTTTTGTCGTTAGCCCAATTGTCCTGATTTTCATAAATCTTCTTTCTCTTTATTGTTAAGATGAGGAAGAATTCCTAAAAATGTATCATAATTTGAAGTAATCATAGAGTAAAAACATACCTTAATTCTAGCCCAACATACTCCCCCTCTTACCTATTTGCAGGTCCTTGTGCAAACAGATGGTTGAGATGAAACTATGTTAAGGAGAAATCAGGGTAACTTCTTCTTTGTATGCTCTGAAACCTTCTTTCTATCTAATTCTTGCAAAGGCAGCGTTTTTGTGTCCTTATGGTAATTCATAGTCATGATCATAGCCCTCAGGGGCGTACTAGATAAGAGAGCATATATATCTTCATCCTAACCATGCAGGACCCATGCTGAAGACCAGGTTACTATATGAGAGGAATCTGGAGGCAACTACTTTGAAGTTGTGGTAGCCAAATGGCTCCCTATTCTTTACATCATTTATGGAGGCCATCCATCTTCGTTTGGCTACTACCAGGGCTGCATCCTAAATGTCTCAAAAATATTCCCACCCATTTTCTATAATGTCTTTATGGATGGATCCCATCTTGGTCCTTACACCCTTTCTTCCCATGAAATTCTTGTGTTGGATGAACAACTGCAGGGGTTTGGTAGGCTCTCCTCTCACCCACAGGTCTAGGCCATGTTCTTTCTTTTGGAAGATGTTATAGGCTTTGGCCCACCTAATCTGGTTCTTAGCAAACGAGAGGAAGGCCTAAAACTGAACATCTCCTAAAAAGGGACTAGGATTGTTGTCCCTATCCTCTTCTAGAAAGAAGTTGTGCATGTAAATTTCACATAAAAGGCATTGGACCCATTCATCTTGTTCATTTCAAAAGTGGACGAAATATTCTATTGTTTTGAAATTTTTGGGCTTCCCTACCCTAACGACCTTTGTTTTCAGTAGCAAATATCATTCTATTAATAATAGGGCATAGTTGGTGGCTAGTGCCATGCATGATAGTGCATCAAAATACAGAGAAAAAATCGTCATGATTTGTTTCTTGGATTGATCCACCTATTCTTGTGCCATTTTTACCTTTTCCTACTCCTCTCTGAGTTAGGAAAATGTTTCATCTTCTGTGGTGGAAAGGTTTGTGAATTTCTATAGTACTGCCTGATATTCTTGTGCTGGTACTACTACCTTTTTTCAATGTGCCAACTCATGCTTGTTGGGTGCTAAAAGATGTCTTTAAAAACTCCTAATTGCCTCACATTAATTATCAACTAGGGTAAGTCCTTTTATCTCAAGTGTGTACACAGTATGTGCAAGCTTATTCATACAAGGAGCAATGCTAAAGACAATCGTTGAATATAGATGCAATCATAAATCTGAAGCGTTAAAGAAAGTAATTCATCTATGCATTATAATCCAAAACTGTGATTCATTCTTTAATTCAAATAATTCAATCAACTGAGAGCACTGAAGCATTAACCGAGCTCTTTTAGTTGGATATAAACTATCGAACAAAAGGAAAGTAGTGGAAATAATAGTTTATGCTTTAAGTAATCAAAACCAATTCTTTTAACAAAAAACTAATAAATTGGAAATGCACACACAGACGAACAAATACAAAAATCTAAATCATCAAAAGAAATTCACTGTAAAGCAGAAAATCATAATATACTTGCAGTAGATGGAAAGGTATAGCACAAAGAATAGCAACAAAATTCACCAAAGACCGGGCCCTTAGCCGCTAGTGAACATTTCTTAGTTACTCCAGAACAATCGAATGAACATCAACGAAAACTATGTATTAATCATCGCAATCATTACAATACAAATCTGTCTTTTAGAACTATGTTTTGTTAATTATCAAATGATACATAAATGAAAGATACATGACACAATACATGATACAGTGGGATTTACATTCTCCACTTTCTCCTATGTCATCATATCATCTCCCCGTCTTTGTATTGTTCTCATTATTTTATAACTAAAGAAAAGGCAAATTCGATCCCTCAAGATCCCCTGATCTTGAGGGATTTGCAACAGATTACTATTTCTGACAATTGATCATTCTCTCTTATTCATTTCTTGATTTGGCAGTGCCTTCTTTTCCCTCAATTAGATCTTGTTGTTCCTTTTTGGGAACAACTATTGTTTTATCTGTTATTTTCATCATAAAAGAAATGGGAATTAGTTTGGATGGTTAAACCATATCAAGACTATTTCATTCATTTTTTATCAAAATCCATTCATGATATTATTATATTATAGCACAAAAATGGATGAAGAAGAGGAAAAAGGAAAGCATTTGAGAGTAAATACATACCTATTGCAAGGCTCAACATACTCCCCTGCTTACTTTTTTTCATGTCCTCATGAAAAATAAATAATTCTAATGCAAAGAAGTTAAAGAGTAGGCTGGAGAAGGTCGGTCTGTAATAGGCCTGAGACCATGATGTCGTGCCAAGTGTGCAAAGTCTGCCACTTCTTGTCCTTCTGGTAACTCATAGTCAGGATGATATCCTTCAGGAGGATACTAAATAATGGGGCATCTATAGCGACATCCCACCCAATAAGGTCCTCCTCTTAAGATAAAGTTGTCATATGGGATTAATCGTCTTGCAACAGCTTTGAAATTTCCATAATTAAATGGTTCTCTATCTTTAACACTGTTTCTTGAAACCATCCATCTCATTTTGGATGCAACTAAGGATCTTTCTTGAATGGAGAGGAAATATGTTGCTCCTTCCAGCACAAGTTCCTTATGTATGGGCCCTAAACTCTTAGTCACACCCTCTTGTGTCATCAGTGCTTTATGCTTAGCAAACACTTGTAGAGGGTGAGTAGGTTCACTTCTTACCCAAAGATCCAGGTTGTGTTCCTATCTTTGGAATGAATTACAAGCCTTCAACCACTTGATTTTGTTGACTGCAAAAGAAATAAAAGCCTGAAATTGAACATCTCCAATAAAAGGGCTAGGATTCACATCCACTTCTTTATATAATATGAAATTATGTAAATAAAATTCACAAAGAAGCCTTTGGACATTTACTCCATGCATCTTACAACAATTTATAAAATCTTCCATCATCTTCATCTCAATTGGCTTTCCAACTCTAACAGCTTTTATTTTTAACAATAAATATTGTTCTAATAAAAACAAGGCATAGTTCGTAGCAGGAGATCGACAAGTCAAAATATCTGAATATAATGAAAAAATGGTGTGCAATTGATTCCTAACTCTGTTCAGCTTAGTTTTCATTCTATTCATTTTTTCTTCTTCTTGTCTAGCTTTATCAAAAGCTTCATTCTCTGCTAGAGCTAATCCTCTCAGTTGTTTTTGTAATTCTTGGAATTTTTGCAGGGAGACTGTCTGTTGTTGATGTTTTTCTAAAGCAAGTTGTGCTTGTGTTAATTCTTCCTGAAGCTTTAAAACAATAGGGTCCTTCTTTAACGAGGAATCCTCATATTTATTCTCTGTTTGGGTGCAATACTGTGAAAGAGTACCTTCTCAGTTTGTATTTGCTTATTGTGGGAGGACCAACCCTCCATTTGAACAGCTACATTCACCACGTTCTCATGCAAATTAATCTGGGTGGAAATTTTTCTAGTGGAAACGAGTTCTGTTTGAATCCCCACTGATTTATTTTCACATTTTATTGTTTGTGTTGCTACATAAGTCACCTCAAGAGCGGTGCTCTTTGTTTTCCATTTTTTAATTTTTCGTCGTAACCTTTTAACCGTCTTTTGGAGGTTCTGGTATTGGTGTCGCAACTTCTTAAGTTTTTCTCCAGCTCCTAAGTTCTTTCAAGGAGCATCTGTTCCCCTAATAGATTTATCAACTGTTTCTAAGGCTGCTTGTTGGCCCTCAGGGCTTTGTTCCAAAGGAACTGTATTTCCTAACTAATTGTCAGATTCATGACCAATGTCTATATCTACAAACTTCTGTGGGTCCTCCTGGCTTAAAAAAATTGTATCACCAAACTAGTTATCAGATTCCTTTGCAATTTCTGTGTCTGCAGCCTCTTGTGATGGAGGAGTTTCTATGTGCCTAGAATTCTCCGGGGCTTGTGTTTCCAATGTGCTAGGGCCAAACGGTCTTCCAGGTTGCATGTATACATCGAGATTCGCTAGGACCTCAGCTATTTCTACCTAAAAATATGGTCCATCTTCAACTTCCAATTAATAATCTTGTTCTTGTTCTTATTCTTCAGGCTCTGATTCTGGCTCAGCCTCTTCTTTTTGTTCTGGTTCTGACCCGACTTCTTCTTCTGGCTCTTCCTCTAAACTAGATGCTTCTTTTTCAGACTCAGAATTCCCTACCCTAATTGGGATGGATGTTTGCGCAGGTTGATTGCTTTCGTCCCGTATATTTACAGACATTCTCTGGGCTAATTCAATTCTTATAAACCTCTTGCGTTTTTGAGGTTAGACCCTTGGAAGAGCAATCCTTTTTCTTTTTGAGATAGGTTTTTGCTGACTTGCTTCTGCAATTGCGGGATATTGAATTACATGGTTCTGTATGCTTTCTAGAGCCGTGATGAAACTGTCCCAAGTCAAATCGTATTGGACTAGGCTATGACTAATGATCATTCTAATAATTCCATGGTGACTTACCACTTTTTCAGGGTGCCTAGCCCGTGTTATTCTAGTATCAGTATTGGGGATGGAAAATTAACAGTAATTTTTTGCTTTAGAATAGCTAGGATTTTGAGTTGTCATGGCCTTACCACATCACGGCGTCCATCATAGGTAATGTATTTCTGGATGATGATTGCTAATTCCCTCCATGGTTCTGCGAGAGAAGATGGTTGAAAGCCTTTGCCTTACTGACCAGTTGTTTACCTTCATCTTTGAAGGTCTCCACTGCGTCTTGTATCGATACATGTTTTTGTGCCCATGTGGT
Organism: Pinus albicaulis; assembly: GCA_034641835.2. Taxonomy (NCBI): domain Eukaryota; kingdom Viridiplantae; phylum Streptophyta; class Pinopsida; order Pinales; family Pinaceae; genus Pinus; species Pinus albicaulis. The sequence continues at coordinate 1,428,305,762 of CM076580.1, forward strand.
ACCTTCTGTCCGCAGCCCAGTTACCTCAGCTATTATAGCATCTGTAACTGTAATCCTTCTACCTTTTACCATGGATTCCCTATTCTGCAAATCCTGTAGAAACTCAATAGCATTTTCCTCATTTGAGGGCTGAAACCTTGTAGGATAGGATATCCATTCAGCTTGAATCAGAATGTCTCTTTCTCTATCAGAGACTTCTAATACTAACGGTTCATTACACACTGTCTTACCACACATAGTGTTCAAATTCTTCTTAATTTTGCAAAGGATGAATGTAATGGGAAGTAGTAATTCTGAAAAGCACGGCAATACTAAAAAGCACAATAATACTGGAAAGCACAGCAATACCGAAAAGAACAACAAATTTGAAAAGCACAACAGTATTGAAAAGCATAACAGCACAGCGATACTTAGAGTGATAAAACAACAAGTTGTTGAAACAATTAAGTATAGCTGATTTTGTTAAATTTTCACATGTCGCATAATCATGGTATATTGTGTTAGTTAATGAAATAGTGATAGCACATGCATAACGGAAGTCCTCTCCCCCTCCGAAATGAGAGGTTTCCTTCGACCGACTAGACGGGAAATGGCTATCTCAGCGGCAGGATGCATGGATAAAGAGTACAGCCACAAATGGGTCAGAGTACGTAGATGAATGACGGGACAATAAGAAATATGGATAGAGTAAAAGCATGGTGTATAATGATAATGAATGATGAGAGACAAGAAGCTTTAGTTGATGATAATTTAAGTGATAGGAAAGGGAACAACAATATGTAAAAAAAAAAAGGCTTTTCTTACAATATAGTGACTGTGTATGGTATGATTGAGTAAAAAAATAAATGCATGCATAAAGGTTCAAAGTAGGGAATTATTTAGAGGAAATAATCTCTCAAAAAGAAAGATAAATGGGAAGAGGGTATTATAAGAGTTATTGATTGTGGAAATGGAACTTCAATACCATAAGCAGAGCTTCTGCTGCAACCAAGCGTCCATAGCCTCGACAGAGTTTCTTTTTAACCCATTTGAGCCAAGATCCTCAATTTATAATTGAAAAATTTTATTGTTGTTCTTACAGAAGAGACCAGTGTGTTGGTATCGTAACCAGATAACCACACTGCCATTCACTAGGAAGTAGAAAAAGTGAGCAAGTCAGCTAGTGATGAGACCTCCTATTCCAAGGCTATTTTAGCCATCTAATGGACCATAACCCTGGTGTGGTGGCCATAGTGGGAATGTCACATTGCTACATCCTTATGAACATGGTAGGCTAGCTCTTAATGAGACCCCCTATCCTCTATCTGTAGATTAGTTGTCATTACATATTTTTATGATAAATAGATGGAGGCTTAGTACTCCTTAAGAGTAGGGATGGTGTAAGAAGTTGAAACATGTCAATAATAAGAAAAATTATACCCATAATCCCATTGATAATAGACAGAGAGAATTATAAGTAGGAAAATTAGAACCAGCATGGTAAATATGATCAATCAGTATCATATACAGTAGAAATAAATACAATAAAGTAAAATATAAATAATTTTGTCTCTTTCAATTGTTTTAATCCTATCATCAAGAAGTTGTCTTTATCAAAGATCATAATGTTAAAAATAGTCACCTTCTTTAATAAAATCCATAAGTCTTTGTCCGCATGAAGGTACTGTACTACAGGCCATAAAATAAATGAAGCTGAAAAAAATTAACTAGAAGTGTTTGGGAAATATATAACAAGGGTGTTGTTCAAAACACACAAAAAATTGCAAGAGAAAAAACAAAAGAGAGTTTTTTTCCAAAGATGGAACAGCAAAACCAAAAAGTGTTGTTCCGAAGAGGGAACAACAAAACCAAAAGTGTTGTTCCGAAGAGGGAATATCACAACCAAAAGTGTTGTTCCGAAGAGGGAACAACAAAATCAAAAAATGTTGTTCTGAAGAGGGAACAACAAAACAAAAAAGTGTTGTTCCGAAGAGGGAACAACAAAACCAAAATGTGTTGTTCCGAAGAGGGAACAAAAAAATCAAAAAGTGTTGTTCTGAAGATGGAACAAAAAATCAAAAAGTGTTGTTCTAAAGAGGGAATAGAAAAACCAAAAAGTGTTGTTCCGAAGAAGGAACAACAAAACCAAAAAGTGTTGTTCCGAAGATGGAACAACAAAGTCAAAAAGTGTTGTTCCGAAGAGGGAACAACAAAAACAAAAAGTGTTGTTCCGAAGAGGGAACAACAAAACCAAAAAGTGTTGTTCTGAAGAGGGAAAAAAAAAACCAAAAAGTGTTGTTCCGAATATTGAACATCAAAATCAAAAAGTGTTGTTCTGAAGAGGGAACAGCGAAATAGGCAAAAAAAAAAAAAAATTAAATTGGCAATCCTATTTACAAAAATAAGAAAAAAATGAATTTCTACAAAGATGAAGCTGCGAAAGGATTATCTTCTGTAGATAAAACATGCATGGTGGAGTCTTTGCATATTTGTTGACAAAAATATTCTCTTGTAAGCGGTATTTGGTAGAGGCACACCCGATGCCCATTTTCTTTAAAGGAACAATCAAACCCATCAATGGTGGTTAACGTAAGAGTGCCATTGTCATGTACTTCCTTTATTTCATAGGGACCTAACCACCTAGTCTGCAGTTTGCCAGGGAAGTCTTGAAACCTAGAATCATAGAAAAGTGCCTAGTCGCCCTCATGAAATGTCTTTTTCTTGATAAGAGAATCGTGCCATTTGGCTCTTTGTTGTTGAATGCGTGCAATATGCTGTAGAGCCGAAAGCCAGATTTCATATAATTCATTTATTTGTTGTAATCTATTAATATGGGCTTCAGTTAAATCCAGTTCCACTTCCTGGGTTGTCCTTAGTGTTTGTATCTCAAACTCTATGGGAAAAATAGGTTCCTTACCAAATAACAGTTGATATGGGGAGTTTCCAGTAGTATTCCTCCAAGTTGTGCGATATTCCCACAAGGCTTCTGGTAGTCGAGTCGGCCAGTCTCGTCTGTACGATGAGACTATCTTCGTTAGAATAGCTTCAATTACATTTTTGGTGCTTTCTCTCTTCTTGTTTGCTTGCAGGTGATATGGAGAGGTAATTCTGTGAATAACATGATGATTTTTCAGTGTAGCAGTAATCTTGTGGCCTACAAATTGACGCCCTCCATCAATGATTACTTCTCTGGATAACCCATATCGTACAAAAATTTTGAAAATAAAGTTTATCACGGTTTCTTCTGTGGCTCTAGGTAATGCTATCGCTTCCACCCACTTAGTTACGCATTATATTGCAACCAATATATATAATTTTTCGTTGGATGATGGGTTGATTGGCCCAACAAAATCTAATGCCCAACGCTCAAAAGGTTCTATGACCAGCTGTGGATGTAGGGGCATCTCATTAGATTGGCCAGGGCGACCCATCCTTTGACAAATATCGCAGGCCTGAACAATTTTTTTAGCATCTTTAAAAATTGTGGGCCAGTAGTAGCCCATTTGTAAAATTCTATGTCCAGTTCTACAGTCTGCAAAATGTCCACCGCAAGTTCCATCGTGGCAGGCTTTTAATATATCATAAATTTCGTCTTCCCTGATACACCTACGAATGTGCATATCAGCCCCTGCATGAAAAATTTATCCTCCAATCCAGGAGAACTGAGTGCTACGCTGTACTATTGATTTCCTTTCTCTGGGTGTCAGATGTTTAGGTAGTTTTCCCACTGCTAAATAATTCACCTCATCTACGTACGATGGTGTTTTCACAGTTACAGCAAACAGGTGTTCATCTGGAAACTGATCCTCTACTGATATTGCATCATTCGTTCTTGGCACTCAGGAGAGGAAATCTGCCACAAGGTTTTCCTTACCTGGTTGACCCCTTATAGTTACATAAAATTGCTACAAAAGTATCAACCAACATGTCACTCTTCCATTCGTAATGGGTTTATTAGCTAAGTATATAATAACAGAGTGATCCGTATATAGAATTATAGGGTATCTAGTTATATAGTGTCTGAATTTGTTAATAGCATAAATAATAGCTAAAAACTCCTTCTCTGTTACTATGTAATTCAATTCAGCAAGTGTTAAGTTTTTGCTAATGTATAATATAGCGTAGGGTTTCTTGTCTTATTCTTGGCCAAGAACTGCTCCAATGGCTATGTATGATGCATCTGATGAAATATGGAATGGTATATCCCAGTTCGGACCTCGTAATATTGGTGCTGTTGATACTAGCCATTTTAAATCTGTAAAGGCAGTATCACATTTGTCAATCCATATGAAATCACTGTTTCCTATTAAGGGATATAATGGTGCAGAAATCTGTGAAAAATTCTTGATAAATCTACCATAATATCCAGCAAATCCCAGAAAACTATGTACCTTTGTTTGAGTGCAGAGAGTAGATAGTAAGAGAATTTCCTGTATTTTTTCCAGATCTACCTGAGCTGAAATGTAATGACCCAAGATCAGGCCTTTTGTCATCATCATATGGCACTTTTCGTGACTTAAACATAGGCTGGTAGCAATACACCATTCCAAAAAAATTTCCAATGTCTGTAATGCTTGCTCAAAGTCATCTCCATAGGGTGTGAAATCATCCATGTATACTTCCAATCCTTCATTTATCAAGTCTGCAAAAATATTGAGTATGGCCCTTTGGAATGTGGCTGGTGCATTACAAAATCCAAAAGGTAATACCCTGTAGGTGAATGTTCCCCATGGACATGTAAAGGTAGTCTTATCCTGGTCTTTAGGGACAATTTGAATTTGGTTGTAGCCACTGAAGCCATCCAGGAAAGAGAAAAATTTCTTCCCTGCCAGTGTATCTAGGACCTGATCAATAAATGGAAGGGGAAAATGGTCTTTTTGTGTTGCCTTTTGATTTCTATATAGCCAACGCATATTTTCCATTTCTTATTCTTTTTGGGAACCAAAACTAATGGAGAAACTCATTTACTATTGGATATATGATAGATAAAATTCACATCTAGCAGTTTTTGAAGCTCTTCTTTAACAATATCTTTTAGGTGAGGATTTAATCTATGCTGAGGTTTTCAAATGGTTTTTGCATCCTTTTCAATGTAGATATGATGCATGTATAGCTACGGGTCAATCCCTTTCATATCTGAGTAATCCCAAGCGAAAGCCCCTTATTTTTCCTAAGGACTTGAATAAGTTTTTGTTGCTGGTCATCACTCAGATTACTGTTAATGTTCAGGATCTTCCCTGGCTCAATTTAGATAGGTTTTCTATTATAAAAAATGGTTATAGGTATTGTTTGATCATGGATATCTCTCAGGGGATCTTCTTCGATTTCGTTGTCAAGGACTGCTTTAATCATGTGAAATTTCAAACTTAATATTGTGGTAGGATGATTGATAAAAGTATTAATGACATCGTCTTCAGTTTGGTTTTTGAATTCAAGGGCATCTACCATAGTCAATTGTGATTGAATATTTTCTGTTAAGTATGTTGCAGGTTGCTTCCTAGTTTTCATAATAGTCAAGCTTGGATGAGCAGGAGGGTATTAAGTTAACTTTTTCACATCATTCCCCCTATTTATAGTCATATTTCCTGTCTGAAAGCTAATATAAGCATCAAAAGTCACTAGCCAAGGCCTTCCTAATATTAAGGGATGTCCATCTAGCTGGTTCCTATGATCAATAATCAAGAAATCTGCTGGGTATTCCCAAGTGTCAATAGAGACCATCACATCGTGTAATGTTCCTTCTGGTCTAATGACTAAGCGGTCAGCTAGTTCCAGTAAGGTAGTTGTTGGTTCCAAGGCTGTGATACCAAGAATGTGGCAAGTTTTAGTTGTGAGAATATTAATCGCTGCCCTTAAGTCGAATAAAGAATTGGGAAAAGAACGACCATTTATCTGGACTATGACAATGGGTTTTCCGGGATCTTCATACTTTACAGGAGTCTCTTTGCCTACTAATAAATCAAACAAAGCTCCAACAACATGGACAGTAGGGGTTGTTTTTGTTTTCCTCACAGAATTCTTTATACACAACTCTTTGATAGTTTTGGCATATATTGGAATGTCTTGGATAGCCTGGAGGTAAGGGATTTTTATACAAATATTCTTAAGTTCACCCAGAAGATCAAAGTCAAGAGATTCAATCGGGCGTGGTATCAACAATCTTTCTGGGAATGGGGGGGAAGTGGTTACGATTTTTTCAGGATTATTATTTCTGATTGTATCTTCCCCTTGTTTTATTTCTTGATCATCTACAGTCAGAGGCTTATTTGTGTGTGGTTCTTCCAGTTTTAAATATTTATCCTTATCTAGAGTGATTATGCATCCAGATCTCAACTTAAGCTCGTTACATTCTTTCAACTCATCTTCAGGGTCCAGACCCTCAATGATTTGTATTGACTGGACTGGTATGTTATTTGGATTTGGGTTAGGTTGAGCTAGAAGTTGCAGTCGTATATTAGATTGAGGATTTTTCTGCAATGTATAAGGTGCTGGTAAAGTTGGTTGAGGTAGAGGAACTGTCCCCATAGGCTGGTTTGTAGATCTTTGCTAATTTGATTGTCAGTTCTAATTTTGTGTGGAAGGGGACCATTGGGAGGAATAAGGGTTTTTTTTCTAGAATGGTGGTGGATAAGGGAAATTTGGCCAAGTATTATTTGGATTTGACTAACTGGGCCATGGTGGCATAAAAAATGCTTGAGGTGACAAACAAGGTGGTTGATTCTGCCATGCTGCCCTTGAATATTGCTGAGAATTATATTGCAAGGAAGGAAAAAACGAAGATGGATCGGTAGGCATACCTGTCTGACGCGCTTACCATTGGCGATGCTGGTTCAACATATATACTGGTTCCATTTCTTCTTCTGCTTCCTTGAAAACTGCTTTCAATCCTGGGAGTGATGGGAAACTTTCTGTGGCACGCTCTTTAGTGCATATGGCGCATGTTCGTATCGTATCTAGGGGGAATTATTTATGACTATGCTTCTATCTACAACGAGGCAGAAAATAGACAAATTTTGTTCTGCTATAGCCTGCTTTTTCTTAGCTTGCATGACATCCAATTGTGTTGTCAGGGTCCCCAGGATATCAGTCTTGAAATCCTCCAGCAGATTGTCAATTTTGCGTCATGTAATGCTTCCTCCTGAGGCTTTGTTATCTCGAGAGCTTGCATCGCATCCAACTGGTTTCAGCCTTGTACTGCCCCTGGAACACTTAATCCACAAATCTATAATATTGTTATATCTTTCTTGATAAATGTCACCTTTACCCATTATGTTTAATGTCTCTACCCGTTGGTCTTTTATACCTCTAATCAGCATGGTTTTTAGAGCATTATCAGGCACATTTTTGTAAGGAGACCTTTTCATATTATATTGGAAACATTCTACATATTCTTCTAGAGTCTCGCTAGGATTGGCTACCATTTGAAAATTTTCATCTTTTAATTCTCTAGTTCGGCAATAATCTTGATATTTTTTAAGGAAAGATGTTTTCATTTGGTCCCAATCATTGATGGTGCCTCCACCGAGTCCCATGAACCAATGCAGAGCTGCTCCCTTCAACGTAGAGGGGAATAGCTTCAGATTCTGGAGGTTGGTAGTGTAATCATAACCCCTGCATAAAACATCAAACTCAAAAAGAAATGAATCAGGATCTTCTGAAGTTAGCCCATGAAAGGTACGAATATTCTGTAACGGGATAGCCTTCATGGGGGCATTGGCAACTGTGTCAACAATAGGGTATTTCAACGTAGAAGTTTGAGGTTTCCGGTTATTAGCCATTTGGTCAAAAATATGCCAGTATTCTTCAGGGATCTCCGGGGCTGGAGAGTTATTCCTAGGATGTCTATAAGAGGCTGGAATAGTTCTAACAACACTACCTTGATCTAGAATACTAGGTGTCCTCTTTTCAGTCACTACTTCAGGAGATCTAGGTTCTGATAATTTAATTTCAAAACTGCCTATTTCTCCTTCTCCTTCACAGAGGTTGCAAGAATTTCCTTCTTGTGAAGGGCGAGTTTGTGAATTCTCAGTATCTTGAAAACTCTATTCAATCCCTTCAGTCTTACTATGAATCTCAGCGTTAGCTACAGATGGTGGTCCTGCAGCTTGAAGGAATTCAATAGGACGTCTGGCAGTAAACATTTGGGGTCCTACAGATGACTGAGACTTAGCTTTTCTTAAGATTTCGTCGATAAAAGTTGATCGTCCAAGGGTCACTAGTCCCTTAGGTTTTTCAGGTTTAGAGGGAGGAATTTTATGTTTTTCAGGTATTTCCCTCTTAGTCATTCATGCAGAAATAAAAACATTCATCCCTACTTTAAATTCTCACGCGATTCTGCTAGAAACTGGGCGTATGAGCAAGCATTTTACTCGTTCTTTACGCAGGTTCTTACCTTTTGTTTTTAATACCTAGTTCTCCCTCAGCAGAAAAAAAAATCAATCAGACATTAATCAGAGTACCAACACACTCCACGACAATGACACAAAAATGTTGGGTGCTAAAAGGTGTCTTTAAAAACTCCTAATTGCCTCACATTAATTATCAACCAGGGTAAGTCCTTTTATCTCAAGTGTGTACACAGTATGTGCAAGCTTATTCATACAAGGAGTAATGCTAAAGCTAATCGTTGAATATAGATGCAATCATAAATCTGAAGCTTTAAAGAAAGTAATTCATATATGCATTATAATCCAAAACTGTGATTCATTCTTTAATTCAAATAATTCAATCAACCGAGAGCACTGAAGCATTAACCGAGCTCTTTCAGCTGGATCTAAACTATTGAACAAAAGGAAAGTAGTGGAAATAACAGTTTATGCTTTAAGTAATCAAAACCAATTCTTTTAAGAAACAACTAATAAATTGGAAATGCGCACGCAGAGGAACAAATACAGAAATCTAAATCATCAAAATAAATTCACTATAACGCAGAAAATCATAATATACTTGCAGTAAATGGAAAGGTATAGCACAAAGAATAGCAACGAAATTCACCAGAGACTCGGCCCTTAGCCGCCAGCAAACACTACTTAGTTACTCTAGAACAATCGAATGAAAAAAAACGTAAACTATGTATTAATCATCGCAATCATTACAATACAAATATGTCTTTTAGAACTATGTTATTTTCATTATCAAATGATACATAAATAAAAGATACATGACACAATACATGATACAGTCTGATTTACATTCTCTGCTTTCTCCTATGTCATAGTATCATCTCCCCGTCTTCGTATTCTTCTCATTCTTTTATAAGTAAAGAAAAGGCAAATGTGATCCCTCAAGATTAGAGGATCTTGAGGGATTCACAACAAATTACTATTTCAAACAGTTGATCGTTCTCTCTGATTCATTTCCTGAATCGGCCGCGCCTTCTTTTCCCTCGATTAGATCCTGTTGTTCCTTTTTGGGAACAACTATTGTTTTATCTGTTATTTTCATCATAAAAGAAATGAGAATTAGTTTGGACGGTTAAACCATATCAAGACTATTGCATTCATTTTTTTATCAAAATACATTCATGATATTATTATATTATAGCACAAAAATGTATGAAGAAGAGGAAAAAGGACAGTATTTGAGAGTAAATACAAACCTATTGCAAGGCTCAACAATGTTGTGTTCGAATTAATTCGTTATACCATTTTTGCTTGGAAACTCTTTCAACTAGAAGGGCATAGGAAAGGGTTTCCTCCATTTGGGTTCCCTTTTCGTTGGTGAATTCTTGCCTAGTTCGGTTAGAGGATTCAAGAGTGTCCACCATGTCTGTTTGTACCTCGATCTCAACGGTGCTTGCCAAGTTAGTTTGTATCCCGGCCTCAGTAGTATCTCCTGGGTCCGTCTGCATTCTAGCCTCAGCAGTAACTGCTAGGTTCATCTGTATCCCAGCCTCAGCAGTATCTAGAAAATTTGTGGTCAATTCTATTTGAGTTTCAGCAGTGGTCAATTATTTCTTAGGCTTTCGGGCCTTATTTACCTCCTTTAATTTTTTTCTTAAAATTTTCACCATTTTCCTCAATATTTTGCAGGTCTTGCTTAGTTTCTTAATATTCTTTTCAACTGAATTCTCTCCTAGCCTGATCTCAGTGGGGGGTGAAGGAACATCATCCTCATTTTCACAAACGGTGCTGCCAACCTTGAGATTTCATGTGATAGTGTTTTCTATCTGTGCCTCGAAGTTTACTTCTATATGAGGGTCCTGACTAAGAGAGACAATGTTACCTTCAAGTGTCAATGGCACTGTTTCTATGCTTGTGTTTTGATCCAAAGGGATAGTGTCTCCTGACAGATTTTATGATTCCGCTCTCCCTTCTGCCTGCTCTTCAATATTTACCTCATAATTCTCGAGAGGGGATAGAGCCCCAAAGGCCTATGATTCCTCTTAGTGAGGTAGTACCTCGGTGTGGCCAGAACTGCTGGAAGTGGTAGATTTATCTAAAGGTTCTTCTTGCTCTTCGGCTTCTGATAAGCTTCTAGATTCATGGCCTGCCCTCATTTTCTCCAGGACTCGAGCCATCTCTTTCTCATAGCCTTGTAGGGGTGCATTTTGAGGACTTGAGGGTAGTGAGCGAGACGGCCCTGCCTCCTCTATGAGGTCCGAGGTTCATTGAAGCATTTTGGACCTCTTTTTCCTGCTTGGTTCTAAGGTTGAGGTACAGATCCTTTTCCTTCTAGGTATGTTCATCCTGGGGAGGTCAATTTGGGTTTCACCAGGGTTTTCCCTAGGTACTTGTGTGGCAGGGTTAACAACGTTGCCCCAGGCTATCTGCTGCTTATCCAATTCATGCATGGTGATTATTTTGATTAGCCCGTGGTGACTGACAACTGCTTGAGGATTTTTAGCTCTTCTTATTCGAATAGAAGTGTCATGCAATATAGAATTTAAGAAAGCAGGCAAGTTAACTGAAATATTTTGTTTAAGCACAACTAATAGTGTAAGTTGACGTGGTTTTACCACATCTTGGCTTGTGTCACATGTAATGAATCTTTGGATGAATGTTGTCAGTTCCTACCATGGTTGCTATAGAGAGGTGGGGTTAATCCATTTTCCTTTCTGCTCTAATGGCTCTTCTGGATCCTAATATCCCGCAACTGCCTCTCGTGAGAGAATATGTTTCTTTGTCCATCTCTCTCCTTCCACTGGTATTTTGGAGACTTCAGCAATAACTTCTTCTGTGACTGCTATAACTATTCCCCTGAGCCTGGTCTATCCCTCTTGTAGGTTTTGTAAAAACTCAATTGCTATTTCTGTATTAAATCCTTGCAATCGGTGTAAATATGCCATCCAGCCAGCTTGCTGGAGGATAGCGCTCACTGCATCTGAAATCGAGAAGTTCGAAGGTTCATTCCAGAGAGAATTTCCTCCCATGGTCGGTGTGCTTTCCTAAACTATTTTCTCCTTCTGATTATATTCTCTTTTGGCTTTGTTGTTTCGAATGAATACTGTATGTACGAGAAAGGGAGATTGTAGCCTTCTGCAAGTAACTTCATACTTAAATTGTGATGCTCCTTTGGTCTTGTCATCATATCCAACAGGATTTGTGCAAGAAATTTGCATGCCTGCTTATTTATGACTAATTACGCCCCCTCCGTTGAAGTAACGGCGCCCACGTCCTCAAGTACAAGAGGGATTTGGCCAATCATGAATGCGAACGGGGGGAATGTTAGAATTCGATAATTATAGCCTATACGTGAGAGAGGAGGCCATGGCTTTAAAGCTTTAGGGGGTGAGGAGTAATTGGGTAATTATGAGTGTACGAAGTGTAAAGGTTATATTTGGAAATTTTGTCATAAGTGCATCTCATGCAGAAGTGACCGAAGAGGGGGAGAAAGCAGTATAACTATTATTATGATATGATGTCCTTATTTAATGATAAAGTGTGATGGAAGAAACACTGAGATAGGTAATAATTGGTGCTGTCATCCTGAGGTTCAAATATGTAATCATATTTCCCTTATAGGTACTTACGTGGTAGATTAGAATTCTCACTAGTTCGAGTAGTGGCTTATGGAGGAAACAAAAATTGGAAGATAAGGTATATGTAAGAGTGATTGGTTATTTTTGAGACATACCCTCATACCATAAGCAAAGCCACTACTTCTAGAAAGCGTTCATAGCCTCGACAGGGTTGCTATTTTAACCTGAAAAATGAGCTAGGATCCTTATGTAAAAGTAGTTATTCTGCCAATTTTGTGGAGAGATGACCATGTTGGTATGATAGCCAGATAACCATAGTTCCATTCACTAGAGTTGTAGCAAAGTGATCATGTCGGCTCATGATGAGACCTCCTGTCCTTCAAGCAGTTGAGAAGGTCATTACCCTGGTGTGGTGGCCATTTTGGGCATGTCACTTGCTAAGCTCTTATGAACATGGCCGGTTGGCTCGTAATGAGACCCCCTATCCTCTTTTGAAAATTTTCATGTAAGCATAGTACTTCTTTTTGAAACATCATCATTTTGATTTATAAGGAGTTCATTGTGCTGGTGTGATGGCCAGATAGTCACAGTGCTATTCACTAGGATTGTTACAGAGTGATCAGGTTGGCTCGTGATGAGACCTCCTGTCCTTTAAGCAGATGAGAAAGTCATTACCCTGGTGTGATGACCATTATGGGCATGTCACTTGTTAAACCCTTATGATCATGGTAGGCTGGCTCGTGATGAGACCCCCTATCCTCTCTCAAGAATTTTCATGAAAACATAATATTTATTCTTTATACATAAAGGGAGGCTCATTAACTCCTTAAGAGTTAGGGATGGTGAGAGAAGTACAAAGAATTCCAATAAAATTAATATTCCTTATTCCTATATCTTCATATTGGAGGGAAATACTACTCGAAAGTGTAGAAAGATATACCATCATAAGATCATGTATTGTATGATAACATAATTGTGCTAGGAATGACTTAGCCTTTCATTTCATATATATATAATGTCAGCTTCCAGTTTAGAGATTATAGTGTCAAAGAATCATCATATTGGTAATTTTTACTGCTTTCCTCCTTTCTTCGACTTCCACTTCCTTCTCATAGATTCCTTTCATAGCTAGCGTGTGGATCGAGGGGGAAATATCAACAAAAGAAGGAATAAAATGAAAAAATAAGGTTGTTCACTCCGATTGAACAGCGGGAAAGAAAAGAAAAGAAACAGTTGTTCAATCCGACTGAACAGCAGTTGTTCAATTGAATTGAACAACATCCATTCAAAGAATTTGAACAACAAGAAAAAAACACAAAAAGCACTACTGTTCAATCCGATTGAACAGAAAAAAGGAGAAAAACGCAAAAAAAAAACGGCTGTTCAATCTGATTGAACAACGGCCGTTCAAAGGATTTGAACAAAAAAAAGGAAGAAACACAAAAAGCACGGTTGTTCAATCCGATTGAACAACTGCTGTTCAAATGGATTGAACAACAGTCGTTCAGAGGATTTGAACAACAAAAATGAGAAAAACGTAAAAATCATGGATGTTCAATCCGATTGAACAACAACTGTTCAATTCAATTGAACATCAGCCGTTCAAGGGATTTGAACAGAAAAAAGGAGAAAAACACAAAAAGATATGGTTGTTCAATCCGATTGAACAGCAGTTGCTTAATTGGATTGAACAGCAGCCGTTCAAAGGATTTGAACAGCAAAAGGAAACAAACAAAAGAGGATGAGACAAAGAATACATCTTCGAACATGAGGAATGTACAACAAAATAAGACTAAGAATTGTAAACTATGTACATTATTTGCAAATTATGGTAGCAAACTCTCATGTACTTGAGGTTGTGGGGTTATCACCCCTTGTTGTCACAACTTGGATGGTGGGATCATATCGTACCTATTGGCAAAATGATTCCTTTGTGAGAGGTTTGCGATATAGGTGCACCTAGTGCCCATTCACTCGAAATGTAGAACCAAACCCATCTATGGTGGTCAAGGTGAGTGTGCCATTGTTGTGTACTTCTTGAATTTCATATGGAATGAGCCACCTTGTTTGTAGTTTTCTCAGAAAATCTTGGAATCTGGAGTCATAGAGGAGTGCCCAATCTCATTTTTGAAATATATTTTTCTTGATAAGGTTTTCATGCCACTTAGCTTACTGTTGTTGGATGATCACTGTGCGCTGCAGAGCTATTAGCCGCATTTCATCTAGCTCATTTATTTGTTGGAGTTTTTTTAACCTAGGCTTTTGTTAAGTCCAACCCTACCTCCTGGGCTGTCCTTAGAGTCTTGATTTGAAATTCAATAGGGAAAACTGGCTCTCTCCCGAATACTAGAGGATATGGGGAATATCTTGTGGTGTTGCGCCAGGTTGTGCGATAAGCCCATAAGGCTTCTGGAAATCTAGTGGCCCAGTCTCGGCGATGTGCTGATACTATTTTGGTAAGAATTGCCTCCAGAAATTTGTTGGTGCTTTTGACCTACCCATTTTCCTATGGGTGGTAAGGAGACATAACTCTATGGATGATATGGTGATTTTTTAGGGTGGCTGTAATTTTATTACCCACGAACTGTGCCCCCCCATTGGTTATCACTTCCCATGGCAAACCATATCGCACGAACAACTCAAAAAGGAAATTAATCATAGATTCTTTCGTGGCTCTTGATAAGGCCACTGCTTCTACCCATTTCATTACATAATCTATGGCAACCAATATCTAGATTTTGTGGTTTGATGGTGGGTTGAATGGTCCAACGAAGTCTAGTGCCCATCATTCGAACGGTTCTATCACCAATTTTGGTTGCAGTGGCATTTCTTCTCCTTGGCCTGGGCGACCCATTATTTGGAAGCTATTGCAAGCTTGGACATATTTTTTGTGTCTTTGAAAATCATAGGCCAATAATAGCCAAATTGTAACGCTTTGTGCCCCATTTCATGATCTGCGAAATGGCCACCACAAGGTTCATCATGACAGGCCCGTAGGATGTCATAGATCTCATCCTCCCTAATGCATCTGCGTATGTGCATGTCAGCCCATGTATGGAAGAGGTATCCACTCATCAAGCAGAACCTTGTGCTGCGTTGAACAATCAGTTTACATTCTCTTGATGGTAAATGTCTGGGAAGCTTTCCCATTGCCAAGTAATTTTCCACGTCTGCATACCATGGTGTTCTTACTGCTACCACAAATAGATGTTTGTCAGGAAACTGATCTTCGACTGCTAGTGTGTCGTCTGTCTTTGGAACCCTAGACAGGAAGTCTGCGACCATGTTTTCCTTTCCTGGATGGTCTTTGATAGTTATATCAAATTCATACAATAGCAATAACCAACGAGTTATTCTCCCATTCGTAATTGGTTTATTGGCTAAATATCTAATGGTGAAGTGATCAGTATACAGGAGTACTTGATACCCATTTATATAATGTATAAATTTATTAATAGCATAAATGACAGCTAGGAACTCCTTTTCGGTACTGTATAATTTAATTCGGCAGGAGTGAGGTTTTTGCTGATATAATAAATAGCATAGGATTTGTTGTCTTCTTCTTGGCCAAGAACTGCCCTTATTGCTGTGTCAGATGCATCTAAAGAGATGTGAAAAGGCAGCTTCCAGTTAGGCCTTCGCAGAGTTGGTGCTGTCGAGACTAGTTTTTTTAAATCTACAAAAGCGGTGTCACATTTATCAGTCCAGTGGAATTCAACATTTCCAGTTAATGCATACAAAGGTGCAGCTATTTGTGAGAAATTATTTATAAATCTTCAATAATATCCCGCATATCCCAAAAAACTATTACCTCCGTCTGTGTACAAGGTGTGGCTAATAAAAGTATTACCTCTATTTTTGCTGGATCTACCTATATTCCGGCTACAGAGATGTAGTGACCTAGGATTACTCCCTCAGTCATCATCATGTGACATTTTTCATTGCTTAAACATAACCTAGTAGCAATACATTGCTCCAACACTTTTTCTAGTATTTCTAATGCTTGATCAAAGTCCTCACCATATGGGGTGAAGTCATCCATATACATTTCAATTCCCTCATTTATTAAGTTAGAAAAAATGCTGATAATGGCTCTTTGGAATGTTGTTGGGGCATTACATAGCCCAAATGGAAAAATATGTAAGCAATATTACCCCATGGGCAGGTAAAGGTTGTCTTATCTTGGTCTTCAGGGGCTATCTGGATTTGGTTGTAGCCACTGAATCTGTCAAGATAGGAAAATAATAGTTTTCCTGCCAGCTTATCAAGGACCTGGTCAATAAAAGGGAGGGGGAAGTGGTATTTCTATGTTGCTTTATTCAGTTCTCTGTAATCCACACAGATTATGCATTTCACATTATTTTTAGGGATGACTACCAGAGGGGAGACCCATTTGTTGTCTGAAATAGGATAAATGAAATTCACATCCAATAGTTTTTGCAGCTCGTCTTTTACCATATCTTTTAAGTGCAGGTTTAGCCTTCGTTGAGGTTGTCTAATGGTTCGGATTTCCTTATCAATATAGATGTGATGGGTGCATAGCTGAGGATCTAAACCCTTCATTTCTGGGTAGTCTCAAGAAAATTCCCCTTGATACTTCTGTAGAACTTTCATGAGCCTTTTCTTTTGGTCACCATCCAAATTGCCATTGATATTCAGGATCTTTCCTGGCTCAATCTCAATTGGTATGCTGTTACACACAATGGTTGTGGGAATATATCGATCCTAAAATTCTATCAAAGGGTCCTCTTTAGCTTCATATTAAAGTATTTTTTTCAACATTTGGCATTTTAAATTTCTAGACGTGGGTGGTTGAATCATAAAATTATTTATTACATCATCTTCAATTTGATCCTTAAATTCAAGAGCTTCTACTAATGTCAGAGGTGGACGAATTTTTTTCTCCCAATATGTATATGGATGATTGTGAATCCTTACCGTGGGTAAGCTTGGTTTGGTAGGCAGATAGATAATGATATTTTTTATGGAATCTCCTCTAGTGATGGTCATGTTACATGTTTGGCAGCCTATATAAGCATCGGCTGTCGCCAATCAAGGTCACCCAAGAATCAATGGGTGCCCGTCCATATTGTTCTTTGGATTAATAGCTAAGAAATTAGCTGGGTATTCCCATGAGTCCACAAAGACTAGGATATCCTGTACTACTCCTTTTGGTCTGATAACAGACCTGTCAGCAAGCTCTAGCAACATAACCGTGGGTTCTATAGTTGATATGCCTAGTTTTTCGCAGGTTCCTGTAGTGAGGATGTTAATGGTCGCCCCTAAGTCAACCAATGTGTTTGGAAAGGAGTGGCTAGAGATCTGCACAGTTACTATGGGATTTCTTGGGTCTTCATATTTCACGGGTGGTTCCTTACCCACTAATAAGTCAGATAGCGCCATTACCACATGAAACATGGGCACAACCTTTGTCTTTTTTACTTGCTACTTCCCAGACATCTCTTTAATTTTTTTTGTGTAGATGGGAATTTCTTGTATGTCCTAAAGAAGAGGAATTTTGATACAAAGGTTTCTTAGCTCCCCTAGGATGTCAAAATCTGGAGAGACTACAGTTCTAGGCAGATTTAATCTTTCAGGGAATGGAGGTGGAGACACCCTAAGCTCTTCAGGCCTTCCTTGGTCAATTGTTTCCTTTTCTTGTCCAACCTTTGTTTCTATTATTTTTTCTTGGCTAGGTTCCATTTAAGTTCCATGTTTGGCTTGAGGTGAGGTCGTGACTTTTACTGGTGAGATAATATGTCCTGATCTCATCATTAGTTCATTGCACTGCTTCTGATTAGTTTTGGGGTTTGGATCTTCTATAATCTGAATTAGTTGAACCGGTCTGTTATTGGGATTAGGATTGGGTTGAGCTGCTAATTTAGTATGTATGATAGGTTAAGGATTGTGCTGGACTAGATATGGAGCTAGAAGTGTAGGTTGATTCTGGACCCCTACTCCCATTCGTAGGTTGGTGATTCCCAGGGGTTGCTGCCAATTCTGAGACCAACTAGTGGTTTGAGAAGGGGATGCTGGCAACTGGTCTTGATAGGGAGTGTTTTTCCAATAAGGAGGAGAACAAGGAAATCTTGGCCAATTATTCCCTGGTGAGGGTTGCGTTGGTCAAGTGGAAATTTTTTTTTGATTCTGCCAAGCTGCTACAAGGTTTTGCTGGTTAAACTGCGAAGAAGAAAAGAATTGAGGCAGATCTTGAGGCATATGTGGTCATGCCATCCATTGTTGACGCTGATTCATTAGGTATAATGGCTCCGTCTCTTCCTTTGCTTCTTTGTAAACTGCTTTCAGCGTTGGGAGTGAAGGACAATGGTCTGTGGTATGGTCCTTAGTGCAGATGGCACAAGTCTGAACCATGTATAAAGGGCATTCCCTTTGGTTGTGCTTCTTCTGATAGCGTGGGAAAAATACAGCCAAGTTCTACTATGATAGAGATTGCTTCTGCTTGGCTTGTGGGACATCAAGCTGTGTTATCAAAGTACCCAAAATGTCAGTTTTAAAATTTTCCAAGAGATTACCAAACTCTGATCTAGTTATGTTGCCACCAGAATGCTTAAGGTATTTTTTTATTGAGTCACGTTCACTTGGCTTATTATGCGTACTACCCCTAGAGCTCCTAATACACAGGGAAATAATCTCATCATATTCTTCCTGGGAAATGTCCCCTTTTCCCATTATGTTAAGTGTTTCAACCCACTCTTATTTCATTCCCTTAACCATTGTATCTTTTAAGATGTATATGGATAGTGTAGTATATGGAGACCTTTGTAAATTGTATTGAAATATTTCTACGTATTCTTCTAACGTTTCATTATCCTTTGTAGACATATTGAAAATTTCATTTTTAAGTTCTCGAGTTCGGTAATTGTCTTGATATTTATTAAGAAAAATGTTCTTCATTTGGTCCCAATTTTTGATAGTTCCCCCACCTAGTCCCATGAACCAGTGTAATGATATTCCCTTTAAAGTAGAGGGAAATAGTTTCAGTTTTTGAGGGTTGGTGGTGTAGTCATACCCTCTACATAAGACATCGAATTCAAAGAAGAATGCATCTGGATCTTCCGTGGTCAACCCATGGAAGGTGGGGATGTTTTGTAAGGGAATGAATTTCATAGGGGCATTTGGAGCATGATCAACAATGGGGTACTCCAGTGTTGATGTCTGCCTTTGATTTTGGTTTTGATTGTTTTCCATTTGAGTAAATATGTGCCAATAATCTTCAAGAATTTCTTGTTCTGGAGGAGTAATCCTCAGGGGAGGTGAGTGCGAAGGAAACTCTACAGCACTTCCCTAGTCTGGGATACCAATTATTTCTGTCTCAGTCACTCCTTTAGTGGATTTAGGCTCTGAAGCTTCTATTTGTATTGCACCGATAGTTTCTCCTTCCCCTTCCTATAAGTTGTAAGAACCTCCCTCTCTTGAAGGGTCAGTACCTATATGATCAACAGTCTGAAGGCTTAGTTCAGATCCTTCTATCTTACTGTGAATCTCGGCGCGAGCTACAGACAGTGAAGCTGCTGCCTGAGGGAGAGTAATAGGACATTGAGTGGGAATGATTCTGGGTCCTACAAATTCCTGGGATTCAAATTTCTTAATGATTTCATCTATATACGTTGTTCTTCCAAGGATCATCGGTCCCTTGGATTTTGGGGATTTCTGTGGATCATTTCAATTTTTTTCTATCTTTTTCTTCCTAGTCATAAAACAACAGTACCTATTCTACCAATTTTTGCACAATTTGCTGAGAAGCAGGCTAGGGAGCAAGCGTTTTTCTTGCCGGTATACAGGTTCTTACCTCTCATTTTCAATACCCAACTCTTCATAGCATTGGAGAAAGATATATAAAGGATATCACTTTTAACACTCTCCTCGACAATGGTGCCAAAAATGTCGGTTCACAAAGGTGGCTTATTATAGGAAACCTCTAAGCTCCTCATTCATTTTTCAACCCAAGGCAGGTATTCATATTTCAATAGTGTAGGCACAATATATGCAAGTGATATCGAATGATAGTTACTCTATATTTCTTACGAAAAGGATTATCTAATTCTCGAAGTTTAATCATCTCAAAGAGAAGTGAAATGGTATAATGCCGCTAACTACTCTGTCTAGCTCAGAAGGGGAGAAACCTATTATTGAACAACATAATAATGAATTGAAAAACAATCTGAATGAATTGAACACCAACGTGAATGAATTGAAAAACAATCACTTATATATTTTTTACAATGGAATTCTCTTCTGCAAACTAACTAATTGACATCTTTATGAAATTAATCAATAATTGGACACCTTATTGCATTAAGGGAATGATCTAATTCTTAGAAATAGATAACATTTAACAAAAATTAATCTAAGATTCATAAAGTGAAAGGAAAGCATCTAACAGCGAGAAAGCATTACTATAAACTAGAAAGAACGAATACCAAACTATTATAATGAAAGAGAAACTGTAACCTCATGTGTTTCTATTTTATAGAGTGGAAAGGTAATTCAAAAATTGCATCAGATAATTGGACATCAATTCTGTAACTAACGCACAACACGGAAATTGGTGAGGAAACTCCCAGGGGTTGGGCCCAAACCACCAGAAGTTCTAACGCAGTGAAAAACTTAAAAGATGATAGTTCAAAACATCAAAAAATTTTATTAAATTGAAGGATAATACAGGTATACAATTGAACATTTCTATCTGGATACGTTGATTACAAAAGGAAAATCCTATTCAACTCTCTTATCTAATTCATCCTTGGTCCTTTTAAAGGCGTTTTTACACAGTGGGATGATATTTTCCAAACAACAGCCCACTGCTCGTGGGTGTCGTTTGGGTTCTCGAGCTTGGATTTGTCTTTCTGCCTTTTGTCAGTTTCTGGGAGTTACTGAGATTATGTGAGTCTCTGTCTATTAGTCGTCTTTTGTTAATCGTACGTTCGGTTCCTCTGCTTTCCTGTACAAAGAGATATAATAAGTCAAATTCCTGTTATAAAAATTTCCTTTTGTCATTAGCCCAATTGTCCTGATTTTTATAAATCTTCTTTCTCTTTATTGTTAAGATGAGGAAGAATTCCTAAAAATGTATCATAATTCGAAGTAATCATAGGGTGAAAACATACCTTAATTCCGGCCCAATAGATCTTAGTTGAGTTATTTGTTTATTCCTCTTTGGTTTACTTAGGTCATATGTTTAGTGCTACATTTTATTAAGTTATAGTAGGGTTTAATTGATCAAAATATTATGCATTGACATGTTACTAGTAGTTATAGTAACATGCTTATCAATGAGTTTTTCTATATTCCTACAATATTTTTCTTGTTTAACAAATAATATTAATAGTATGATGTTAACTATCTTATGATCTTCATTGTTTCGAAAGCATGAATATCACAGGGAAATTATTAATTTTGTGACATATCATAGACCAATAGACCAATAGTGATCAATAAGTTTCCCGACGAATGGGACAAGTTGTTATTTTTTGACTTTCCGCCAAGTGTTGTTTTTTACTTGATTTTAGCAATGTGATTTAGAAACCCTAATCAACCTAGATATATATAATAGACACTCCTAAATCTCATTTTCACATTTTACATTGGAGCTCTAGCCTTCCCAACGATATCAAGGAGCCTTAGGTGGAGTTTGCGACGCGTTTTAGGGTGAGTTTTTATTTTTTCATCTTTTGTCTCTTTTTATCGTTTCGCTGATGTGAGTGTTGTTTTTTTTTTTGTTTCTTTTCATGGTTGCTAGAATTTTAATGTATATTTTCTTTCACAAGTGTCCATTTGTTCCATTAGTTGAATTTTACAATTTTTGCATGAAATTTCTTGTTTTTCCCATTAGCGGTCGTCATTTCGACGACTCCTCGTACATCTTTGTTTCTCATTTTTCATGTTGATCTTCTGCACTTGATTTTCACTGATCTATCTATCCTTATTTAGATATACACTCTAACTTTCACAATCACTCCAGTATGCCACTTTCCTATCCTCTTCTTGGGAATATATTCCCTTCACTTGGTCAGCATTTTCCTTGCTCAATTGGGCATTGCGCAAGTCCAAGGATCAATCCTCATGCTTTGCCTCTGAGAATGTGCAATGTGTAGTCCCTGGGTTTCCCAATTTTTCATTATTTATCTTTGAGGCTCAACCCTATCCCTCGGCCACTAAGATTGTGCAATGTCATTAGAGAACTTTTGAGGTCTAAAATGGGCCTCCTAAGAAAAATATACAATGAAATAAACTTTATAAGAACCAATAGGATTCAATATGATTATGTCAACCATGGGGGATGACTTACCATATTTTGGGAAAAAAAGTAAAAAGATTAAAAAATAATAAAATAATAAAACTACTTTTTCCACTTGTATTTTCAACTTATCTCCCTAAGTTTTTACTCAAATTTCGAGCGGGGGTACTCATTGGACTCAAAATTTAATTCCTCATCCAATGAGTACCCATATTACATACTTTTGACAGACCCTGTTACACAAAAAATGAGAAATACATGAAAAAACATGATTTCAAACACATTTTCCAAGTATTTCTAATTTTTTGTGCAGCGGGGTCAATCAAAAGTATGCAACATGGGTACTCCATGGATGAGGAATCAAATTCTTCATTTAACAAGTGTTCCTGTTCAAAATTTGAATAAACCCATAGGGAGATAAGTTGAAAATACGTGTTGGAAAAGCAATTTTTCTTTTTTCCCTATAAAATTTGATGATGCAATTTAATATTATTTTAATATTTCCACTATTATTTTATAATTTCCTTAGGAGGCCCATTTTAGGCCTCAAAATTCCCCTAATTACAGTTCATCCCTGAGTCTTCCCAGGCTGAGACTGCACATTGCACAGTCTCAGGCCTTAAGCTATTCCACTAGATGTTGAGACTGCACAATGCATAGTTCATGAAGCCAGTCCCTTCCCCCAGCTCAAGAGTTTCCCAATTTTCCTTCTGAATCTTGTGGTTGTTGCCTTTATCTTTCTTTGTGAGTCAATTTTTTGAAGATAATTTAGATTTTCTATGATATTTTTTTCCTCCTACAGGTATTGCAGTTGTTGAGAACTTCTTGTTATCGGTAATTGTCATCATGGACCCCAAGAGATCTTCTTCAAAGGACACTACAAAAATAAGCACCAAGGAGGAAATTTAAAGTGCTGTAGTGAAATTTCTATTTTTCTTAGATATGAAACTATTTATAGAGAAAGAGTCAGACATCACATGGCACAAAGTGAGTGAGTAATTTTCAACAAGAAGCTTCAAAGAAGGTGTTGAAGACCAATAGGTTTATATCAATGTTCAAAGGTCAAGGTTACATGAGATTGCGTGTAGGTATCCACCTTTCCCATGTGCATAAATTATAATTTGTATACTATCTCATACATATGCAAAGACAATGACTCTTAGTAGTGCTAGCAGACAAATGCTTGCCTCTTTCGTCGCACCAGATTACCATATCATGTATCAGTTTCTAGAGCTAGAATCTCTCATGGATTCTTACTTCTATGAATCTAGGAGTTACTTGAGCACAAAGGATGTTGTCAAAGGTTGGGTGAAAGAGCCGACAAAGTTCCATCAAATAGGCACCAACACCTACAAGGAAAAATCTCTTAGGAAGGCTTATCAGTACTTGATAGTTCTATGTTGCAGGATCTATGGTCAATAGAGTACTGAGACCTTCCATGAAGGGTGGGAATGCTTGTTGAATCATATTGTGAATGAAGGAAAACCATTTAATTGGTCATACTTTCTCGCTAAAAATCTAAATATCCATGTAGGTAATTCCCATTATCCTCCCAAGGGAAAGCAAACCATATTTTACATGTATTCCTACCTACTAGATGCAATATGCGCTTACAATTCATTTCCTCACATGGATTGGAATTGGTCAGCAAGAGAGCATGTCATGCACATTTACTGCAAGTTTCTTTCAGAGTGAAACCATAAGGGAATAATGGAAAAGTTGACTAATCGTGTCGTCATTCCATTGTAAAAGTTAATATTTGAGGAAGATCCACCTTGCATCTCACATGGGGCAATCAAAGTAGTGTAAGAGATAGTAGAGTGGATTTCCTTGGCAGATGGCACTTTCCTTAGAGTTTTTTGCATACATAAGTATCTACATCTTGTACCTAGCTACTCCACTGATTAGTTGGTCATGAAAGGTTTTTCTTACCATATTTGCAGAGGGTTTTCAGTAGTTTTGCAGAGGAAGAATAAATAACCTTGGCCCACTCTTCTTATGCAAATTGGATTGTACGAAATCAAGAATTTGAAAGTTGTAGACACCAAAGTCAAGGAGATAGAGAAATTCACATTTTTTCATCTAGATTTCAATTCGTATGATCCTAGGAATGTTTGTAAAGACCATTTTGCAAGGATTCATTTGAAATGTCCAAGCAGGACATTTGACAGGATCGAGGAGGAGGAGATGAAGATTTGTGACAATGCTTACATGTAAAACAAACCAGTCAACTTCATAGGAACATCGCAAGTTAGTCCATATAAGGAAGTCACTGCAGAGGTCGTACTAGCAGAAAGGTGCAACCCAGTGCACGAAATGGAAAGAGGAAAGTTACACATAGTCCGCTAGAGGAGTGAAGTTGCAAGATGAATGCAGATCCAATCATTCTTAAAGAGTCCATAATACCAGAGAAGAAGAGAAAAGAGAGGATGTAGGAAGCATTAAAAAAAGAAAAAAGCAAAGGAAAGAATAATATTAGAGGAGATTAAAAGAAGAAAAAAAGAAGCAAGAAGAATAAGAAAGGAGGATAATATAAGAGGAATAAGCAACATGAAAACAAGCCAAAGAATAAGAACATAACCGACTACTAAAGGAGGAGAGAAAAAATTTGCAGGACAAGGAGCTCACTCAAGAAATTTAGGAGTTGATTGTGATTCAAGACCTAGAGGTGGAACCGAAGTCGCTAAACCAAGATGTTGATATGATTCTGATCACTCAATAGGTCACCATTCAGTATTGCCCTCCTCTAACAAAAAAGCAAGCTCCAAGCGAGGAAGAGGAAATTGTTCCTCTTGATGATGATCCGGTCATGGACACATACAATCCGACTTACGACGAGATTTGAAAGAACACTGTTCCTCTTGATGATGATCATCCATAAGGCAATTTCCACTTGCACGCCTTGCAGAAAAAGTGTAAGGATGATGCTAAAGCTCTCAAGTTACTTCAAACATATATTGCTACCATGCATGAGGGTAAATGCGATACAAATGGGCACTGCTCGAGTTAGGAAAGGAAACTAGGCAATATGCAAAGTTGGAGAAAGAAAAAATCTGCACACTCATCTAGAATAACAAAAAATTCACCTCATTCATTACCAACATTTAAGCCTCATATGCAGGATTCTACAAAAACATATATTTCATGGTGAAAGTGCACAGGAAACCATCAGTTGGCTCACTCACTTAAGCCAAACCAAAGAACTAGGTCAAGCAGGAGGTTGAAGAATACTTGGATCAATTTAGACAGATCACTACCAAGGAAGATCTTGAAGTGAACAAGGATAACATGCAAAAGTACATTGGTAGCCCTATCGAGATCAATACAATGTTTCTCATGCTTCCATGTCATGGCTATAGTCTGCTTCCATTCTGATCCGATCACACAACTTGGGGAAATCATCATGCAATATAAATCTTGGAGCCAGCATGTTACCAATAAACAACATGTTGAAATTGTTGAGTTGGAGTTTCTCTAAACTCAAGCTTAACCCGATTTTTCTTGCTAGGTTTTCCAGTTGGCTCTACCCAATTTTTTCCTCTATGGGTATGAGTCTATTGTAATATTATTTTGTAATTAATTTTTAAGTGAAATTCCAAGTATCAATTGTGGAATGTGAAGAGTCATTTTGTAATGAATTTTAAGAGTCATGAGGGAAGTCCAAGAGTCACAAAAGGAATATGAATAATTACCCCTTTTTTGTTTAAATATGTGCTCATAAATCATGTAAATGGCTTTTGGGAGCCAAGCCTTTCACTAGGCTTTTTATTGGGATCAAAATCTTGGGAGTTTTTTTCAGAGCCTTAGCTTCTCCATAGCATATAGGGAGTATCTTTCTTTGGAGGAGCAGGTGTAGATGTCATGTTCCACTATTGGGACTATCGGTTCGTAAATGGTAAGTGTATGCTTGGAACTTTCACTTTAATAAAATCTCAAAGCCGACGTGTTTTCATGCATATGTTGTGAATATAGTAGGAATATTCTTGTTATGTTTGCAATATTTTTTGTTTTAGTTAAGCTAATGATTATGAAATATTTCGTTTGCATTAGTATGAATATTTTTTAATAGGTCTTGTTGTGTATTTTGATCATGGTTAACCGATGAAATATTTTGTAGACTACCTTGTGATTTCTTTTATGCTTGTGTGTTCCTTTCAAGATGCGTACTATTATAGGTTCTAAGGGGCTCACTCATTTTCCCCTTGTGGTGATAGAACCTTTCATGCACTACACTTGACCCTCCACAAAGTCACACACTTATTTCACCAAAGTCACGAATACATTGTTCTATGTGTTACTATAGCCAAGGCACGTCATTAAAACCCACTGCTTTGGAAACCAGGTCGTATTTTAGATGTGGATCCCAATCCAAAGTGTGTGAGGTATAATTGGGACTTCATATCAGGGAGACCCCTAAATTTCGGCAATTCCAAAACTTTCAACATGTTACCGAATTCTCAATACTGTTGTATTGATGTATGGAAGGATTTTGAAGGTAATCTGAGCATATATATGGATTCAAAAATATCTTTTTTTCATATCATTTGAAATTTGTATAATGAATATTCTAGTTGTAGTTCCATGTGGTATACAAAATCAAGCAACTTTGTGGCAACTTCTTGACATCACTAATCTATTTTTATAAAAAATTTCCATGGTTCACACCACCCTATATGTGCATGTTTCTCCATGTAATATGTGATCCTCACTATGAAACCTACAATATCTAAGGCACAAAAACCTCGAGTTCAATATGATACTTACGCCTAGTTACGGATAAATGAAGTATGTGATACACATATACATTTTATCCATGGTTGGTGAAAAGCATGTTGGCAGAAATCTGAGCTATTTAAATAATTTGATATTTCTCTATAAAAAAATAGAATCTCTATGGTAAGACATATGAAATATATGGGATAAGAATTATCATTGAAATCTCCTTTTCTATTTATAGATAATGGTGCGAGAAATTTCAAATAAAAGACATATCCATAGAACCTGTGTTGACTATGACAAACACCCTCTAAAATGTTTCTTGTACTTGAATTTTGGAGCCTTTTGTGGATCTTTCGATTAGTCGTTTTGTGGTCATTTCTTGATTGGTCAAATTCATTTTCTCACACATGCTCAATTTAAAAAAATTTCATGAGAACGTTATCTTATACAAGCTTGAATAAGCATTGCACAATCCATCAAGACAATTTCTATGCAATTCTCAACCCATGTTGACCTTTAGTGCACATTCTTATTGGCAGTCCCTCACTTTTGGCTGTTTTTATACTACTATTTGGGTGATTTTTTCAGACTGACATTCTTATTGGCAGTCCCTCACTTTTGGCTGCGTTTATACTACTATTTGGGTGAGTTTTTCAAACTGTCTCTTTTGCAGACCTTCACTTTCACGAGTGTCGGTTTCATGCTTTAGAATTTTTATTTTTATTTCTTTCACTTTAATTAGAATCTTTTTCATGTTTTCTTTATTATGGCATGTGTCTCTTTCACTATTGTTCGCATATCATAAGCGTCACTCACCCTTTTATATTCATATAGTAAATGTTATATTTTGGCATATTAACGATCGCGCAATGTAAATAATCTTGTTCAGTGGTTTGAAGATTTTATGTTTGTGTAAATGAGTTTATCTTACCACGTGAACATTCATCACACTCATTTCCAATTTTTTAAGCACTGTTGCACAAGTGTCGTCACGGTTGTCACAAAGTGTATCTTTAGTGTCGCAATTGTCGTAAGTTTTTATAAAGTTTGTTGAAATTGAGGCAAGTATGTTTTTCATGTGTTCTATATGACCTATGTTGTGTCATTAAGTGTTCTAAGTGTTTGATCATAGTAAATTCTTATGACTATTCACATCACTCTCATTGATCCCACACTTAGCCAAATTTTAGAAAATGTTCAACAACTTAGCTTCATACAACCTTCCTAAACTATGCATTGCATAGTGGAAACCCTCAAGTTGCAACCCTACCTCTTGAAACTACACAATGGGTAGTTCATTCCTTCTATAATTGTGCACTACGCAGTTTTAGTGCTCAATCGCGGACCTTGGCCTTCAAAATTTCATAATCATTCCCTCCATCTAGGACTGAACTATGCATTACGTAGTCTTTGAGCTCAATATCAACCCCCAAGCTCTTAAAATACATAATAACCTGAGCTCGTCTACCTTACAAAATTTAACAGTGGGAAAAATTAGTGTTCAAGACCTCATCATAGCTCCCTAAGCTCCACAACTGTGCAATATTTTTGCTCAGTTCAAGCCTGAACTATGAATTTTGTAGTCTCAAGACTCAAGCTTCACCCATGACTTCCTGATTTGCGAAATTTAACAGTCACTGAGCCTCTCCTTCAACCTGCCACCTAGTTTTGGCTTAGTCAGTGGATTATAATGCAACATCTCATGCTAGGGGTTTATCAAACTAATATCATCTTTCCATGAGTGGATTGAAGATGCAGGTACTTGATCATTCTATGGAAATATGAGGAAGAAGGAGATGGAGTGGGAGGACATGATAGAAGACAGATGAGGAGATGAGGAGATAAGATGAACATCGAGTAAGAAGAGAAAGGAACATTGGACTATAACAAAATATGGAAGATCAAGACCGCATTGAAGACTCATTATATTCAAGTCATAAGGAGGAGGAGGAAGAAGAACACGAACCATATTTTCAATGAGAAACAAAGAAATAAGCATCAAAGAGTGTCTTGACATTTCCATGTCATCATGCAATCCATGTCATCAATGTCATGAGTCATCCTTTTCCACATAATTTGTGGATTATGTAAATTTTATATTGGAAAATGTGATGTAAATTGGAAGTCCAAGAGTCATACATGTAATGTGAAAATTCATGTGGGATTCAAAAGGTCATAAGGAAGTCAAACGATCATGAGGGTAGTCCAAGAGTCACATGGGATTTGTATGATCACCCCAATTTTTATATATACACACTCAATATACATGAAAAGGAATTTTCACATTGGCTCCTCCTACTAGGAATTTGAGAGGAAGATAGTTGTTTTGGAGGAGCAAGTGATTGCTATAATGCTCCACTATTGGGGCTATTAGTGTTTGTTGTCTTGATGTATCTTTGAAATTTTACTTAATTCAAAAGCTCGTTGAACGGACACATTTTCATGCATATGTTGTGAATATTATAATATTGTTCTTTGAACGTTTGTGATGTGTGTTGTTTTCGTCTGTAATAATGAAATAGACCTATACCAATGGCTTTGGTACTTATCTTGTTGAAGACATGTTGTATTTTCTTTAACAATCATTTCTTCCTTGTGAAATATTTCGTTGTTTGATCAATGATTCATTCGGATGTATGTGTTCATGTGCCTTTTCTATATTAGTACTATTACTTGTCTTCAAAGGGCCCACTTTTCACCCCCTTTTGGTAGAAGTACCTTGATACTTTCTGCAACTGAACATTTCACAGGGCATACTCACTTTCCTGTCCAAAGATACCTATGTATTAGTCTCTTGTGATGAATTTTATAGCCAAGTAAAATCCATAAGGATACATGGTAGTCGAGTCCATACTCTAGATGGGGCTCCTACTCCAAATAGTGTAAGGTATAATTGGTACTTCACATTAGGGAGACCCTTTTGATTGATGAATTTCCATCACCATCAAAAAAGTTGTGTTAGAAGGAGGGCTATATGACAATTTGTGCACGTTGAGTATGTTTTAAACCTCTTATCTAAAATGGATCATCCTCAAATATTACTCCTGGGGTGTTTCTCTAATTTATCAAATTTTCAATTTTCAATCCCTAATGAGCCTCTCTATCACTTTGTTAAATTAAATTTTTATGGTGAGGATATAACATCCATAACTACGCACATTTTTTATTTTCTTCAATTTTTTGAATCTTACGAAATTGATGATAAAGAGTTTTCTTGTGTGATTTTCTTCTTCTCCCTTGAAGGTCATGCTAATCGATGGTGTCATACCTTAATAGATACTTCCATCCATTATTTTCACCATTTCCTCAAGGAGATTCATCAAGCCTTTAATAGGTATGATTATCAAGATGTTTATAAAAGAATCAATCAGTTAATAATGAAGCCTAATGAATAAGTCGAGGATTTCTCTTATCGAATTCTTCACATTTTTTATGAATTTCTTGAAGAAGATATGGATTGGGATTTCTTTAAATAATTTTTTCAATGTTTGGTTCATATCTCTTTGCATGGTGAACCTAAACCCCATGATGTTTCTGCTTCCCCAACTCTTTTAAATCATGAGACAACCCTAATCTCAAAGGGGTAATATGTTGTTCCTTTTGTTCCTTGACCTCCTCCTTTTCTAGTTCTGATGAGGGTCACTCCTAGAAATGATAATAAAGTTGGGAAATATGTAAATCAAACTCCTAAGAAATCTCTTCACCCTCCTCCTATTTTTCATGATTTTGATATAATGCAAGAAACCCCAGAATGTCTTATGGAGAATAGGGTGAAGGATAATCCGCTCATTCCTCGAATTGACATTAGCACTCTAAACAAAAATATTTAATATCATTCCATTTGAAGTGTTACTTCTTCGAGGGACATATTTCATCCTATTTCACCTACATGTTATTAATTTGTGTATCATGATATGCTTCATAAATTTTCTCCACCAATTAGCTCCTCATGCTCTCTTGATTTTCCAGTTGATGGTTCATATTGCGATCAGATACAAGGTAGTCACATTACACTGGTAGAGGAGGAGGAAAATGAATACTCTTGATATCTCTTCCCTTTATCAAAGTACCCCATGTTAATATGGTGTGCTTCCATTCTTGGATGATTTATAATATTCTAATCTCATTAGTGAATCAAATGCAATAAATTCTTTCAATCAATCCATAACATTTGGAAAAAATAATTCTGAAGTGATAATTATGTTGATGTAAGCGATGATGAATTACCAAGGGCACCAGTTGATTTTTAGATTTCTCATGAATATTTTAATTTATATCTAGAATCTTAATCCATCAAATAACACGTTCTTATTTCAAATTACTCTTAAAATCTCTATCCTTTGTACTCTACTATTTGCGTTTTATCTACATAGAATGAAGATATTTCACGTTTTTCAAGTTCTTCACCATATGAGTTCACTTCTCAATTGACACAAGGCAGTGAGGTTGTCCATGATAAAAGAGAAAATAAACAAATCATTGGGTATTATTTCAGTCCCTCATCATTTTTTATCTTACATGGACACAAATCTTCAAATAAAATTTCTCATGAAATTTATCCAATTGATACATCTTGAGATTTGCAATCAGAAGAATCTTTCAACTTGAGTAATCTAGTTATTGAAGTTGAAAAGTATTATCAAATCAGAATAATTCCATTCGATGAGTATTGGTATTATTGAAACCAAGATTAGAAGCTATCCTCAAACTATGCATGATATAATTCAATCTTCAAAATGTGATTTTACAATATTTAAAAGTTTTGAGACTTTTCAAGAAGTAGAGGCACTTCAACTTCCATTGATGGTTATGTCAGGATCTCATGACTCTAGTAGACCTCCTAAACTAAGTCGGATTTTGTTTCTCTCGCACAATCCTTCTCTTTGCATGGTTTCTCTCGATGTAAATTTATTTTTGAAATATGTCTAATATTTCAGATGTAATGTTTCAAACTTTTGAAATTTGGTTTCTAATTGGATTCAAGATTCTATTTTACATGATTCATCTCCATGCAAGGATATTGTACTTAACTCAAGTTTATATATGTTTCTATCATAGATTCATGGAATTTCGAAGTTGATCATTTCAAATACTATCTTTGTCTAAGGGAATCATGCTTATCAGATTCATTTCTTTATAGTCAACTACTAGTTTTTCTTGCTAATTTTGTATTGAAAATATTTCCCTTCATCGCACTTGAAATGCTCTTTAGTGATAATGAATGCACAAGCTATTGAGTGAATAAAATTATTCTCCGTTGATTATGTCTTGACTGGTCTCATGGGTTTTTTGTGCTATAATTCCTTTTAAGTTCTTTCAGAAATTGTGATACTTGTACAATTTATCACCAATTACACGAAAATGGTTTGTTACATTCGTCATGTGAGGAAGATGATTCTATTGTTCAGATAATTCATAGAGCTTTTCAAATTAATTTATCTTTGTTAATTACAAACTAGGAATTTGATGTCTTAATCAACATATCTAATCATTATTATGTCTGTGATGATTGAAATTGTTTTTTATCATTTTACCAATAGTACATCCAATGAAATTTGTTTTACATCCTTCAATCTTCAGTGTTCAACATCTCACTATTTGGGTTTTTGTCGAGTAGTTGAAACATTTCAACCTTTGCTGATAGTTATGTCAGGTCATCACTATCTTGGCATAACTGCTAAAGATGATCAGGTCCATTTTCCCTCAGGAGATTCTCATCCTACCCCACACTTTTAATTGAAGATTAGTTGTTTCAAAGTTTCCATGGTTTTCAAGAGGATTGTTTCGAATTTCATGATCCAATCATCAAATGGTTGTGGCAATCTTAGAAAGTTCTATTGGAAATAACAAGTTTCATCCTTTTCTCATTCTTGATCAGTAGGATGACACAAAATATGTTGCATTCACAAAAATATTTTGATGTTTGTTTAATTATAATTTCCATTGAAAGGTCAAGAATGTGAATTGGTTAGAAGTACTGGTTTTGACATATCTTTATTCCCATAGGAAATACCTTCCTTATGTTGTGAAAGGTCTTCAATATCTTATCTTTTCTCTTACACATTACTTTGTATATATTTTAATCGATTGTATCTTTGTGATTTCAAGTTGAGAACAAATACGACGACTTCACTAAAAATTTCATTATACTTGACCCAACCTTCTAGTTGTTAGGTTAGGAGTAGGACTTGTTTCATTCTAGTTTCCCCTCACTTTCACTCAATTTGATATTGTTATATTTAGTATTTCTTGTATTTTCTTACTTATTTCTTGCATCATATTAGGTTTAGACTCCTTTTTTGTGCTTTGGTTTTGTTTCCTATTATGTCGTGTCTTTTCCTTTTTGTTCTGTTGATAATACTTTTCCATGAAATGTTTACTATTTGGGCTTGAAAAACAATGTGGAAAAATGTAGAATGACTTTGTGACACTGCAATTTTTGGCTAACTCTTTTTCTTTCTACCATGTATTCGTTACACCTTTTGGTCGATGGTGTTCCAATGGAAAATACAACCCTGCACTAGGAAATCCTTGTGTCAAACCATGATCTCCATGTATATTCTGGAAAACTTCATGCCTA
This sequence comes from Pinus albicaulis, assembly GCA_034641835.2. Taxonomy (NCBI): domain Eukaryota; kingdom Viridiplantae; phylum Streptophyta; class Pinopsida; order Pinales; family Pinaceae; genus Pinus; species Pinus albicaulis. The sequence continues at coordinate 1,428,339,218 of CM076580.1, forward strand.
CACTTGGGTTGCTATGTTCTGATTTTTCAGGTTGATGCAATCAAGTAGAGACGGAAGAGAGAAAAATCCAAACTAGAAAACCTAAATAAGAGGTCTTTATATGTTTCTTTGAAGGAATAGCCTCTCTTTTTCTTAATAAGTCAATATCCCTCTTTCGCCCAAAAAATTAATATTTTGTTATGCATGTTATTTAAATATATAAATAAAGGAAAAATAATAGAAAGGATTCCTATGCAGAGAGGTGAAGCAAGAAACTTCATCGGGGTACTATCCAGGCTCACTAGTAGCAGACTAGTAATGTTTTTGTTCGAGTAGTGAATCTTTTGGGATACTGTCCAAGCCTCCTGGCAGTAGGACAACGCTAGAGATGGAAAAATATGCCCTTAAAATATAAAGCTCGTGAGCTTCATGACCCTATCTTGATTCAAAACATTATGTGGTTGTTGGTCTTATGTTTTTGTTTAACCGAGAAAAGGAATGAAGGGGACTATGTTTATGCATGGGATAAGTGGGGAATTCATGGTAATCTGAATGATGAATCAATACTCCCTAAAAAAATATACCCTGTAGGAAACAATTGAACAAGTCATAAAAGTTGGATTTCTACCAGTGTGTTCGCAAGTTTTGTCGCTATGACAAACACCCTCCAACATTTTTCATGTATTTGAATTTTGGAGCCTACTGTGGATCTTGCGATCGATTGTTCTGTGGTCACTTCTTGATTAGTTAGAGTCACTTTCTCACACATTATTAGTTTGCAACAAGTTCATGAGTTCCTTCGCTTACACAATCTTGAATAATAATAATAGTACAGTCCATCAAGATAGTATTTGTGCAATTTTCAACCCATGTCGACAGTCAGTGCACACTGTTATTGATAGTCCCTCACTTTTGGTTACGTTTGTGTTTCTATTTTAGCGAGTTTTTCAAATTGTCTCTTTTGTGCACCTTCGCTTTCACAAGTTTTGTTTTCATGATTTGACTATCACTTTTTCTTTCCTTCACTTTAATTAGTTACGTTTTCATTTTATCTTCCCTATGTCATGTGTCGCTTTCACTGTCGTTCACATATCACAAGTGTCGCTCCCCCTTTTCTCTTCATATAGTAAATGTGGTATTTTGGCATATTAAGAGTTGCACGATGTACATAAGATTGTTTTGGTGATTTCAAGAGGTTTTCTTTGTGTAAATGATTTGATTTTATCATGTAAACATTCTTCTTACTCATTTCCATTTTTTAAAGCAATGTCGCACAAGTGTCGTTACAGTCATCGCAAAGTGTATCTTTAGTGTCGCACATGTCGTACCTTGTTGTAAATGTTGTCACAATTGAGGGAAGTATGTTTTTCATTTGTTATAGATGATTTTTTTTTTGTCATTAAGTGTTATAAGTGTGTGATCATAGTAAAGTCATATCACTATTCACATCAATCTCATTGATCCCATACTTAGCCAAATTTCAGAAAAACTTCAACAACTAAGCCCAACCCTCAAGTTGCAACCTTGCCTCTTCACATTGCACAATGTGCAGTTCTTGCCTTCCAAAACTACGCACTACAGAATTTTAGTTCTCAATCTCGGACCTTGGCCTCCAAAACAACAAAATAATGCCCTCCATCTAGGTAAGAAATACCCATTTTCCAGTCTATGAGCTCAAGCTCAACCCCAGATCTCCTTTACCTTCCAGAACTGCACAGTGGGAAAATCATTACTCAATCCCTCAGCCTGGCTCCCTAATATGCCCAACTACGAAATATTTTTTCTTATTCTAATCCTAAACTATGCATTGCGCAGTCTCAAGACTCAAGGTTCACCCCTGACTACCTGAGTTGCATAACTACGTAGTCCCTGAGGCTCTCCTTCAACCTGTCACCTGATTCCAGCTCTGTCAGTGGATCATCATGCAACATTTCAGAATGGGGATTTATCAAATTGATGTCGTATTTTCATGAGTGGATTACAAATGAAGGTACTCTATCATGATACGACAAGATGATGAAGAAGGATATGGAGAAGGAGGACATGTGGGAAGACACCTGAGGAGATGACGAGATAAGATGATCATCAAAAACGAAAATGAAGGAAAAATGGACTATAATAGAATATGGAATATTAATATCACATTTAAGACTCCTTATATTCAATACATAAGGAGGAGGAATAATAATAGCATTCATCACCTTTTCAAGAAGAAACAAATAAAGTAGCAGCAACGAGTGGCTTGACATTGCCATGTCATCAATTTCATGTAATGTCGTTAATCATAATGCAACATATCATTTATGGATTATGTAAATTTTATATTGGAAAATTTAATGTAAAGTGTAAGTCCAAGAATCATCCATGTAATGTGAAAAGTCATGTAGGAGTTTAAAGGTCATAAGGAAGTCAAGAAGTCATAAGGGTAGTCAAAGAGTCGCATGGGCTATGAATGGGCACCCCATTTGTTATATATACACCCTAATTGTACATGAAAAGGAATTTTCACCTTGGCTCCTCCCATCAAGAATTATAGAGGAAGATAGTTGTTTTGGAGGAGCAAGTGACCACTCTAATGCTCTACTATTGGTGTTAGTGGTGTTCATTGTCTTGATGTATCTAGGAAATTTTAATTAATTCAGAAGCTCGTTGAGCTGACACACTTTCATGCATATGTCATGAATGTTGTAATAATGTTCATTGAATGTTTTTGATGTATGTTATTTTCATTTGTACTAAGAGAATTGAAATATTTTGGTGGATTTCGTACTTATCTTATTGAAGGTGTGTTGTATTTGCTTTAACAATCGTTGACTCCTTCTGAACTATTTCACTAGTTGATCAATGATTCATTCTTATGTATGTATTCATGTGATTTTTCTAGATTAGTACTATAACTTGTATTTTAAGGGCCCACTTTTCTCCCGATTTTGGTAGGACCTTTATAATTTCTACAACTAAACATTTCACAAGGTATACTCACTTGTTGATCCGAATATACTTGTGTATTACTCTCTTGTGCTTAAATTTATAGCCAAGAAAAATCCATAAGGATACATGGCAGTCGGTTCGATACTCCAGATGGCACTCCTACTCCAAATGGTGTGAGGTCTAATTAGGACTTCACATCAGAGAGACCCCCTTGGTTGACGGATTTCCAGTAGTGTCAATAGAACAAAAGTCTCATGACAAATGATCCAAACTATTAAAAATCGATGTTTGAGTATACCATCTCTATGGAATCTAAAGATCCTTGAAATGATATAAAATCTAAGAGTTGGAGCTATCTATTATTTTGTGGCACAAATTCATGAAAGAGTAAACTAAATATAAAAAAAATATATATTACATTCACTCTATAATGGTGATAAAATTTTACACTAGATACTACAAGGAGTTTATCTATTATTCGTTTACTCAAAGAAAGATTGAAGCATTTGGACCATTCTATCTATTTTGCTCTAGTATTATTTAGAAATTATGAAGTTTGTGTCTCTGGAGAAAAATAAAATATGTATCATCTATTTATGTGACCTTGGCTCATGCAAGGGATTGTGACACCTACACAAAGGTTGATGTGCAAACCATTTTTTTTACTACCAGGATGATAAGTCAGATTTCACTGTGTGCTTATCTATTTGAAGCATCCTAATGAATTTATACCTTAATCAAAGGAAAAAATTATGAGTTAAAGTCAAAGATGTACGTATAATATTTTTCCTTTCATAACTCTAAAGGTAGGGATAGATGTAAATTTATCTTGCATATGAGGATGGATAGATATTGAAAATATTAATTCTAGGTCAATCATTTTGTTTAGCATACTAAATCTCTAGGTCTTATGAGATCACATCGTGAAGTATAAACTAATGTATTGTATAAATATTAGTGTCCTCTCTTAAGGACACAGTCATAACCGATATGCTAGGTTTTCAATATTATTTCCTTTCATATGAAAACCAAGTCCTATGATCAAATTTAGATTAACAAAATCTCGTCAAAGAAGTTGAACCCAAGTAGTTTTATGTCCGCATCACAAAATTTGATTAGATGGAAGCATAAAATGGAAGAAGTTCACTTACCTCAACGTGAAAGTGGGAGATGATTGGCTTGATTCAGGACCACATTTATTGAGTTGAAATTATTTATGTAGGTAGAGATACTACTAATGATTGGGATTTTATACGATTTCTTGGGAGAGGGAGAAAGCATGGAGATAGGTTACAATTTTTGACAAAAGAGGGCACGTTTGGGTGGAAACAATAATGGCTCTATCAAGCTCCTTGTGTGCTAAAATGGTAGCTCGATTGAAGGTTAAAAATTAACCCTTTATCAAGCTATAACAATCGATCGAGATATAGGGCTTGATCTAGCTATAACGCTCAATTGAGCTTTAGGGATCAATCGAGCTTAAAGGCTTGATAAAAAATTAATAAATTTAATATTAACATTAAAATATATTAATATCAATTTTTTTATATTAATATCATTTCATCATTTAATTTAATAATAATAATATTAATATTAAATTTAGTAAGGTTTCTACATGACACTATAACAACAATTTTAATAAGATTTGGAATTTTAAATTGATGTAAAATTTTAATTTTAGATCATTCAAATTTTTTTTATAGAGGCTTGATCGAGCCTTAGCGCTCAATCGAGCCCCTATTAACCACATATATGGATCGATCGAGGGTTTATGAAACCCTCGATTGATCTATTTAAATTTGAAATTTAGGTGCTCTATCGAGCGCTTTAAGTGCTCAATCAAGCCTCTTAAGTCCTAATACAACTCCATATTGTACCCTAGCAGACCTGGGGATAGATTTTTCCTTAGGAGGTGGAGTAGATCACATTGGATTCATGAAGGAATCCTCTATCCAAAGGCATATGAGTTTGACATTTTCGAATTCACTCATCATATTTTTCATCTAATCTCTTTTGAACATAATACTTGAAATTGTTTTGGATTGTTTTAAAGAGGTTGAATAAAAAGTCAATATCATAAAATATAAACAATGAAAAACTTTCAAAAAATACCACTATCTTCGTTTACGAGCCCTATTCAAAATGGTATTTTTGGTTTTTCAATTTATTTAAATAGTTGAAAAAAACCTTGCGTGAACATGTGTATGCAAATTGCAATTGAAATATTTCTTCACCAACTTCGAAAAATAATAAAAATTATATTTTTGCATTTAAAAAAAAAAATTATATGAAAAATTTAGTTCTCTCCTTGTAGATCATGCTATATATATATATATATATATATATATATATATATATATATATATATATATTTAAGCACATTTTATACTAAGTTATGCTACGTGAACACACACAAAACACTTAATATGTGTGAAAATTTCGAAGGACGAGCATTTCATTTAATGGAAAATTGACATATTATATGAAAATAAATATTTTTTCAAAAAATATCATTAGGAAAACAACATAATTCTACACAATTTTTTTCCCCCGAATCAATATTCACAGTGCTTATATGGATTTTAAGGGCTTCAATTTGATAAAAGAACAAAAACTTGAAATTTTCATCGCCACATTTGGCCCAAAACTGTAACCCTTCTTCATGCCTTCACCGAAGAGTATGAAGAAGTATTTTTTGAATGAAGAAGATGTGAAAGCTTATACAATCAACTATGAATAAGTTTGGATCCATAAGGAGTTTGATGAACCAATTGATGACATGTTGGATTCGATATTAATAAAGGCTACATGAAGATTAATATAGACTTAAGAAGGTTGAAGTAGTTTCTAATTCCTGACATGATGTAGAATGAATTAGTGATGCAACATTATTTCTCCATTGATGAAGCAGGTAGTCGATATATTAATGATGTTCCTTTCCATGAAAAAGGATGGGTATTTTTTATACAAACTTAGGGTTGTATATATCTCCACCTTTGTTGAGAGGGAGTGAGGGTGGACATTGTATTCTACATGTGTCATGTACTATGGCTAGGAATAATAGTCATAATCCTAGTAAAGACACTGATAGGGATAAAGATGGATTGGATAATAATATGTGACTGATATTCTTTGATTATTTGGACTTTTATTAGGACTAACCACCATAAATCAAGTACATTAATACAAGATAAGAATAGTCCTGAGGACCGACATTTCTTGGTGTCAAGTATTATGGAAATGAATTAAGAAATGGTCATGTGAGGACATACCTAGTGAACACCCAGGTGGGTTATGTTCTTGAGAGGTGGTGTGTCCAAATTTATTTCTCCAAGAATTATACTCTGATCTAGTGGAAAGATAGAGTGTGTTAGTCAAGGGCTTGCTATTTTGACAATGTTGGCTATGATGATGTATATAATCATTGATGCTTATCAATGTAGGCCCTTTCTAGTAAAAGTTTTGAACTTGATAATATCCTGATAAGTCATTATGAATACCTCCCTATTTAAGAAGGGTGTTGAAATTATAACTAGGTTCGGTCTTTAGATAGATGAAAAGTGAGTAGCAGAGTAAGCATTAGTAGTAGTTCTAGCACCAATACCCATAACTAAGCAAGCATTGTCCACAATCAGTTTAGTCTTGTTTTATCCAAAGCGATCATTGGTTGAAGCATCAAAGGCACCCCAAAATTATTGTACTTGTATTTCATGTAAAAGAAAAAACATAAGTTAGTATTATTATTTTTTATTATCAAGCATGTTCTTCATGCTTTATTTTTTATCAAAAGAAAAAAGCAAAGGGCATGTTCTTCGCTGACCTATAAAAAGAAGAAAATTTAAATTTTATAAAGTATCATTTGATTTTGAAAGTTTCCAAGTAGACCATCCCATAAGACATGTCACTTGATATAATCGAAAATCTATATATTGGCACCATGCTCCACATTTTGTCAAGAAATTTCGGTGCACTTATGTGGTATAATATTTTCAGATATCCAAGGCATACATTTCTATGGTACACAAGCTTGATAAGACACTATGTTTTTTGTATTAAGGAGGAACTGTAAGAATACCATGATTCCTGAAGTATGCAAGGTACAAGAGTAACACTATATCTATGATGATATGATTTTCCAATAATACGTATGAAAAATTCTATGGTGACATATCTCTATGATGTGAGTTTCTGTAACAATAATGTGAGTTCTTGTGAAATGTAACCTATGTAATGTGAGTTCCATGTGTCTCTCTTAGTGATGTGATTTCCAATGATATATATCTCTCTCAGTGGTGTGAATTCTATGCGTTGATCGGTGTTTCAAAGATACAAAATGATGCAAGTTTCAGAGGATAAGGAAAAATTTATGTTTGATTGAAGGACTATCTCGTGCACTAGATATAGCAGAATTTGGAGGGTTGAATTGAAAATTGGATCACTAGTTACACTCGACTTGGATTTCTCTTGTTGATGAAGAAGTTATAAAGAAAGGATTGACAGGTTTTCCGCTTCTGAGTTTTTCCTTGGCATGGAGCCTAATATCTAGTGTCTCTTGTATTTTTGTATTGTATTTGTGTAATTTCTTGACGATATAATGAATGAAATAATAACTAAATGGAAAAATATATACACAAACAATGTCTAGAAATTACCATGATAAAAAATTCTCTATTCCTCTCGAATTTCAACACATACATCTACTATATTATACGATGGGTTATCTAGTGGACACATGAGGAGGGCTCAAACTTACTTACCTTTTTTAGTTAAAAATATCTGAGATAGTCTTAGTTATCTAGGATTCCATTTAAAACCTAATTCATATAAGTGTCATGACTGGATGTGGTTATTTCCCAAAGTGGAGAAAATGCTTAAGCATTGGAGTTTAAAAAGGCTCTCAAAGGCTGGGAGATCAATTATAATCAAATTTTCCCTTGAAGCCATCCATATATTTTTGATGGCTCTTACCAGGGTTCCATATGGAAATTGTGACAGATCTTATATACCCGATTCAAACTTGCTAGGCTGAGATAGTGTTCGAGAACAATGAAAACAATACCTAGTCATGGCATTTGAATGGATATTCCTTCTTTGTAGTGGGATTCGATAATGGTGTATGGACACCTGAAACTAGCACAACCCAGGTGTATCGAGGATCATGGACTTCACTTCTTGTAAAATTTGACAATGCAGGATTGTGGAATCTGCGGTCAGAAACATCGAAACGCCAATACCTGTGTGTGCTCATTTCGCTAATTCAAAGGATTTTTTTTATTATTATTAAAATTAATATCATTTGAATAGATACGCAGCTACAGGTATGATACGCATTTTCTAGGGAATTCATCAAGTAAGGAAGGTTCAGAAACACATTAATTCTTCATGAAAGGTGCATATGAAGAGACGACCATTAACGAGGATGGAAGAAGAAAATTGAACATAATTCATTAAAAAATATTGAACCAATAAAAGAAGGGATTTCAATACCAGAAACATCTGAATAATAACACCTTGTCAGGATTAGCCATACGGAAGCCACAATATGGAATTTTAGCTATGATCCTCAGAGAGTCTCTAAAGCCAACCTCACCACACAGCTTGAACACTCCTTAACCACACAGATTTGTTGCTCATTACTTGCATATGGGTTTTTGCCTTTCAGATGAGATCCACAGACATATGGATCTCTGTGTATTCTATTCACCACCAATTTCTCAAGAACCAGGCATACCAAATTTTTGAAGCTGAACCAAAAAAGGATTGAACTTCAACATGTCCTACGCTACACAAACCAACTTGGTGGATCAATGCAATAGTATCCACGAACTCGAGTGCTCTACTGTAGTGCTTGACTTCTCCATAAGCAGACTCCCTAACTATTCACACTGGTCATGCGTCTCTCAACCCACCTTCTATCAACGCTCTCCAAACAGTTCTTGTCAAGTTAAACCAACATTCAATGGTGAGGTCGAACTCATATGCACTTCGATGGAGGGGAAAATATTTACATATTTGTGAATCCTTATAGACACCCTCATAGACACAGGCTCACAACATTAGTTAAGCTCCTTTCGATGGCCTTTAAGCATGACAATTCGCACCTCAACAATTTCAATTCTCTCCGTGGCACTAATCCAGGATCGAGTGCGCTACAAATTATCCAAAAAATGACAAATGCACAAAGTTGGTATCCAAAACTCGAAGAATTCTCCACACACAGCAATACTAGTGTACATTTCCAACCTCTCATAAGGAAAGCAATGGAAAGTACAATACTTCCTCTCACATACGAAATTTCGCTAACACAGATATCTTCACACCAGCGAGTGCTCACAACCACTAGAGGAAAAGGTTTGAGAGCCTTACGACATTCCTCACATATTCTTCATTATTAAAATAATGTTATAATACAAATAAATAGATGAGGAAGTTGTCTCAAGATAGTGCGTTTATCTTGGACAACTTGGTTGAGCGAATATCTCAACTACACACACTAATCTAGGAGCTAAGCTAGGTAGGCCTAAACTAACTCCTAATTAAGAGGAACTAACATGATCTAGAAAATTAGGCATAAAATCCTAATTTTCAATATTTAATTAACTTTGGAGTTATATTTTTTTATGAGAGAGAGGGTAACAATTGTCTCTCTCTTCAAGTCTTCAAGGATTCTTTAAATGTTATAAATTAGTTTAATGAATCTCAAAGATGTCAAAAACACACATTTCTTCTAATTCTTGAAGATATATTCTAGTTAAAACAATATTTTATTAATAGTTCCTACTACCACGTCTACAAGGAAAGGAACTCTTAAGCGGATATTCTATCCAAGGAAGGCTCTAGATAGGTTATGGGTGATTGGTAGGTCATTGAACATGTAGATGGAGCATATCATAATTTGCAGCACCAGTTTTTCACCAATGTTTAATGTTTATTTTCTGATCACTCTCTCTACATTAGTCCAAACTTTTTTTCGTTTATTTTTTATCAGGCTTCCTATATGCTTCAGTCTTATTTTTTTGTATACTGCTACCACTCTAAATAGAAGATATTCTATATTTTCAATTTTTTTTGAAAACACAATATACAAAACCATTTATGACATCAATATGTTAGGAAAAAACAGTTATGTTGCATGCTATAGGGTTGGTTTTTCCGCTAACCAATTTATTTTGTGTTCCACCCCGGTTTTCCTCGAAAAAAAAACAAACCTTTATATCAATATATTATATAAGGTAAATTGTTTATTCGAGTTGAATTTGTAATTTATTCAACTTAAAAATATGGGTTAATTAAAATATTGTAAAATTCAATATTATCACCAAATTAAATTATAACAATTGAAACTAATTAATTTATATTAAAATAAAATAATCTCTACATGGAAGGAGCTCTATAAACCCTATCGACGGCTATAGTCTCACCCTAGGTGCTCAAACTTTCTATTGTTTGCATGGATTTTCAGTAGATCTCTTCTACACATCATTCAATAGTGAATCCTTGAGATTTGGGGAATACATATTTCTCTTTTGCAGGTATGGTTGTTGGTCAAGCTAGATCTTCTTCATTTTCATACAAATTTATGTTGAAGTTTGGTTCTGGTGTTCCAATGCTACAAGAAATTTCTTCACTTAATGTTCCTATGGATGATGAAGGCTTTTTTTCTTTTTTTTTTTCTTTTTGCGGATAATGATTTCGTTTGTAGGTTTAATGGGTACTAGCCATGGCTGGTTCATCTACATCAATAGATCTCTTAGACATGAAAGCCCCTTTTGATGGATGAGCTAAGTATTTACCTTATGGCACAAGGTTTCTTCATTATGTTTTTTGATAAGATTGAGGACAAGAAGGATATATGTGAAGTTGGGTCATGGTTTTGGGGGAGTGCTTGCCTCTTCATGTAGCCCTATATTCCCACTTTTGACCTAGTAACAACATCAATTTATTATAGCCCCAGTTTTGGTAAGGCTTTTGAACCTTCCCTTGTATTTTTGGAATCACACATTGCTTTATGCCATTGGGAATGCACTGGGAAAATTTTATCATAGTTGTCATGAAATAGATAAAATTTCAGGACTACTTATGCCTGCGTTTATGTGGAGATGGACTTCAACAAGATTTTTCCCGCAAATATTAATTTGATGACTCCAAACCATGTTTGGGTTCAAAAGATTGATTATGAGAATATCTCATTTTGGTGTAGAGCATGCTATGAAATGGGGCATGTAATTAAAAATTGTCCACAACATTCTCAGAATACCAAAGACCGAAGAAACCCCAAAGGCTCAAATGGTGGGAATGTGCACAATGTGATCACTATATGGTACTCAAAGAAGAAGAGCTTTAGGACAAGAAAGTACCAGGAGAAAATAAAGAAGTTGATTTGGTCAAAGAAACTGCAATCGTGACAATAGACTCTAAGCAAGAACAATCAATTGTCAATATAGATCCTCTGGTCGCTAGTAAGGATTCTCTGGATGTAGAGTTAGTGGAAAAGAAACAAATCCTCGTGGAAAATAGATTCCCTCTAGAAGCCACAAGGAATCACGTCAAAAAGGAAACTTCCTGGGAAGATCGAGTGGATGAGGAAGATTTCAAGAATAGTATCACGCAGTTGTCGAAGAACAATCCACCAAAATTTACAAGAAATGTGAGTTGGATTCAAGTTGGGAAGAATAAAAAAGTTGGGAAAGAAAGGAAAAACAGGAAGTCAACCTAGATCAAAATAAAATTTCAGTGAAAATGGAATGTAAATGCATTTGTATTTTGGGGACATTTTGGAAAATATTTAGTTGAAAATAGACTAAATTTTTTGTGTCATGGAGAACTAGTTTAAGAATTTGGATTGAGCCTTTATGCTCAATCTCGAACGTGCAAAAAATATTGGAATATGTAAAAATTTTGACCTTATAGTATAGAATTTTTTAATACAAATTCTATCCATTTATTTAAAAATAATAATAATATTAAAATAAAACAAATTAAAATTTTAAAATTTGAAATTATCCCAATAATTTTCTAAAAATAAAAATATTTTAATATTAAAATTTAATTTGAGTAATAAAAATAGAAATTTTCTTATTTACCATTTAAATTACTTATATATATTAAATAAATATAAATTTCAAAAATATAATTTAAATTTTTCTACATTATAAAAATAAAAAATAAGAAAACACTTATATGTAATATTTATTTTAATTTAATTATATCTCAGCGACTAAAATACCTCTGGTTTTCCTCATATTATGAAAAAGCCTATGCATGAGATGTTATTAAATCATGAGTACTCAATTAATCAAGTATGATAAATTTATTTAAGGTAAAATGATAAGATATTTATAAAAAGCAAAAACAAAGATTCTACCTCAGCTACTAAAACACCTCCGATTTTTCTTATCGTATGAAAACGCCTAGGCATGAGATGCATATAGAAAGTTATTAAATCACGAGTATTTAGTTAGTAACGTATGACATTTTTATTTAATGTGAGATATATAAGAATTTATAATTGGTTGGTTTTTTTATTGTTATGATATGGAGTATATTTTAACCACTATTACTGATTTTAATTACTATTATTATAATATGTAGTGAAGTCGATTTTAACTATTATTATTATTATTATATGGAGTGTGTTATTACAAAATTGGACTTGATAGGCTACTAATCAAATCAATCTCATGTAACTATTTCAAACCAATTTTTTGATTTAGCCTCCTCAACCTAAGAGGGCTCTTTCAAAGGGTTAATGATTTTTGATAAAAATATAGATGCCTGACTCTATGTGGGGTAATAATCAGATAGATGATAAATGTAGGTTGAAAATCACATCAGCAAGTACACATTGGGCTTATGGAGTGAAAATAGTTTCAGTAAACCAATAACCTACTTAACATGGAAGTTCATGCATATCAGAGTTCTAGTCAAGAGATACACATGTGAAACTATAAAAAACACAGTCAGTTTACCTATATAGGAAGTTAGAGAATCAAAGATGAATTCTGAGTAACATAGACAAACACCACTGCAATAGGATAATTAAAGATGTAATTAGAACAAGAACACACTAGAACTCCTTCTGAACCTCAAGTTGGCTAAGTAGAAATATTTGTATTAGTTGAAAACCAGTCAATTACAATAAGCACAATCTTTTGCTAAAAAATGTCCAACCCTGGTATTTTCGACTTCTTGATCCTTTATAGACCATTTACAAAATGATATAACCTTATCTTGTGCTAGATACATCGAATTCCTAAATCTTAACACCTTGCATAACCATATGACATGGCATTTGTTACAAAAAGACAGCTAATCTACTAAACAGTCCTAATACACATAGGATTCAAACTCCTTATCTCTATCCATAGCAACCTTATCTAAACTAAATTACATCATTTTCCAAGTGTATTCACACATGGTCGAATCTAGAAGATAGTGTAGAAATTATATAACTGATATGTTATACATCCGAGATTCTCCTGATCACACACTATTTGACTTCATGCACAATACATAATCTCTTCTACCATTGATCATTAATTGCGGAAATAAAATCAATTGTGAAGTGTACATTAGCAACATAAAGATCACACATATGAATTCATTAAATATTTATGGGAAAGCTTAAAGTCAAAAAAGTCAAAACCCCAACTATACAGATATTATGTCAGAGATCATGTACATAAGTATACAAAGCCCTCACAAGCTCTCAAGGCACCTCCAATTGCTACACACTAATCAGTCCGATCTAGCAAACCTGCGGCTCCACCCGCCACCTACTAGTCCGCTCTACTACGCAATCACCGCTCGAAGAATGGCTCAATGAACTCGAATTGGTCCGCCTTTGCTCACGCAACTTATATCGGGCATTCCAACGACCGTGTGTTGCAAATCATGCAACACTATATCAGCTAACCGATAACAACGTTTTTTCGACCACCTCTTCACTGGTCTCCACTGAAACTGTCCATGCACTGAAGTTAACTGATGTATTCTCAGTTGATTAATGAGTTAATAATTAGTGAATTAATTAATAATTAATTCACACCACTCTCACTAGTGTATCAATCAGTTAGACTAGATACAACTAGCTCAACTGTGTCTAACTGAGTTAAACTAAACACAACTCCATTAACTACTTCTACTAACTCCACCAAACTCTGTCACATGAGTTCTAACTGAAGTCTCCATGCAATAGCTCCACTTAACCCTCAGGAATAGCATAATTCCTTATGTCAGCTCCTGTGCCACATCTGTGCACTTAACTGAAGTGCTCCAAGAGAATAAGATAATGTTTATAGTCCAAATATTATTAAGAGCTAATAATATTTGACATATCTATTTTTACACTGGTAATCTAAAAATAGATTCTGCCCGGTATGTCTAAAAATAGAAGTCCATATATTTTTCCAACTTGACCAACCATCCACAAATATCATCCTGCAACTCATAGAGTATGATTGACATGTCTAAAAATAGACTTGCGCCAAAAATAGCCTGCGGGCCCACCTAGTGAAGGCGAATCTTTTCACCAAGCTCATCATATTGCTGCAATCTCAACAGATAGGCTTCACATCTTTATGACCATAATGCTGACCTCCATCAAAGTAAGAAACAATCCCCTGTTTTCTAGCCATAGGGTCCTTTGCACTCTTGGAACATTCTAACCACCATGAACTCATTATTTCAAGCTCCTTAGCTATTAGAAATTTCATTAACACATGCCAAACCTCCTCCAAAAGCTCTAGTTGTCCAAAACCATCTCCAAACTATTCACATAGGCTGTAATAGACTGCGCTACGAAAACAACACAGTTTCATAGCACCTTTTGTAGCGCTGCTCTTTGACCCCTTTTTCTTCAAAATCTTGACATCTTTACTCCAAAAATAACTTCACTATCTTTAAATACATCCTCCTTAGCATTTTCAGTTCTTGATTCATGTTTTTACCCCCCAAAATTTGGTAAAAAAGGGCAAGAAAAGCTACTACAGTAGTTTCGTAGTGCTTTTCTCCCTTTTTACACTATCTACGCTACTAAACTGCTGAGTGAGCACTTTTGTTCAAAATTTTCCAAAATGAAAATTGCAAATGTACCAAAACATCAAAATAAATTGATTCCATCATATCAACAAGCCATATGAACTAAAAACACAGTCATTTCATCCTTCATGAGGTCTTTTCTTCATTTTCAATTGATTTAGCTTTTGACTCTTTAATGATTGTCATTTTAACACCTTTGTTCTTTAACTCATCCTGAGTCATTTTCAGCTACTGCTCCAAGTCCTCCACTTGCTCTTTAAGCCTCCTGTTATCAGCTCTTAAGTGCGTATTTATTACTCTAACAAATTTAGCTTCCTTGATGGCTGGAACTGCCAATGTGAAAAACTGCTCTGCATTGCTTGGAGTTTCAGAAATAACACCAGTTTTACCTTCCCACGGTGCCTTCATTCTTTTGAATTTTTCTTTCTCAATACCGTGCTTTCTAGCCCTCTTTCTCATCATAGAAATTTCTTGGTTTTCCAACCTCAATTTCTCCTCAAGATGTTTAAACCTTGTCATTTCTTCTTTTCCCTTATTTTCTCTGCTGGCTGTATGCTTCACTGCAGGTGTTGATAAATCAACAACTTCTTCAGGGGCTTTAGCTGTCTCAATAGGTTCTTGAACTTCCTTTCTTCTTTCACTAAGTTTCTTAGCATGTCTAGTTTTAGTTTTCCTTGCTTGAAATATGAAGGTTGCATTTTCACCCTCAACCTCAAGCTTCTTTGCAGACTTAGCCTTTTTTTGGTTATGCTTACCTACCCCAATGAACTTGGCTTGAACAATGGGTGTCTCCTCTATGTAAATTGCATGCAAGATTTCATCTAAGTTTCCCTTTATCACTGGGATATCCTCTGTATCTGTAGCAATTGTTTTTTCCCTTTAATGCCACTGCTTGGATTCTTGTTAATCTTTTGCTTTCCTACCTGCTGAAATCTTGTTTTTGTTTTGCCTCTTTGACAATCTTTGACCTATGTTTTGCAGGTGATGGAGTTGGAGTATCAAGCACTTGTGTCTGCTTTTTCCTTTTCTCAACTTGTTTCCTTGGCTTCAGTTTTGCAAATTCCTTTGGTTTTGCAACTACAGGTTGACTATAATCTGCTACTAGTGGTGATGGAGTTCCTTTAGTTTTAGTGTTTCTAGTAGGAATTGGTGTTTCCAACTTGAAACCATTTATAAACAAAAATGATGACCAATCCTTTCCTATCTTCTGAAGCTCATTCAAAATAAATAACTTCATCAAACCATGATGAAACAAATATGTTTCACAACCTTTAGATTTGGCTTGTACTTTATCAGCCATTTTAGCAAGACTCCTATGCAAGTAAAATGGAAAATCAAGTGAAATCTTACCTGTGAAATGCATAAGCAGCTTTAAATGATATTTATAAACCTTATGATATCTGCCTTCACATGTAAAATACCTCTAAATTTTAAACAACAGATTTGCATAAGTGTCTTTGATGCAACTTCTAGGGATAGCATTATTTAGGTCCATATCTACATACTCAGGTTTCATGAATTCTTTCCATGGCTCCATATCAAATTTCAAACCTTTAAACCAAGTTTCTTGACCCCTTGGTATCTCTGTCACAACAGAAATAGTCTCTGGTGAAATTGAAACATTTAGCATCCCAACCTTGGTAGTTGTTCCATTAAAGTTCAAGGAAAATTCTTTGGAAACCTGTGTGTGGCACCCTTGCAATTTTTCACAAAACCGAAGATAACCTACTCTTCTGAATGCCTCCATCATTTCTTGGTCTTCAATTATGGCCTTCATATCTTCAGGCTCATGTCTCAAGCAGTGTCCCCCTCTATGCACTTTTTTTTCCTCTGTCGTGCTTCACAGAAAACCTATCAGCCTTGCTTGATAAATTGAATCAGCCTCGCTTGAATATGTGAAACAACAGCCTCACTTCGTTAGTTTATATCAGCCTTGCTTGATTAAGATGTAGAAAACTTGTATGGTGTTGTGGATGATTTTGTCACCCTCCTAGAGACGACCTAGAGTTGCCATAGACCAGTGCCTAGGACATCTTAATATATCAAAGAGTCCTTTATGATTTGGGTTGTCAGTCCAAGGGACTCACTTACTATCTCCTGTTCTAAAAAAGGAAATTGAAATAGATTGAATTGGTCCAAATTCTCTTTCAGAGGCTGATACACAGATAAGAATAAAGTAAAGACATCAGGTAAAACTTCAGCATGGTAGTATCAGACAGTTAAGAGACCGCTTTACTGTAAAGAGGGCCGATTCAAATAATATATTACAGAAATCAGATATCAAGGAGTGCGGGCAGGAAGGAAACATGAGAAGATATTACTGACAAAAGGGCGCATCAATTTACGAATCCTCAAGCCACTAATATAGCAGAAATTATGAAAAGAGTGAACATGGAACATCATATCACTTCTAGGCCTATTTAAAGCGCTTGACCAATTCCAGAAAGGGCACCATTTAAGATGAATCCTTACTGCAAATTAGTGAGCCACTCGCATTCTAGAACATGATACAAGAAGAAAGTTTGCATGAAAAGGATGATATATTAACACAAGAGAGAAATTACATACTGCAATATACCAAAGACCAGAATCCTCAATACAATCATAACCCCTCCTCACTGAGACCCAACGGGCTCTGAAACCTCATACAGAAATGCCACAAGATGTATACAATAGTCTTCTCGCTGCACAGCTTGCTTACAGAAATCTGGAACCTCAACAATGTCTTGCTTTTCAGTATTTATAGAAAAAAGAGAAACTTCTAGAGGAGGGGGAAGATGATGTACAATTAATGAATTAGATAAAATGGCGGAAAACATTTGCGCCTTTTTTTATGAATGACTAACCATAAATGAATATACCTAACATTCTGTCTAAAGAAATAAATGTTGGGAGATAAAAATCTCCTTATGTACAGGGCAGAAACAATAAAATATATACATCGGGATGCTTCTGGCTGAAGGTAAATCCGCTACCATGAGGGTTCTGAGAAAATCTTCCTTTCAGTACTGTACGCTTAGCTTTTGATTTTGAACTGGAGTCCTGAGCCTTAAATGTGAGGTGAACTTTTCTGGAGGGTTCCGAGAATTTGCATCTGTATTTTCTTTAATCATGGTCATTTCTTGGACCTACCCTCCGCTTCTTCACTAAACTTCATCCACAGGAAACGTCCTTTATGGGCCCTCGACATTTGTAACAGCAGCAGTTTAAAATATCTTCCTGCAATTCCGTAACCTGCAAAACCCTCAAAATTATTAGAAAAATGGACACATACGAAGGCGTGAATGATGGAGGTGGAAATGGGGAAGATGAGAAGGATGCGAACGGAAGAAGAAGACATTCAGGGTAGTGGAATGGAGACGATGGAGATTTTCGTGAATGGGCGAAATGTGACACAGTATGGTCGTGGAAGAAGAATAGCGGTGGATTATGAATTAAACATATAAAAACACACGTATATCTATATATATTGGCGCGAGGACATAATATGGATGTACGGGGGTGAGACACATAGGCGAGCGGAGGGCAAACAGGAGACGACGTGGCGAGTGAGTTGATGGGCGGAGGCGTGAAACAGTGACACGGCATGACTGGATGCATGGATATAGCAATGGACTGGATTGCTCTGCATTAGACTTCCACCGCCTGGATGGATCTAGAGATCCGACGGCCCGTGGACCCCGCCGACCCGCCATCACAGTCAACGCGCGGGGAACGGCAGCTCGCTGACCCAAACACGGCTGGGCCCCGTGTGGAATCGCTGGGGTTCGGTTCGAAACCGCCAGCCGACAAAAGTGGTGCGGGGAAAAAGGCCGGTTTTGCTGCGTGCCGAGGACATATGTGGGGTCCTCTCTCTTCAATGACCACCGCGCCGTTGATTTAATTGAATCAAACGGTTGTAGACGGTGCCCGGGACTCAAACGATAAGCCCCCTTTCCCTGGCCTGCGGTCCTGGACTTGGGTCATATGGAGATCAAGGCGGGAGGGGCTAAAATCAAAAGGGCTTTGGCCTGACACATAAAATACGAATTTTAAACATTCGAACAGCGTATTTTTAGAACAGCAGGAGGGTTTTTTAGCCATAGAATATAAAGGAAACAGGTTTAACAGGGATCGATGGCTAAGACTGAATGGAGGGAAAAGTGTACAACATCGGCTCCATCTGGGGACGGCATGCCCGACTTCGGGTATGTCGAGAACACGCAGACCATTCAAAACTTTAATTCTGCCACTCAATTTCTCCTGCGCTTCTCCCTCCGGTAACTATCAGCATCTTTTTTCCTTTGTAAAAATTAAAATAAAAGCAATTTATATACAGTATGTACAGTCTGGTAATCTTCACTTGGGTCAGAATTGAAAATATGGCTTGAGGAATTGGCCATTCACGGGCGCATCCAGTAAATCACCCTGTAGGTTCTCCAACATAAAAGTATTATTCCCCCCTTGACTCACGACTCTGAATGGACCAAACCATAATGGATCAAACTTAGCGTGCTTGCCTTTTTCTGCCCTGTGAACATCCCATCTAAGAACTAGGTCTCCAATTTGGAAATTTCTATCCTTTGCGTGCTGATCAAAAACCTTCTTCATTTTTTCCTGGTATTCTATTAGTCTCTGGTCTACCTGGTTCCTCGTCTCCTCCAATTCTACCAACTGATAAATTCTCCTAATCATCTCATCTGGTTCTTCTTGGTTTTCCTGCATAAAACGTGCCACTGGCAGTGCCAGTTGCACAGGAAACACTGCAGCTTGCCCATACACCAGCTCATATGGAGACTTGCCTGTTGCTCTTTTGCTGGTTATCCTGTTTGCCCACAGAGCAAACTTCAACTGAGAGTCCCAGTTCTTCTGATTTTCAGCTATTATTTTCTTGAGGGCCCTCACCAGGGTTTTATTGGATGATTCTGCTAAACCGTTCCCCTAGGGATAATATGCTGTGGAATGGGTTAATACAATATTATATCTTTGGCAGAAATTTACAAATCTGGCAGACTTAAAATCTTGAGCATTATCAGTTACAATTCTTGCAGGACAGCCAAACCTAGATATGATATTATCTTCTAAGAAATTTATGATTACAGCATCTGTAGCCCTTCTTGTAGGTATGGCTTCCACCCATTTCGTGAAGTAGTCCGTGGCTGTAAGTATCCATTTATGTTGGCCGCTTGACGGGGGGTGTATTTCTCCTATAAAATCTAATCCCCATTTTTGGAAGGGTTCATTAACATGAACGGGAATCAAGGGCAAAGATGCCAACTTCTGTCTTTCTGCAAATCTTTGGCACTTGTCACATGCTCTGACCCAAGCAAAGGTATCTGAATATAATTTTGGCCAGTAGAAACCAGCCTTCAAGATTTTATTGGTTGTAGCCCTCCAGCTGTAGTGTCCTCCACATATCCCCTCATGGAATTCTGTCATTATATTCTGCACTTCATTTTCTGTGAGGCATAACAACAATATACCCAAAGGGTCTCTCCAATAGAGCTGTCCATTGGCAATGGCATACTTCTGAGACCTCATCCTTATAGCTTTGTATTTTGCCTTGTCACATCCTGGAGGACAGCTAAGTGTCAACAGGTATTCAACTATTTGCTTATACCAAGGACTAGTCAAATATTTCACATGTACCTTTTGTGTGGCCATTTCCAGCCCATGTTGCTCCTCTTATTTTTCTGATTCTTCATTTGCCATCATGGATAGATTAATGCCTAAAGCCTGATGATTAGATTCAGATAACATCTTGGCAAGTCCCTGTCCCTTGATCAATTTAGTAGGCTTTATGTCTAGATCATACTCCTGGATTTTTGCAATCCATCTTCCCCTTCTGCCTTCACTGTCTCCCTGAACTAGAATGTCTTTTACAGCTGCTGTGGGAACATAAGCAGTAATATGGGATTGCAAAATATAAACTCTAAAAGCTTTAAGGGACTTTACCAGGGCATATGCTTGCTTCTCCAGTATATTATATTTCAATTCAGCATCATACAATACTTGACTGAAGAAAGCTATGGGCTGTTCATATCCTTCTTCATTTTTCTGCAATAACACTCCAGCAATTGTATGTGGTGAAGCAAATGAAAATACCATAAATGGCTTACTGTAATCTGGTCCTGCTAGCACAGGAGCTTCGGCAAATGCTTGTTTAATTCTTGTAAATGCATTCCTAGACTCCTGGGACCACTTAACTTCACTATCCTTTTTCAACATATTGGTTATGTGCCTAACTATCTCTGCATAGTTAGGAATGAATCTCCTTAAAAAGTTTATTCGGCCCAAAAACACCTGTACTTCTTTCTTATTTCTTGGCAGAGAAATGCTATTTACTACCTCAACTCTCTTAGGATCAATTTTTACACCATCCTTAGTCACGATATGTCCTAAGAGTTTCCCTTCGTCTAATGCAAACAGAGATTTTTGGGGATTAAGAGAAAGGCCGTACCTTCTGCATTTTTCGAAAGTTCTTCTCAAATGCACAATATGCTCATCATCATTCTTTGAGAACACTGTGATATCATCGAGGTACACTACCAGAAACTTGTCCTGTTCTCCCACAAAGGCTATGTCCATTGCCCTTTGAAAAGTAGCACCTGCATTAATCAGTCCGAACGGCATCCTTGCATACATAAAGGTTCCCCATGGCGTGGTGAACGCAGTCTTCTTCTGATCTTCTGGGAAAACAGCTACCTGATTGTAGCCTGAAAATCCATCCATCATTGACATTCTGGATGCCCCCACCACTTTCTGCAGGATGTGATCCATTTTAGGCAGTGGATAGTTGTCCTTGAGAGATGCTCTATTCAAATTTCTGAAGTCTACACACAGCCTGATTTCTCCATTCTTCTTTCTGACAGGAACAAGATTTGCTATCCATTCTGAGTACCTCAAGGGCACAATTATTTTGGCCTTCAACAACTTTCTAATTTCTTTCTCAATTGAGGGAAGAAGCAAGGGATTAATCTGCCTGAGCTTCTGTTTGTATGGCTTTGCATCTTCCCTGAGTGGAATCTTGTGTTGTATAATATTTACATCAAAAGTTTTTAGGTCCTCATAGGACCAGGCAAAAACATCTTTATAAGACTGAAATAACTTCAAATACTTTTCTTTATATTCTTCTGAGATTCTTTTAGATAATTTAACAATCTTGGGATCAGTGGCAGTACCCAGATTTAAATCTCTCATTTGATCTTCTTCTACTGCTTTGTTTGGCTGCATGGGAACATCATTCTTGTTGAATAATCTTTCTAGAGGCACTAAACCTCTAGGTATGACATTTCCTTTTAACTGCAGCACTTTATTTCCTGCTATATTCTCTTCCCATTTTCCTTCAGCACTATTTTCAGCTTCTGCCTCCTCATCATCATCAATTTCCATACCTGCGAATTCTCCCACTATCTCCATGAATCTCTTCATCTGTTCGTCATCTTCAAAGACCTGCCAATGCTTTATATTGTCTGGGATGGATGGTCTGTAACGTACCTCCACTTCATATCTTAACAATGGGTTCTGAGGAGGCCGGAACATACTGGCAGCCACAGCAAGAGAATCTGCTATTCTGTTATGCTCCCGGGGCATGAACTGTATATTAAATGCTAAGAAGAAATTTTCTATCATGTCCCATACTTCGTTTCTATATGCTTTGAGCCGAGGATGTTTAGCTTGACATTCATTCTTAATCTGCCTCACTATTAGCTCAGAGTCCCCAAACACTTTCAGACATTGGATGCCCATGTTTCTAGCTGTCTGTAGGCCCAATAACAATGCTTCATACTCAGCTACATTGTTTGTAACTTCATACTCCAATTTGAAAGACAGTGGCACCCAATTTCCTGTGGGGGAAATTAACAATACCCCAGCTCCATTACCTTCTCGGGAGTTTGCCCCGTCAAAATGTAAAGTCCATACTTCTGATTCCTGGCCTTTCTTGGATTGCTCGGCTTGGAATTGACCAGAGGGGGACTCATGTGCATAGTCTTGACTCTCTTCTAACACAAAACATGAGAAGTCCCCCTCTTTATTATAAACTGGAGAGTTGTCTGAACAATCAGCAGTGGTCACCATTTTAACAAATCTGGTCTCCCTATACAGCCTCCTCTCCTGACCACCAAAGACTGGGACAGTGGCATATGTTAAATCCAATTTAATTGATCCCCCAATCTTAGTACCCCAGGACCTTGACAACAGCATGCCAAAGTGAGTTGGGATATCAGCGACCACAATGTCCATGACCACACTTTTTACTGGGATCTGAGCTAAATTGACTACTAAATCTTTTATCATTCCCAAGCATTTAACCCTTTTAGAATCAAATGAATATAGATCTTTGTATGGTCTTGTAATTTGCAGCCCTAGTTGCTCCATGACAGACAGAGGCATAAGATTATGGGAGGCTCCAGAATCTAGCATACAATTGTGAAGCAGCAGGTCATGAATGACTAGGGACACATAAAAGGGAGGAGTAGAAGGGTCTATCTCCTCAACGTGTGGGCCAAAGACTACCATAGGTCTTTCTTCTTGCAGATTTAGACTATCAGGTGCAATTTGTGGTTCAGGAAGAGGCATGAAAGAGGTGACCTAAGACTGATATACAGGTTGTTTCAACAATTCAGTCAGAGGAACAGGGATCTTAATCTTTTCAAGCTCTCTTTGCAAATTGAAAGCAGATGTAGGCTTTTCTATCATTACTTCTTTTGACTCCTTATTCTCAACTGAGGACTTGACTTCTTGTGACACTGGCTCAGCATTAGAAGGACTGACTATTTTGGAAGAGGAAGGAATTAGATCATTTGACTGCAAGGGGGTATTTAGAAAATTCTTACCTTTTTCAACATTCTTCTTTGTTGCTGACTCCTTCTGAGCAGATGCTTCTTTCTGAGGTATTTCTTCCTCCTGCTCCTGAGTTCTGGTCCTCTTCCTTGATGATCTGAGATCATATCTGACGTTGAACTGGGCTTCCATGAAATCAGCAAATTGCCTGCAGTAATGGTCAATCTCAGCTTCTTCATCTTCTGCTTGCACTGGGCACTCCATATCATCATTATTTGAAAAGGCCAGATTCGAATCTTCTAACCCATAAGCTGCATTTCCAGTGGAGTCATCTGCTGGTCCTTCTAGGTACAAGGGGTGAGGTACCTGATCTTGCTGCTCCCTTGTCTCTCTTGGTAGTATTTGCAATGGAGGCTTTCTATACTGAGGATTATATCCTCTGTTTGGAGCATTGTAATAGTTTTTAGGAGCTACATTTTTGGCTTCCAGCTCCATCTTGACCATCTTCTTTATCATCTTACTTATTTCATCCATTTTATCTGAATCCTTTTCTTGATTAGAGGTAGAAACCTCTTCTTTGCCTTTTCTTCTGGCATCTGGTTCAATTTTCCCTTTTAACTTTCCTGTGGAGGCAAAGTTCGCTTCTAGTTCCAGAGCATCTGATTGTGCATCATCTAGATTGGCAGGCTTTCTTTCTCTTAAGGAGAATCCGAAGTCAAAATCAAAGGCTGCTATGAAAACTATCTTGGCAGCAGCTTCATTTGGCTTCATTTCTGGGGGCAAGCTTAGATATAACTTGTTGAATCTTTTGATGAATTCTGATACCCCTTCATTCTGTTTCTTCTTGATAGTATTAAGCTCAGTAAGGCACATTCCATAATCCTTCTTTTCTCCCCATTTCCTGAGAAAAACGTTTTCCATCTGATCCCAGGTTGTCACAGAACGATTTCCCAGTGTTTTAAACCATTTTCTGGCTTCTCCTTCCAAAGACTGCACAAACAATCTCAAAACCACATCCAGGTGTTCAACATTCAAATTTTCTGCAAAAGAGCAGAAGGTCTCGAGATGTTTCTGAGCATCAATATCATTTTCACCATTGAACCTGGGCAGAATCTTCAGATAATCCTGTGGCATATCATTCAACACTTGGGGTAAGGCCAGAGGAGCATATTTGTTCAGGAGAAAAGCAGGAACATTGGCCATTGGAGGCGGTGGGGGTTGCACAACAATCTGAGAAACAAAAGAAGGGAGAGGGGTAGGGGGCAGCGGAGTGTGAATGACAATGGGAATATATTGGACCGAGGTCTGAGGTGTGGACAGGAATAGTTCTCGGTTGACGGGAGCTACTTCAGTGACCTCTTTAATTTCCTCAGCCTCGAAAACAGGATAAGGTTCTTCCCCAAATAAAGTATTTCCCCTACGTGGGGTTTCTAGATAAACTTCGGGATTTTCTGTTCTAACTTCTTGAGAAGAAGAGGGCGGATAATCTTCAACAGAACACTCAGGATTTTCAGCATGGGCTGACTTCCTCTCCTTCCAGACTTTTTTATGAATAATTTTCTCTGGGTCAGACACGTAAGGTGTTTTCGGTTGGGCTGTATCTGACCTCAAATGCGGCCTACGAGGAGCCAGGACTACTAATAAGATTTATCAAATAAGGACCAGTGGAGTCTCCAAGGTGAGAAATCTGCAACTCTTCACCTCTCTGTGCTCACCTAATTAGAGAGTGAAATAAAATGTCGAAAACCCAGGGAAACTGATGTTCTTGAATTCGTTCCCCAGCAACGGCGCCAGAAAGATGTTGTGGATGATTTTGTCACCCTCCTAGAGACAGCCTAGAGTTGCCATAGACCAGTGCCTAGGACATCTTAATATAGCAAGGAGTCCTTTATAGTTTGGGTTGTCAGTCCAAGGGACTCACTTACTATCTCTTGTTCTAAACAAGGAAATTGAAATGGATTGAATTGGTCCCAATTCTCTTTCAGTGGCTGATACACAGATAGGAATAAAGTAAAGACATCAGGTAAAACTTCAGCATGGTAGTATCAGACAGTTAAGAGACCGCTTTACTGTAAAGAGGGCCGATTCAAATAATATATTACAGAAATCAGATATCAAGGAGTGCGGGCAGGAAGGAAACATGAGAAGATATTATTGACAAAAGGGCGCATCAATTTACGAATCCTTAAGCCATTAATATAGCAGAAGTTATGAAAGGAGTGAACATGGAACAGCATATCACTTCTAGGCCTATTTAAAGCGCTTGACCAATTCTAGAAAGGGCACCATTTAAGATGAATCCTTACTGCAAATTAGTGAGCCACTCGCATTCTAGAACATGATACAAGAAGAAAATATGCATGAAAAAGATGATATATTAACACATGAGAGAAAATACATACTGCAATACATCAAAGACCATAATCCTCAATACAGTCATAACCCCTCCTCACTGAGACCCAACGGGCTCTGAAACTTCATACAGAAATGCCACAAGATGTATACAATAGTCTTCTCGCTGCACAGCTTGCTTACAGAAATCTGGAACCCCAACAATGTCTTGCTGTTCTGTATTTATAGAAAAAAGAGAAACTTCTAGAGGAGGGGGAAGATGATGTACAATTAATGACTTAGATAAAATGGCGGAAAACATTTGCGCCTTTTTTATGAATGACTGACCATAAATGAATATACCTAACATTCTGTCTAAAGAAATAAATGCTGGGAGATAAAAATCTCCTTATGTACAGGGCAGAAACAATAAAATATATACATCGGGATGCTTCTGGCTGAAGGCAAATCTGCTACCATGAGAGTTCTGAGAAAATCTTCCTTTCAGTACTGTACGCTTGGCTTTTGATTTTGAACTGGAGTCCCGAGCCTTAAATGTGAGGTGAACTTTTCTGGAGGGTTCCGAGAATTTGCATCTGTATTTTCTTTAATCATGGTCATTTCTTGGACCTACCCCCCGCTTCTTCATTAAACTTCATCCACAGAGAACGTCCTTTATGGGCCCTCGACATTTGTAACAACAACAGGTTGAAATATCTTCCTGAAATTCCGTAACCTGCAAAACCCTCAAAATTATTAGAAAAAGGGACACACACGAAGGCGTGAATGATGGAGGTGGAAATGGGGAAGATGAGAAGGATGCGAACGGGAGAAGAAGACACTCAGGGTAGTGGAATGGAGACGATGGAGATTTTCGTGAATGGGCGAAATGTGACACAGTATGGTCGTGGAAGAAGAATAGCGGTGGATTATGAATTAAACATATAAAAACACACATATATCTATATATATTGGCGCGAGGACATAATATGGATGTACGGGGGCGAGACACATAGGCGAGCGGAGGGCAAACAGGAGACGACGTGGCGAGTGAGTTGATGGGCGGAGGTGTGAAACAGCGACACGGTGGCGGATTGTGGGACGTGGCGGGACATAGCAATGGACGGACGGTTTCATTGTATCTCCACCGTCGGATGGAGATCTAGAGATCCGACGGTCTGCGTGGACCCCGCTGACCAGTCATCGTTGGAAGTTTAACGCGCGGGGAACGGGCGGTTTCCTGCTCGTACCCCAAAACACGTGGCGCGTCCCGTGTGGAATCGCTGGGGTTCGGTTCGAAACCGCCAGCCGACAAAAGTGGTGTGGGGAAAAAGGCCGGTTTTGCTGCGTGCCGAGGACATATGTGGGGTCCTCTCTCTTCAATGACCACCGCGCCGTTGATTTAATTGAATCGAACGGTTGTAGACGGCGCCCGGGACTCAAACGATAAGCCCCCTTTCCCTGGCCTGCGGTCCTGGACTCGGGTCATATGGAGATCAAGGCGGGAGGGGCTAAAATCAAAAGGGCTTTGGCCTGACACATAAAATACGAATTTTAAACATTCGAACAGCGTATTTTTAGAACAGCAGGAGGGTTTTTTAGCCATAGAATATAAAGGAAACAGGTTTAACAGGGATCGATGGCTAAGACTGAATGGAGGGAAAAGTGTACAACATATGGAACAGCCACAGGTTTGGCTTGACACTTCAGAACTTAGACACTCGAATGGAGGCAAAGGAAACGAGAATAACCAATTAAACAAGATTTTGAATTTGAAATGTCATCTCATAACTGAATTATGCCTCATTCATACCCTATCATGACTATGATGACTACAATGTGGGTAAGTACACCGAATCTCATTATTAACTAACTCATCATACCATTAACCTACCATTTCTCAATGGAGTCTGACAAATTTCAACTCAAATGAGAAGACAGATTAGAAACTCGCTTTCATAGCACCGGCAGTGTATTTTTCTCAGTTTGCGCTACGAAACTATTAGCACTTTCGTAGCATAAATCAACTTTTTTTGAACGAGTGGCACTACGAAAACGAGGTTTCTTGGCTAATTGCACAATTTTGACCCGCAACTTTATAAAATGACTCACAAATGGAAATTATGGATATTTGATAATGAATGGACCTTAGCAAAGACTTTATTTGAACTTAAGTGTGGGCTTTGAGATTATAAAAATCTAACCTACCCTTGATCAAATCCTAATTTGACTTCTAAACTCAATTTTCAACCATGACCAAAAACAAACTTGACACAATGATGTATTGCATTTTTTTTTTTTTTGGGTGATAACAGAGTGTTTAAGTTTGCCTCTTCCATAAAAAATTGGGAATTTGAACCTCACACATCACACTCTATCTTCATAATCATACCAATTAAAGTGCCTTCAGAATTACATATAATTTTATTTATATAAAATTTTAAATTTTATTATTTTAATTATATGTTTTTATTAATTATTATATTATTATTATTTAATTTGAAGGTCAAGGCCAAGGCCAAGCGAGATATCAAATTGGTGTATGAGACTATCTTGTTTATAGGACAAAGGACTTGTTATTTTAATTATATAAATTTTACATTTTTATTAATTATTATATTATTATTATCGAATTTTAAGGTCAAGGCCAAGCCAAATATCAAATTGGTGTATAAGACTAACTTGTTTATAGGAAAAAAGACCCACCTTCACACATTGATTTTTCTACTAAGTCTACACAGGCATACATACTCTACCCTCTATTCTTTTGAACCCGTGACCTCTTTAGAGAAAACATATGCCCTTAACCATTAATCCACTCAAACTATATATGAACAAAAAAGAAAAAATAAACCATATATATTTAATAATTATATATAAATAAAAAATAAACATTTTATATATAAAATAAAAGAAGATTCCATTATTTTAAACAACTTGAGTGCTTTCAATATCACAACACTTGGTTGTACATGATTATCCTGTTATCCCTGCCTACTTGAGTACTTTCAATATGACAACTTTGTTGTACAGGAGTATCCGTAACTACTTGATTATTTAGGGAGGAGTCTTTCGTTCGACGAATCGGGAGCTAATGTGACAACTCCCGATCGTCCAACTCCGGAGACCCGACGATTAAATATGTATGTATTTAAATATGTATGCATCTCATTATTAAATATTGGGTTCATGGAGCTGCGTCAAATGATCTACTCATATTTGAAATTTCAGAAGGTGTAAAACCCGTGAGTCGATCAACCATTCTTTCTTCATCTTGGTCATAATAACAATCCTCTAATCTCATTGTTTGTCTCTTGATAATTAGGTAAATTCCTTAATATGTTTGACAATCAACTTGATCAACAAACAATATAGCAAGAACATGTCGACTAGAGGGGTTATTGATTTATTATACCAATTATCATCACTTGAGTTACCAACCATTTGAACCATTGGACATGACACACACACCATCACTCAATTTCTGAACTAACACAACTTTCACCAAATCAACCATAGTTGGAAGAAATCTTCAACTTCTTCATGTCTTCATTTGTTTCTTATTTTGAGTATATTTATTGAGGAGCATCCATGATCATCCTTCATTAGAATATTTAAACACACTTTTTCATTCACAATTAATCAATGTGCATAAAAAAAAAAATTTACATTGTAGAAAAACATCCATAAAATTTTATGCAACAACAACATTCCTTCACAAACATTTCTTAGTCATGTTTCATATGATCATCTCAGACAAAATTGAACCCGTCATCTTTCAAATTTAATCTCCATTTTATACTACTCTCACCCATATGGAATGAAGGAGCGAATGACAAAAATTTGTTGCAAGGCCAACAAGTATCCAAGAACATACTATATTGTAGTGGAGATATACACATGGAGATGTGTACTCGAAAGGAAATTTTTCCATCTTTTAATTTAGTTGTCATATGCATTTATACATTAGAGAAATGGTTGGAGTGGATGTAACAACTTCAACTAATCATTGGTTAATTATATTTACCATTTATTACATGCATATTCATATATTTAGTTAGTATTTAGTGACTAATGTGTGATGACTATTACATAGGCCTAAAAGGCACCTTGACAACCTGCAAAAATATCGAATTCTTTACTCTTTCCAATTGTTGATCTGCCAATATCCTAACACAACCTTCTAAGGCACCCTACCATTTTCCCTATTATCCATATAATATCTTCTTCCTATATCAAAAACTATATAATTTTTCTTGTATATTATGCCAAGTGAAGATCTATTGGTAACCCTATATATAATCCCTTATATTACAACAAGAGGGTAAAAAATTTAAAATACAAAACTTATAAGATTTCGTCAATTATTTTTATAAATTATCAAATAATGGAAACTACAATCTTAACTGTTTTTTTTTAATTTTCATAATATATTTTAAAATATATTTTATATTTATTTTCAAACAAAATTATCATACAACACATAAAAAAACATACACTTTTTTTTCAATGTGAAGTTGGAAAACTTGTTCAACAAAAGGATGTAGCAAACTCATAGCAAATTTATATAAGAAATGGATTATTACATATATTTTTCTTATAAAAAAAATATTTTGACTATATATAAGGATACCAGTGGGGGGGAATTTTATTATAAATTTATTTTGAAATATCAAATAGTATACATTTGATAGAAGTGGCCTAATTCCTTGTAAATTTTAAAATACATATATGTTTATGGATCAGAGGGAGAGTCATTGAGTTGTTGTTTCCTTTCCTGCTACTACTAATCCCTTGTCTTCATTGTTTCTAGCAATGAAGCTTACCCATCCACTTGAGTTGAATGAATATATTCCTTAGTTTTCATGTATAGTTGAGTTAGGGGTTTGATTACTGAAAGAGACATATTCCTTGCATCATGGGAGGAGACCTTCATGTGTCTTTAAATGTCCCATATTTATTAGGGTTGCGAGGACCTTTCATTGCATAATTAGGGGACCTATTATAATTAAACCTTACCATTGATAATTAGAACCCTGCTAATCCCTTGTCTTCATTGTTTCTAGCAATGAAGCTTACCCATCCACTTGAGTTGAATGACTATATTCCTTAGTTTTCATGTATAGTTGAGTTAGGGGTTTGATTACTGAAAGAGACATAGTCCTTGCATCATGGGAGGAGACCTTCATCTGTCTTTAAATGTCCCATATTTATTAGGGTTGTGAGGACCTTTCATTACATAATGAGGGGACCTATTATAATTAAACCTTACCATTGATAATTAGAACCCCCATTTTTCCCCGAGTTGCTATATTTTCTCACTGATCCACCATGGAATCATTCTTGCATAGAGCGTAAAAATAATGTAACTTCTCAAATTATTCTTTAGCATGCCTAATCCTTTCAATAATTGATTCCAATTGGGATTCAAGAGGAGAAAAACTAGAAACTAAATAAGGCTTGGATTACTAAGATTTTTGGTTATATTTCACTTTCATAGGAGAGCATAATCTTTAGCCACATTCTCTGAAGAGAAAATGAGACTCAAGAATTAAGTATAAACTACAATCCCTATAAGGATATAAATAACCAATTCTACACTTGTCACCTCAAAGAGATAGACATACAATTACTATACTAAAATTACACAATCAATATACATGCCATTCCATCTACCACTCCCTAATATCCTTTGTCTTCTTCCACCCTAATCATCATAGGTATTGATTTCATGTAGATCATTCATGTAAAACTACCTCCCTTCAGAGGAAAACCAACCATGTACCCATGTCTTCTACAATATTACTAATAAAAATAAAGCAAAGTAAAAAATAATACAACATGTACATAAATATATGAAAATGGTGTTGCAAAAACTAATGTATTAATTGAATAAATTATAAATGTTGCTTGTTATGAAAACACATAAAATATTTAAATTTATTTTATTTTATAAATTTTAATTTTATTTATCAAGATATTTTTAAAAAAATCACTAAAATTTAGGGAGCTTAATAATAATAATATTATATTAAGGTAACAATTGTATGAAACCCACTTGCTTATAGATGTTGAACCCTTGTTTCCAATTGGATTGAATTTGTCTCTAATAGTTAAGAGAAATGATTGTTATCCTCCCATTTAGGTGTAATTTCCATAAGTAACATATGTTGAACTCATGTCAAGCATGTTGTTGGAATGAATTCTAGCTTTGTTATTAACCCATCCTTGAAAACCATGGTACCATTACCTATGAGCTATACCATTACCTATCAACAAGAGAATAAAATACCTGGTTTGAATAATAATAATAATAATAATAAACGCTTTTATAATATTTCAATTATCTAAATAATTTTTCATTTTCATATATACACTTAATATCTATAATTTAAATTTAACCTTTTAAATATGCACATTGAATTTTAAGGATTTCTTATAGATTTAAGAATCTTAATAATTCAATTCTTCAATTTTATGGTTTTTTCTATAAAAAAAAAGGGTCATCTCATTCTTAGGTTTACTATTTACCATAATGTTGTATTAATAATGATGATAACATGACATCTAGAGAACAACCTTATGTCAAAAAACTAAATAAATTGGAAAAAATATATGAATGTTTTAAAAATAAAATTTAATTTTTATAAAAGTTATTTCACATTCTTGATTTTCTAAGTGCAATAAATATTAGTACATATTTTTAAAAAATGATAATTATTTCTGATGTAGATAATTGTTTTCAAGCTTATTTAAACTTAATTTAATTGTAAAGTTGAAATTTTGATTTATGATTGTGGGTTTTATATTTTGAAATGTGATAGATATGAATAAAGTTAAATAGTTAAATAATTTTCATTTATATTTATCATATTATATTTTTTTAGCATATTTCACATTCTAATTATTTAAATTGATTTGTTTCACATCCATTATATTTCCAACTTATTCTAAAGCCTAAATTTTCCGTCATATCCATTAGCTTTTTTATCTATTTCAAAATCTAAATTACTTACAATGTTTCGTTTAATTTAATTTATCTTGACTTGACATAAAAAGTAAATATTTTAAAAACCAAATAAATAAATTAAAATCAATAACTTAGCAATTCCATTCCAACATGGTTTAGCAATCTTTTAAAAGTAGTCAAATCCCACAAGGACATGCTCTGGAGAAATATTGAGATGAAATAATATGAAGAAAAAAACACTCTACATCTCATTCATTTTCTTTATAACAGTGAAACCTAATTTAACCCACATGATTGGAATCCATTGCAATATCATTGTAAAAATATTTGAATTTTACATTGGATTTCCACATTTATTAGAATACGTTAAATACTTAAATTCATTTAAGTATTATGTTATTTGTTGATTGATTGCTATTTCTTCCATGGAAAATTATTGAGTGGAACACCTCAGAACCGTATTCAATTTCATATTTGGGTCTATGAAAATAGATTGAAACCATCCCAGAAGTCCTTCATGTGGGTCTCACGGAACCCAACTACATCGGTGCCAGGATTTTTAGCTCGAAAGAAGTAAAAAATGGCTTATTATATCAAATCGGTGAAACCAAAAATAGAAAAACCACTACTACAAAACCTTCATAATTGCCAGGACTAGGAAAGTCAAATATGACACACATGGAAAACATTATTATTAATAGAAATCACTCTACATAATTTATTATGGATGAATACGCTACAATGTGTTGTAAAAGCAATGGAATCCATTAACAATGTATTGTAAAACCAATGGAATCCATTACTGAATTTTTATTTAACTCTTATGCTATTTCTTGAATGATTTTCATTTCTTCCCGAGAAAATTATTGAGTAGAACTCCTGTGAGAACCGTATTAAATTTTTTTTTTTTAAATGGTTCTAAGAAAATAGATTGAAACCATGCCAAAAGTCTTTCCAACGAGTCTCACTGAACCCAACTGCATCGGTGAGACTTTTAACTGGAAAGCAGTAAAAAAAATAAAAGTGTGAAACCATGCCAAAAGTCTTTCATGTGAGTCTCATAGAACCCAACCCAACTGCATCAATGAGATCTTTAACTCAAAAATAGTAAAATAAAAAAAAATAAAAAATAAAAAATAAGAAGAGAGTTTATTATATCAAATCGGTGAAACCAAAAATAGAAAAATCACGATTCACTACTACAAAACGTTCATAATTACCACGATTAAGCAGCGCGAACATGACACACATGTAGACATTTTTATTAATAGCAATCACTTTTGAAATAATATCATGTTTGGGAACACATTCCATACGCATTTCCTTGTTTCTGTGTGGCTCGGTGCAGTAAGTGTATATGGTGTAGTCCTTCCTCACCCATTCCAAAAGCCCCCATTGCTGCCAGTCCAGTTCTTTGAACTCTTCTTGATTCCACCGACGCTAATTGCAGAGAAGAAACCACAGCTATCCCCGTTTCACAGGCTCGAATGGACCTTCATCGGCTGGTTAAATGGGTGCTCCATGCCCACGTCCTTGCAATTCTTGAAAACACAGGTCGGTACCTTGTTTACTAAAAATCTGCGCAGAAAAAACACACATCAGATGAAAGGTTCTGTCTAAAATTACATAAGATATTTTCCTGATCTTTGGTTTAAACAATAAATAATGGTTTAGGCACACTCAAAACTCAAACTCAAATTTCAAATAGAGAGGTTGTGGCACGGGTTGAAAATTCAAAAACCCGCAGCATTAAATTCGGGTAGCTGGGGAACGTGGGGGTGGTGGGTGGCGGAGGAGGGGCGTTCACGGGAGGAGTGGCGGAGCTGTAACAGCATTTTCCCATTTGATTTTGTCTCCGTCGCCGTTGGGTCGCGCGGGTGCACATCGTGCCGGAGGGAGGTCGGGTCGCCGGAGTTGGACGATCGGGAGCTGTCACATCAGCTCCCGATTCGTCGAACGAAAGACTCCTCCATTGTTTAGCACATGTATGTTTCAATTACTTGGAATAATTTTATGGAAAATATTAAAAAATAGCACATGTAAGCCGAAAAAATAGCACGTGTATTTCAATTACTTGGAATAATTTTATGGAAAAGATTAAAAAAAAATGGGTATTATGTTCCGTTGAATTCAGTTACTCTATGATTGTTTTTAAATAGCTCTTGGTTGATCTAAGATGCTATTAAATAGTGTCTAAAAATTTGTTCACTCGCCGATAGGTGATTATATTTCCACTTCGAGGTGGGTGGATGAAGTTTTGTTGATTTTTTTTTTTTTCTCTCTGGTTTAAATTGATGGGCGTGATTGAATGCAAAGGGGATATGTTTATAATATATTTCGTCTAAGTCGTCATCGATAACTGTGGTGATTGGAGTGTGAAGAGTTGCATTTAAAAAAAAAAAATCAAAAGATATTTCTCCATGCAGTTGATCAATCGATAAATACTTTTTAATGGGTAAATAGAAACACTCAATATTTAATTTTCATGAATATAAATATATTAGCCTAATTTCTAGGAACTAAATTATTTTTGAGTCACTATAAAGTTTATCTATATCTTATTGAAGGTGACTTTAAATTTAACTTCAAACTTTGTTTAATTTATTTGATATAGGTTAAAATAATATTGCTCTTTTTTCATTCTTTAAAAATATATAGATTAAGAGTATCAACAAGGAGTATGTAGTTTCATCCCGACGAATTTTGTTGGTTACCACACACAACATATGACAAAAAAACAAAAAAGAAACTAAAGACATCATCCATAACCCAGAAGGCCAAAGGCACCAGAAAACAAGTAACACAAAGAGAACATTTGTAACCATGCTAATCATCCGATGTGATTGAGGTTGGTAGTTTGGGGTTGTTCCAAGAGGAGGCAGAGGGAAAAAAGAGCATTAGACATGCTCCTCAAAGTGATCCATCCAAGACTCCAGCTTCTTCACCTTTTCAGTTAGCAAGTTTTGTCCTCACCATACCACCACAACTGGTTCTCCAACATGGCACTGAAAGTAGTGCATTTTGTCCAAGGTAGCTACAAGTTCAACATGTTCCTCCATCTAATTCAGTTTGTTGTTTCCATCCGCTCCAAAAAGGATTGAATAAGCTGTAATATTCAAAAATTTGGACTGCTAGAAAGGCATGACTAGAAAACTCATTTTCCAGTAATGGTTGCTACAGGAATTGAAACCAAGACCTAGATCCCTTAGAAAAATGTGTCTAAGTGCTAAATCCAAGAGAAGGCTCCAAATAAATCCTTCTAAGTGGGTTAAACAGATCTCACACACTTAGATGTCCTGAGAAAGTGCCCAGTGAAGGGGGCTGCAACAATATATGCACAAGAGATGGAATGATAGCGTTATTTTACAACAATGAACTCATGAAGATCTGAATAGCCAACAAATTTTTTTATAGCAGTATAAAGAGTACAATGTATTTGAGGAAACAATCACTCAAGGAAGGTAATGCAAGCCTCAATAATACATGTACAAGAAATGAAAGAAGACTGCTACATATATGAAACCCTTGGCTATGATAGCATAGTCTATTATGAAGTACTGCTACAAAATGATGTCAATACATGGATATGAAAAGATATAGCTCAAATACAATAGGGGAGAAAATCTCTAACCCTTAGAAAAAATAATACATCAATCCTCCGAAGGATTGGCTGAAATATACAAAATCGTAAAAATGTCGGAGTTATTGGATAGCAGCTACAACTCAAAACTAGAACTAAATAAAAAAGGCTGAAGATGATAAGAAATCTGAAGTAGACCTCCTCCAATAAACACTGCAATCCCTCACTGCAAGTGCACTCTGAAAATAACGTAGGCCAAGAGGGTAACTGCATTGTATGTGGAATGGAATGATTTGGCGAAGTGCCAAGATCTGCAATAAGCTTTTATAGATTCCAAAATGATCCTCCAAAGGAAAGGAAGACTCCTCTGAAAAACAAGTGATGGAAGAGGTGTTGTAATCCCTCATTGCAACACCTTGCAACACAGAATTATCCCGCTGCAGGAATAACGTTGTCTTGGAGGAAGATGCTTGGCCTCAAGCCTGGATGTGAGGCAAATCAGTAAAACTCCTTCAAGAGGCTTCTCAAGAAAGGAGAAGGATTCCTAAGTAGGAGATCCTTGAGCTAAGCAACACTGCAACTTAGCTGAACAACTGGAGAATGCAAATAGTCTAAGCAAACACAAAATCAATAATCATATACATATCAAACAATGGCTGCCTTGCCCTCCTTTTAAACACATGAGAGCTCCGTCTCCATGGGTCCCACTCTTTTAGGGTTTCCTCCTTCAAGGAATATTCCCTCCTCTTTCTCTGCGCTGTCCCATAGGATGCTTTCCACCTCATACCTCTGCGTTGTTTGACTTGATCAAACTTGACCTAGCCTCTTTGCAAATGTCTCTTTTCAGACATGAGAGTGTGAAATCTAGTTCCAAGGCTGATCCCTTTTCATACTAGAGGGATTTTATCCATGTTTTTATTATGAATGGGCCTTCTCACCCAATTATTCAACTGCTAAGTGAAAATAGCAAAAATTAATATTCCAATTTATTAAGGGAAAATTTTGGAATATTACAGTCCTCCCCTCCCAAATGTTGCTTGTCCTCAAGCAACTGCAAGGATAGAACTGGAAAGTCTCCACCCAAGGCAGGAGTCTGAAATGTGATGAGGAATATTTTCCCCATGTGGATCCTCCATCCCCAAGCAATCATCCTCACAAAATGAGCCACCTCCCAACAAGGAAACTCCTAAAGATATCCTTCTACCTCAAGCTCCGGAAATGAAGGTGGGCTGAAAATCTGAACATGGTAAGCATCATAGCTTACCCCATGCTGTCCTTCTCTCTACTTATGATAAGTGTAGAGTGTGTGCTGATCCTGGGCTATAAAAGTATTGCCATCAAGTGGCAAAATGAAGAATAGTCCCACAAATATTTCTTCTCCAACATTGAAGAACAAGCTGGCCTAAAACAATCCATCCATGATGAATAGGACATGGTCATCATAGAGTATCCCAGTGAGAAGTTTTCTACAAGTTTTACATGATAATGCATGATACAAACAATGTCTCAAAAAGACACAGTTCAGTTTCATCCTTTGCAATCTCAGAAAGTAACATGGCAAGTAACATACAAAATTCATCACATCTACTAATGAATAGTGAATGTTTGAATGTAACAACAACACATGATCAAGCACTTGCCCATGGTTATACAATGAATGACTATCAAGTCCATTGATTCGGATTTATGCAGGAACGCAACAGAATAAACATATAACCATAAATACAAATATACAACGGAAATAACACTTCATTTCATTAATATCAAAGAACTGAAATTTTCTTACAGACAGAATGGAAATAAACTAGCTAGGGCGCTGGTAGCTATCTCTGAGAAGAGATGTGGCAGCTACAGGCCTCTGAACTGAGTTAAAATGAGGCTTGGGGGCCTATTTATTATTTATAAACAATGGAAAACCTTAAACATACAAAACCCTAACCCTAGGAGATGAAGCGCCAAAACTATGGGCCCCGTTTGGGTAAATTGGTGTTTCAACTTCCTGGGGACGTAACTTTGGCATACGATCTCCGTTTGATGTGAACCATACCTTGTTAGAAATATCTATCTGACGAGTACAAATTTTGAGTGAGAAACATCGATCCATGGAG
Organism: Pinus albicaulis; assembly: GCA_034641835.2. Lineage (NCBI taxonomy): Eukaryota > Viridiplantae > Streptophyta > Pinopsida > Pinales > Pinaceae > Pinus > Pinus albicaulis. The sequence goes on from CM076580.1 coordinate 1,428,377,919, forward strand.
CCATGTTTCTCCCTATTTTCCCAAAAAAAATCGTTTAGGGCCTCAAAACGGCTCCAGAAGTTCAGGACCCGAAAAACTGCTAAAAATAGTAAGTTGTGCCGAAACTGAAAAACTAAAAGAGAGAATGGTGGGGCCCCAAGTGGAATATGTAGGTGACCACCAATATCCACCTAGATCATTCCTCCCCCCTTTGGAATCAATGGTCCCCATTGCGTTAAGTTCCTCCATGAGATGAGGAAATTTTTGCTGAACTTGGTCCCTGGTGAACCACTTTCCTTGGTGTAGGAGTTGGCTAGATTTGACAACCCGATACAGTTGGATATTTTGTTGGCGAGTGTTCTTGATTTGCATGTCCATGATACAATTTGTGGTGGCCTGTTCCATGCAGTTTGGGTGTAACTCTGTTGGTGTGAGTTGTTCTGCAATGTGAGAGGTGTCCAGTAGAGGTGGGAAGTAAGGACGAAGGCTGTCCAAATTGAATACTGGGTGCAGACCAAGGAATGGTAGAATACTTAGCTTGAAGGCATTGTTCGCTATATTCTTGGTGATGGTGTACAGCCCGTACCAGAGTGGGCGAAGCTTGCAGTGGGGTCCAGTGAGGCGCTCCTTCTGCAAATGTAGCCATACTTTGTCGCCCACTTGGAAGTTGTTTGGCACCTGATGTTGATCATGGCATTGCTTGTACCTAGCATTGGCTCTGTCCAATATTTCATGAAACTATTGGCGGATGTGTTGAATGTGCTTGATGAAGCTATTTTCTTTGTCAACTTCAGACTGGACATGAGCCGAATCGACCTGAGTAGCCGCAAATTTCATGGCTACGTCAATGGGACATAGCGGTTGGAATCGCAAGCTTACTTGAAAGGGGCTATGGCTGATTGAGCTGTGAAGAGCCCGGTTATAACTATGTTGTACATAGGGGAGGCTCTTGTCCCATGTGTGTGGATGCTTTGAATTGTACATGCGCAGAATGTGTACAATCATTATGTTGACGACCTCTGTCTGGCCATTTGTTTGGGGATGGAAAGCTGTGGACTTGGTGAGCTTGGTGTCAAACATTGACCAGAGGCTGGACCAAAATGTGCTAAGGAACCTGCCATCCCGATCTGATATGATAGACTGTGGGATCCCAAATTGCACCCACACTCATTCAAAGAAGAGCTTAGCATTGGCTTCTCGCCGTGATATTCTTGGAAGCCATGGCACAAGCCATCTTCGAGAATCGTCTTGCGCCACGAAAACACAACAGTTTCCATGCTTAGAAGGAGGGCCTCACATGTAATCCATGGAGATGGATTCCAAGGTCGGCTCAGTGGGGTAGGTAGAAGAGGTATAGGCCTTGCTTCTTGATGCTCCATGGTAATGGCACAAGCAAAGGCAGGATCTGATGTGCTTCTCAACATCCTTTCGAAGGTTCGGCCAATAGAAATACTTCTGTAGTACTTCTACTATTTTCTTGACCCCCAAATGTCCAGCGAATTGACTGTAGTGTGCTTCCCATATCATCTTGGCACGCTCGCTTGAAGGAACACAAAGGTGTCCCAGGTGACATAAAAGTACATCTTGGAGGTGAAAATTTGGAACTTGCATACCCCCCAAGAGTACCTTGTAAGTGTGGCTGAATTTTGGGTCGCTCTCATAGAGAAGCGGCCAATCAAAAGTCTCGTTCCCATAAGAGTTGAGAACGGTGGTGAGCGCCATGATTGGTGGTCGGCTGAGGCAGTCTGCAACATTATTGGTGCTACCCTTCTTGTACTTGATGTTCAAATGAAGCTATTGCAGATATGTGGACCACTTCTGATGGAGATCATTATGCAACTTCCCTTGTGTCTGTATGAACTACAGGGGTTGGTGGTCTATGTGGATGATTGTTTCCTTCCCCAGAATGTAATGCTTCCATTGTCGACAAGCTTGCACAATGGAATACATTTCTTTGTGATAAGTGGGATACTTGCGAACTGTGTCAGACAATGTCTCACTGTGATATGCCACTGGATGCCCCTGTTGAGTAAGAACTGCCCCAGTAGCATAGTCATAGGCATCTGTCTCGATCTCAAATGGTTGTTGCAAGTCTGGTAATGTGAGCACTGGGGCAGAACAGAGGCTATTTTTCAATTCTATGAACGCCTTCTGTTGAGGTTCCGACCAAAATAATTTTTATATCACTCCTCCCTTGGTGACTTGACTCAAGGGCCAAGTGATATGAGAGAATCTCAACACGAACCTACGGTAGAAATTAGCAAGACCCAGAAAGTTGCGAAGCTCTGTTATAGTGGTTGGGGTTGGCCAATCTTGAATGACTTGGATCTTAGTTGGATCCACATGCACCCCCCTTTCATCAATAATGTATCCGAGATATTGAACCTGGGTCATGCCAAAAGTGCACTTCTCCAAATTGGCACACAGCTTGTGTTTCCGTAGTGTTTGGAGGACTTGTCGGATGTGGTGGAGGTGCTCTTCCCAAGTCTGGCTGAAGATCAGAATGTCATCCAAGTACACCCCTACAAATGAGTTGGTGAATGGCTGCAAGATGTCATCCATAACCCTCATGAAGGTTGCAAGAGCATTCGTCAACCCGAAAGGCACGACCAGCCATTCAAACAGGCCTTCCTTGGCTTTTAAGGTAGTATTCCACACATCCGAGGGTTTAATTGGTACCTGGTGATACCCACACTTCAAGTTGATCTTGCTGAAATATTTTTCACCTTTAAGTTGGTCCAGAAGGTCATCAATCCATGGGATCGGGTACCTATTCCGAACAGTGATCTTGTTCAGCGCCCGATAGTCAATACAGAGTCTCCACATCTCATCCTTCTTCTGTACCAACACGATCAGGCTCCCACAGGGAGATGAACTTGGTCGGATGTGACCTTTGTGTAGCAGCTCCTGAATCTGCCTCTTGATTTCATCGTTCTCTAGAACAGAGCACTGATAGATTGGTCCATTGGGTAGCGGCGCACCTGGGGTCAGATCAATTGGGTGCTTGACCTAATAGTTAAGAGGAACCCCTGTGGGTGAGGTGAAGATGTCCCCATACTCCTCTACAACCTTATCCATTTTTTTTTGTCGTTCAAAGGAGCCCTGTGTAAAGGTTGTGGCCACAGTCTTCTTCTTGCCCTGGGGGCGAATCATCAGGAAAACGAATTTCCTGGTCTGGGAAATGAGCTTACTGTATTGTTTTGCAGTAACCAAAGAGATAACGACAGGAGGTGGTACCTCTGGTATCTTGTACAAATTATTTCCCAAAGTAAAAATAATAGTGTGAGGCCGAGACCCATACACAGCATCACGCTTCCACAAGTATGGTTGTCCGAATAATACATCAGAAACATCAATAGGAGCAACATCACATAATACCTCATCCGTGAAGGGCTTGATGCTATAGGGAAGGCGACACGTCGGCTGACGCGTGACTTCATCCTTGCAGAAGCACCGACAAAGTAGGATGTGGTGGAAGGAGTCACAAGCCCAACCGCTTCATGGCGTCTGCTGAAATGAGGTTCTTTTGGCTCCCATTGTCGACAATGAACTGTATCGGGGAGCCCTTTACCCACATTTGGGAGTGGAAGAGACATTCCTCCTCCTCTGGATCTTCTGGTTCCTCCTTCTGGATATTTGTAGTGGTAACAGTGGCATTGGGCTCTGCATCAATAATCCGTTTCCCTTTGTCATTCCCCTTGTCAGGTTATGATTTAGAGTCGGAGCATGCATCTGAATCAAAAGCCCTCATCTCGGCCACCAACGACTGCTTGGCCTGACACTCACTTGTGTTGTGAGTGGAGCTCTTATGGAACTCACACCACATTCCTGTGTCCTTCTTTGGCTTTGCAGTGTTGTTCTTTTCTTGTGGCTTTGACAGGCTGTCTTGAGTCGCCATGCCTTGGCTCTGTCCTTTGTTCTATGGTTTGGGAAAACCTTTCCCTTGCTTTTGATTTGTAGATCCAAAGTCTCGCTTCTTCTGTTTGAATTTCTGCTCAATCTTGGCAGCATACCAATATGCTGTACCAAGCGAGGAGTTGTCGAGGAACTCCATTTATCCTGAATGTATCTGTGCAGTCAACAGTGATACTTTAGCACCAGATGTTTCTCTGAATTTTTGATACCCAACTTTGTGTGCAGGGTATGGAACAGATTTGTCAGCTCATGCACATATTGGTCCCTTCATTATCGCAGCATGGTCCATTGTATGTACTTGTCTTCATAGCTCCCCATGGGATAGTATTTTTCCTTGATGGTGTCTCGGACAGAATTCCAAGTGGGTACGACTGAGAACAGAGAGGGTTTTGTCTCGTCCTTTTTCTCACAGTGGGTTTCCCACCAGTCCTTGACAAGGGGGGCAGCGTTGAGGAGTGCAAAAATAATCTTCTCTCGGTCGGAAAAGTCATGAACCGAGAAATATCCTTCTAATAGATTCAACCATCTATCTACGGCATCTGCATCTATTTGACCCTCAAATATTGGAATGTCAAAATTTACTTGTACCTTAAAAGGAGTCGCACCTCCAGAGTGGCTGCTGAATGCAAATGCACCGCTGGTGGGCAGTCGTTGAAGGATCTGGGAAAAGTTATCCATCATCGTGTTCCTTTATTTTTCAAGGCCTCCTAAAGCAATATTTTGATAGGATCTCCTGCTCCCTCATCTTTCTTTTCATCCCCCATGGGCGTCCGTCGGGGTTTGTGAGCCTGATCTTGCAAAGGTTCCACTAGATCGAGCCCTAACTCCTTATACCCCGACCTCGTTAGGGACATGCAAAGAAGGATCGAGAAAAAGCAGACCGCTCTAATACCATTGTTCCGGATTTATGCAGGAATGCAACAGAATAAACATATAACCATAAATACAAAGATGCAATGGAAATAACACTTCATTTCATTAATATCAAAGAACTGAAATTTTCTTACAGACAGAATGGAAATAAACTAGCTAGGGCGCTGGTAGCTATCTCTGAGAAGAGATGTGGTGGCTACAGGCCTCTAAAATGAGTTACAATGAGGCTCGAGAGCCTATTTATTATTTAGAAACAATGGAAAACCATAAACATCCAAAACCTTAACCCTAGGAGATGAAGCACCAAAACTATGGGCCCCATTTGGGTAAATTGGTGTTTCAACTTCCTGGGGACGTAACTTTGGCATACGATCTCTGTTTGACGTGAACTATACCTCGTTAGGAAGATCTATCCAAGGACTACAAATTTTGACAATAAATTCATGTTGCTCTCGATTTTATCAAAAAATGTCGTTTAGGGCCTCAAAACGGCTCCGGAAGTTCAGGACCCAAAAAACTGCTAAAAATAGTAAGTTGTGTTGAAACTGAAAAAATGAAAGAGACAATGGTGGGGCCCCAAGTGGAATAGGTGGGTGACCATCAATATCCACCTGGATCATCGAGGGTCCACCTCAAAAGAGAACACATATGTAGCTGTGGTGGCCATATCTCCTCCCATGCTCCCATTAGAACATGTAGTGCAGAAAATGTGGGAACTTTCTTCCCTCAAGGACACATTCAACTCATGTGTCAGTCTCCCAATCATGCTCTAAAAAATGATAGAAACAATATCAGAAAATGAAGACATGATAAATACAAGAATGAAGGAAATACTGATGGCTTCATGTGGTTCTTGAAGATACCAATAGTCTCCTAGGTGTGTACAACGCAGTTTTACAAGCTGCTGCTTGAGAAAAGTACGAGGCAAAATGTTTCTTTTTACATGGTTAATCATGCATGTCTTCATATGGTACATGTTTGAGTGCAACAACTGAAAATACATGTGATGATAAAACATTTTCCCAAGGCCACATAAAATATGGCTGCCTCCATCATATATATTGGCCCAACAATGATCATGGAGAAATGTGACAAGCTTGCCCCCTTGTGAAGCAATGCACTGCATAGTAATGGTAAGAGTATGAAAATCAATGAATCTATAAACAAACTTCTTACCATATGCCGAAAGTAAGATGGTACATGGATCCATGAGTGAGTCTCCATAGTTTTTTGGCATGCTATGAAGATGAATGAACCATGTGCTGCAAGAAGATAATCCTCCTCATGCTTGGAAACCCAAGTCAAGAAGAATATATCATAGTGATAGATGCCTCTATCCACCACTCTATCATCATCACCTCCTCCTTGTTCACCAAGTGCATCTAATGTGAAGTGATCCTGGGGACACTCCATTCATAAGTCCCTGCTCCAAAGTGACAGCGCTGTGAGCTTATGCAAATAAGCTCTTGTCAATACAATGCTCTATTCTTTGACATGCTCCTTGTCAAAGACTCCTCTAGTAATGCTGCTACAAATATGGAATGCCTCCAAAGATGGAAGTGCTCCCAAATCATCAAAGGCCAAGGAGTAGCCCCTTTGCACCATGAGAGTGCCCTCTACCACTCCTGCAACATCACATAGCAAGTGAGAACAATTTTTCCCTTACTCTCCCAAGTATAGCTCAAGCAACCAAAGTGCTTGTTGCCTCCTTATGCTCCCATCATACAACTCATGTGATGAAGACACAATGAATGATATGAGTATCACATCAACATCATGCATCCATACTCTATGCTGCCCAATGATGCAAGCATCCTTCCATCTCTCCTCCTTCCTCCTACTCTTAGGAAGAGTGTATGCCAAGTGATGGCCAAACTCTTTCAAGTGTAACTAGCGCAGCCAAGCCTCCTGCTGACCGGTATCATAAATTTGCAAGTAGCCTCCCATATCCTTGCTCATCAACCACATCCACTCAATCACTTGTGGATTCCTTCTCCTTCTCTTCATATTGGTACTCCTCCCATGAGGGCTACCATCCTCCCAAACCAGATTCCCGTCTTTTCACTTCATGGGATTTTGAAATGCAAGCTTCTCAATGATCAATGAGACCCTATAAGGACCCAAATAGGTGGTAGGAAAAAACCTCCCATCATGATGTGTATGGCTCAAGGAATGTCTAACATAAGCATGAGAGATGTTATCCATCCTAAGATGTCCTCCATCTTCTATCTGCTCCTATGAGAAAGGAAGAAAATATTTTCACTCCATGGTGTGTTGAAGTGAACCTTTGATGAGATCTCTCCATGAGACCTCCCTCACAACAATACTCTTCCAAAACCAATGTGGTCTTGGATCTACTGAAAGTAGAAGTTCCTCTTTGAGTTGAGAGGAGCTCATTGAGAAAGGGTCATCTAGAAAGGAGAAATGATTTCTCACTTCAAAATGTCTACTATCTTCCATCAAGTCTTCAAACCCCAACCCCAAGTGTGATGTACAATCCAACAATGGCTCATGAGAATGGTGGTTTTATTCCTCCTTAAATGTCTCCATGTTTCACAACGCAGTGCAACCAAGCTGCTCTATAGTAGCAATGGGATTTTACCCTTGGTCATGTAAAAGTGAATCTCCACATCTATCAAAAGAATTTGCTGCAAAAATAGCTTGTGGAAATATTTTCATACCTTGATGATACTTTGGAACTTCTTGTAGGGCTGCAAGATTTCCTTCCTCCAAAGTGTTGGCTACCCAACTGTTGATGCATGTGGCTACTCCTCTATGAGTGTGATAGAGTTAGGACAAAGCTCCTCAAGTGGTGTGAGATTTTCATCCTTTGTTCTTTCTCCATCAAAGGTTTTGATCAACCTTTGAGTGAACTCTGCAAAAGTTTTCACTCTTGCATGGCTCAAGTGGCTACACCACCAATAATAGGCTTCACCCTCCAACTGCAGCACTGAGATTTCAGTAGCTTCTTTCCCTGCTACAATATGTAGTAGGAAAAATGCCTAAAACTTTCTCACCCAAGTTCTTGTTGTAGATGACCCATCAAAGGTAGACAACATAAATCTATTTCCTTTGATTTATCTTCTGCTACAAGGTCTCTTCTCTTCCTTCAACTGGATGAAATGAGGGAAATCTAGAGTCTCCTTGAAGTCTCTAGGTTGATATCTATACTCAACAAGGTAATCACTCAGGATCTCATAATCCAAGTGTCTTCCATGCTCAATTTCTTCTTCTTGATGAGGATAGGAAGTGCATGGTCCTTCCTCTTCTATTTCTTCAATCTTCCTGGCCTCCTTGGAGAGGTTTTCTTTGGATCTGAAAACTGATGATAGTAATATAATCTTCTTCATCATTCTGATATTCTTGGGATTAGACTCACAGGCCGAGCCAAGAAAGTTGCTCTGATACCACTGTAATATTCCCAAATTGGGACTGCTAGCAAGATGGCATGATTGGAAAATGCATTTTCCAGTAATGGCTACTACGGGAATTGAAACCAAGACTTGTATCCCTTAGAAAAATGTGTCAGCTAAGTGTCAAATCCAAGAGGAGGCTCCAAAGAAATACTTATAAGTGGGTTAAATAGATCTCCCACACTTAGATGTCCTGAGAATGTTCATAGTGAAGGGGGCTACAACAATGTATGCACAAGAGCTAGAATGAAAGTGTTATTTTACAACCATGAACTCATGAAGATATGAATAGCCAAAAAAAAAATTTATAGCAGTAGAAAGAATACAATGTCTTTGAGGAAACAATCACTCAATGAAGGCAATGCAATCCTCAACAATACATGTACAAGAAATGAAAGAATATTGCTACATATATGAAACCCTTGTCTATGACAGCGCAGTATATTATGTAGTACTTCTACAAAATGATGTAAATATATGGATATGACAATATATAGCTCAAATAAAATAGGGGAGCAAAGCTATAACCCTTAGAAACAATAATACATCAATCCTCCGAAGGATTGGCTGAAATATACAAAATGGAAAAAATGTCGGAGTTGCTGGGTAGCAACTGCAACTCAAAATTGGAACTGAATAGAAAAGGATTAAAATGATAAAAAATCTAAAGTAGAAATCCTCCAATGGATCTCTCAAGTGGAAGGTTTATCCTTACATTGAAGATCTCACCCTCCAATCAACACTGCAATCCCTCACTGCAAGTGCACTATGAAAATAACGCAGTCCGAGAGGGTAACTGCATTGTAGGTGGAATGGAATGATTTGGCCAAGTGCAAAGATCTACAATAAGCTCTGATAGCTTCCAAACCGATCCTCCAAAGGAAAAGAAGACTCCTCCTCTGAAAAACAAGTGATGGAAGAGGTGTTGTAATCCCTCACTGCAACACCCTGCAACACAGAATTATCCTGCTACAGGAATAATGTTGTCTTGGAGGAGGATGCTTGGCCTCAAGCCTGGATGTGAGGCAAATAAATACAACTCCTTCAAGAGGCTTCTCAAGAAAGGAGAAGGATTCCTAAGTGTTGGACCCTTGGTTAAACTGAGAGGGGGGGGGGTGAATCAGTTTAACGCAATCATGTTCTTATTATACTTTCTTTTAATGGAAATAAAATCTTTCCTCTTTATACACAATGGAACAGCAATATTAATAAATGAGTGGCAGGTATTAAGAAAAATAATTACAGAGTATCAACACAAAATCATCAAGCATATGGACAACAGATATAAGTGGAAACCCATAAGGGAGAAAACCACATCTTATTATTGTTGTGATGCAAAGGCAAGTTTCAACTCCCTCTCACCACTAATTTTTTGTAGGCTCCAACCCACAGGAGGCTACTACCTCAATTCTGCAAGCTACAACTTGCAAGGAAGCTCCAACTCCCATCAATTTTCTGCAGGCACCAACCTACAGGAGGCTCCAAACTCATCCAGCTGTAACTGACTTCTATCAAGATACAACTTGATAGGGAAGCTCCAACTTCCTCACTCTTTCAAAAGAAAACACTTGTTGATTTACCTTGGATATCAGCTCTTTTTTGTACCTTCTTCACTGCTTCCCTCCAGCTTTCTTATCTGTCTAATATCATCTCTAATTTTTCATAGCATCTCCTTCTACTCCTCCTTCTTCTTATCTTCTCTGCCTCAATTCTGCATTCTCTAACCTCACTATGCATATCAATGTGATAGCATTTATAGAGTTCATCACATGAATGTTTGTATTCCATATGGAATTCAAAGTGAGCAGCCATGACTCTTTGACTTCTGCCTTCGCATTTCCTTATCCAGCATATTCAGAAAAATATTATAATATGTACTAATTTCAATATTACAGTGGGATTTTTGTTTTCCTCCGGAGACTTTCCAATGCATCACAAACAATTTAAAACCAATTAAAACATTTACATTCAGTTACAATATGGATTTCAAATCAACCCATTCAGTTTTTGGATCACCGTGTGTTTGTATTTTCTGTTGCTGTCTCTGTCTTTTTACGTTTCTGCATGCTCTCCTGTTCACTGCGGTTGTGTAACTGCTGCATATATAACTGCCTTTTTATATAACGAAAATAACTCTCAGTGAAATAATAATAATAGACCATTTTAACATAGAAAACACCCTTTTGGGCCCACTATTCGAACTTTTTCTATTCCCCGATGTGATAAATGGTCTCCGAAGTATTCGGAGTAAACATATATTAACCCTTTTTTTCTTTTGTATGGAGCCCACATTACAAATACACTCCGCCTCATTTATCTTTCCAATCGCAATCACAACAATCAGAAGTACTCTTGTGCTTTTGGTCATTTGATTTTCGCCGATGTGATTCGTGAAGGTCTCACCATGAAATCAAGCGACTCACATATCTGCCGTCCATCCTTCATCAAATCTGACGACTGAAATTCAATCGCTCAATCGCAATCACAATTTTCAATTTTTCGTCTCTGTGTCTCTCGTTCTCCGCCGATGCGATGGGTCACTGTGGACCCGACTACGCATATACAATGCTCTTTCATACTCTATCAACAACATTAGGTTTAATTTTTAATATCAACATAATTGATATGGCCCCACAATGTATTAATATTTGGTTTAAGTTCATTGGTCGACCTTGTTAAACCAACATGCTGATGCATATATCAACAGGGACTTTTGGGCCCACAACTCTATTCACCCGCATATCAAACATTCATCAAGGTTCATATAATTTGACCGCATATCAAATTATATTGTATATTGGTTCCGGCATATATTAAACCAACAATACATCTTCGCCAAACACATATATCAATATATATATGTCAACTATAAGTCTTCGCCTTTTATTAACATATTTGGGCTATATTCATATTCCATGGTATTTCATACGAAACTCCGACTATATTACAGTTCTGGGTCCCACAACACGTTTATCACTTACCTTTATACATCGCGCACCAACTATAATATATCAACATATATTACAGTCTCCGTAGGAAAATTATAATAAAGCTTTTGACTCAAACTTAAACCCAACACTAATATATATTTATATAACCTTTCGGGCCCCACAAACTCAACGGTTATTTCAATTAGATCTTATCTTTATTATAAGAGGTCCTTATATAGTAGTCCACAACTTTAACACTATATCTTTTGGGTTAAAACCCAACAAATCCATGCCACACTTATAACTCTTGGAACCTGCCATTAATAACCTTAGGACATGTGCTTGTATGATGATTCACGTAATATAAGCCTTGAATTTGGTTTAATAACCAACCACTAGCATTTTAAAACATTAAGGCCCCGTAACATTCGACTTTAAGCTTTGGGTTATATTTTGAATATTAATATAAACTTTGATTTGGGCCCACAACAGCTTACCTTGAATAATTTCCAAACAGATTTGACGGTCCACAGTTTATCGCAGTCCAACAGAACTTTGGGCTCACTTCTGATGGAGGACACGAAATATCGTGCAATTTGGATGCTCGTGGATTAATCCTCCAAATTTACACAATATAAATGGTTTTCGAAAACCACTTATGGCCACGTGTCGACCAAAGACATATATCGAGTTTTTTTGACAATTCTTCTTACCACTTTTAAAAAACACGTGATACTGCCAGTATTGGGTCTCCAACTCGCTTTCACTGTTCCTTCGAGGTTTTTCTTTGCTCCTTGACTCAGGGTTCCGCCCAATTCTTTAGCGCTTGATTCGGTTCGGGAAAAATGTTCCATCGTATAATCTTTTTGAGGTTTAGTTATAAAAATGTGCCATCACTGTGTAACTTTATTTTAATTTACTTCCACCTCTCACCATTGCATATAAACCCTTCTTCCATCGCACAGTTCCACCTTGTGTACCTTCCATCATATAAACCCTTTCACCTTTGCTTATAAAATCATTGTTCTACATTGACCCGTTGTATTCAATTCCTGTGCATGACAGTGCATGACTATGCATGTTAGTGCATGACTGTTTCACCATATTCGCTATATGTACAGACCTCAAATGGCCCTTTCACCCTCACTACTCTAATTCCTTTGTTGCTTCTGTTGCATGGGCTTCCTCTTTCATGTCTATTTTCTGGTTCTTCTTTCTTCTCCTTTGCCATCAATGACAATATTTCCAACACTAAGCAAGAGATCCTTGTGCTAAGTAGCACTGCAACTCAGCTAAACAGCTGGAGAATGCAAATAGTCTAAGTAGACACAAAATCAATAATCATATGCATGTCAAACAATGGTTTCCTTGCCCTCCTTTTAAACACATGAGAGCTCCCTCTCCATGGGTCCCACTCTTTTAGGGTTTCCTCCTTCAAGGAATATTCCCTCCTCTTTCGTTGTGTTGTCCCATAGGATGCTTTCCACCTCATACCTCTGCGCTATTTGACTTGGTCAAACTTGACCTAGCCTCTTTGCAAATGTCTCCTTTCACACATGAGGGTGTGAAATCTATTTCCAAGGCTGATCCCTTTTCATACAAGAGGGATTTTATCCATGTTTTTATTATGAATGGGCCTTCTCACCCAATTATTCAACTCCTAAGTGAAAATAGAAAAAATTAGTATTCCAATTTATTGAGGGAAAATTTTGGAATATTACATAAAATCTCAAAAATTCTTCAGACAACTATGAAAAATTTCCCTCGAACCATGCATCATGCGTCCTACACTATCTCATCAGCCCCACCCCTCGGCTGGGGTTGTGGTCATCGACCCCCGCATCCATTCGCCGAGCCACCATACCCTCAACCACTGCGCATCCCAAACACCATCCACCGTGAGCTCACAGTTGTCTTGCCACCCCAACGAGCCTTTGAAATCTCCACACCTATTGTCATTGGCTGCAATTGAACTTCTTAGTCCCCTCGGCCAGCCGAGTTGGGAATTACTAGGAAGAAGGATCGTCCTCTTCGTGGAGTTGGGCGAATGTTCATAGGACGAAAAAAGTCTCAAACAATGAAATTGACATGAACACAGACAACAATGGCATCCTTTAAGGCTATCCCATCTCTCTCCAATGAGACCCACCTCACCCAATTCCTTAAATAACAACCACCCAAATGGGACTGTAAACTCTCGCCACCCCCTGGGAAACAATGTTGAATTATTGCAGGTAACCCAACACCCCATAGGTGTTTCCACCATGGGCTCGGGCACATATAACTCCTATAATTCATACAATCTAAAAATGAGAGGTTCGGGGGAAATGTGAAATTTTCCAACACAAACTGAGGAGAACCCCACCCCCCTAACCACAACAAAAGCAAGAGAAAAAATGAACCTCCAAGAACCTTACTACTTTCACTCCCCAAAATGTAGAGTATCGCACACCCAAGAGCAGAGAAAACCAATTATGAGCCCAAAAGTCATAGAGGGAGTGCCACCTACATAGTTTTCCACCACTCCCAAGCATAGTTTTGTTGACACTGCCCAACCCTACCTCCAAAGGACTAGTAACATGAAGAAACCAATTCCCATATACACCAAAATCTCTCAATGGTCGGCTCCTCGAGAAACCACACTCCACATTCGCATAGAAGCACTCACTTCCACCCCCGAAACAAGAAATTTACTAACTTACAAAGCCAAAAGAGAGGGAAGGAGCGCCTTCTATGGGATCACGACCATTCCTATAAAAACCAGTGATGCTTCCTTATCTGACGAGCTAAGTACCAAAAACATGCTATGAGTCAAAATGAGACACAAATGAACTCTCTGTCTGCCATACTCAGCCTTAGAACTTTTGTTCCCGCATTGGTCGAGGCATTGAAGGATTTCACATGGACGTCATTACTCCCTCACGTACGTCGAGTGATATGAGAGGATGGGGAGGCCGACCCTCGACTTGGTCGCCAGTTTTTAACTGCCATGGACCATGTGGTGTCTCGTGCGCCTAGTTCCTCACCACGATCATAGAAAATAATAATATCTAATTTTGATTTTCTATGAAATTGACTTTAAAATATTACTAATATTAAAATTATTTGATGAACCATTAATATTAAAATTAAAATATTATTAATATTAAAATTATTTGATGAACAAACATATCAGAGAGAATGATGTGTTACTTGAGAAACTTGTGGATTACTCTTATCATATGTTACATTTGTCCAAGATAATATTATATGCATATTTCCTTTTTCTCTTTAGAAAATTTTATTTAAGTAGTTATTGTTTGTGTTTTGAATTTGTTTTATTTTTTCAACATTATTTGGATAGCTAATAATAATAATTTATAATTAATAATAGTTAATTAAAAATAATTAATATTTAATATTTAATTAAGTCATTAATAATCAATAATTATTTAATAATTATAATTAATTATTTAATAATTATTAAGTTAATAATTAATTAATTATTAATAATTAATAGGGTAAATTAATATTAATTAAGTTTACAGTTAATTTGTCAAGTCCTACTAGCACAACCAGTTGAGGATGGGCCTCATCAGCAAGACCACCTAGGATCAAACCTCACTGGGGGTTGGTGGTGCCTTGTGCTAGGGGGAGGAGACATGTTATAAACTTCATTCAGTAAAAAGGTTGGTGCGGCCAAGGTCGGGTGTGATGCCCTGGTGACTTTGACGGATTAGATGCCCCTGGGTCGCGACTACTCAAGCCACAGGTCAAGCCTGCTGGAGGATCATAGACAACTTGACAAACTAAAAAAAGGTTTACAATTAATTTATTATTAATAGTTATTAATACTTAATTAATAATTAATAGGGTTTATATACCTTGGGTTTTCAATATTAATTCCTTAGGGTTTTAGTATTAATCCCTTGGGTATATAATATAAATTCCTTAGGTTTATCGTCAACCATGGTCATGCATGGTCAATGATGGTACACCATCTCATTGTGACAAAGATTGTGTCAATATGAAAATCAACCATGGTAAACCATTTTTATTTTTGGGTTTATAATATTTATATTAGGGTTTATATACCTAAGGTTTATAATATTAATCCCTTGGGCTTAATATTATTCTCTTGGATTTATAATCCCTTCGATTTTTAGTATTAATCTTTTAGGTTTATAATATCGATTCCTTGGCTTTATGAATCTAAGTTTTCATATTCCTAGCATTTAATATTATTCATGGGATTCATAATATTAATCATTGGGTTTAATATAAATCCCTTGGGTTTATAATCATGGTCAACCATTTTCCAACATCATATTGTGAAAAATATTGTCTCACTATGAAAACCAACCATGGTCAATCATGGTTCAATATGAAAATCAACCATTGTCCTATGTCATATTGTGACAAATATCATCTCAATATGGAAATTAGACATGGTCAACTGTGGTCTAACGTGTCAATGTGACAAAGATTGTCATGATATGAAAATCAATCATGGTCAACCATGGTCGAATGTCACTGTGTGACAAATATTGTCTCAATACAAGAATCAACCATGGTCAAACATGGTCAACCATGTTTAATTTAACCTTTATAATATTTATCTTAGGGTTTATATACCTTGCATTTATAATATTAATCCCTTAGTTATAATATTATTCCCTTGGGTTTATAATCACTTGGGGTTTTAATATTAATCACATGGGTTAATTATTTCCTTGGGTTTATAATATCAATTCTTTCAGTTAATTAGTCTAAGGGTTGATATTCCTAGGGTATAATATTATTCATTTGGTTAATAATATTTTTTTTCCACAGAAAAAATCGAACCATCTATTAATTATAGAAAGTTATATAACATATGATGAGCATTTCTGAAGAACTCCTTTTCTCCTTCAGAAGAGGAAGAAAAGCAGTCTCGACTGTTTTGAAATACACGCAGGTATTTTCTTTAACTTCCCAATCCAAAAAAGATAATTGTTCAAAAGCAATCCTGTTCTGGAACATCTCCTGGGTTTCTTTAAATCCGAAACAGAGGTGTGAAAGAAACATAATTTTGTGTCTATCAGAGCAAAAAGGCTACCGAAACCATCTAGAAACCAGTAGTAAGCACTATCCCAGTTTCCATCCATACAAAACATCATAGTTTTATCGGATAACCAGGGCCTCCTTATATAGGAATACAACCCTAGAACCCAAAAGAATTTTATGAAAAGTTCAGGTAAAATAAAAACAACATAATATATACATTCAGAAATCGTGATTTAAAGCAAACTAATAGGAATTAGGCAAAAACAGGTTGTTAAATAGGTCAAACCAACCCATTTTCCTCCTCCTCAACTAACCAGGTCCCCAAATATTTCTCAACACCCTCTTTATATAGGTTGTCTTCATCATGGTTCCATTCCCTGTAGATATGGCAAATGGAGATCTCAGTGAAGTGACATTTTAGACGAGATATTTCATTAAGTAAAGGAAGAAAAATATAGTTCCTGCAATGTTGTGTCCCATTGAACCATTTAACAATATTCATAGAGTCTCCAAAAATCTAAGCCTTTCTCACATTCCTAAGAGTTAACCAACAGAGGAGATGGTGAAGAGCTTTCAGTTCAGCAAAATTGTTTGTCCCTTGACCAAGCCCAATGGATGCTTTGATTCTTTTATCAGATGAAAGATGGATAACCAATCCTACACCACACCTCCCATTAATGTCTGAAGCCCCGTCAAAATAAGCCCATGGGACACCTTATTTGATATATTCCTGCTGAACAATTCAGATTAAAGGAGGTTCTGTTGGAATAGGAATGCTATCATAACTCGCAACCCCTTCCGCTGCCAATCTTCTGATTGGAAAGGCTGAGTCTTTGAATATCACCTGATTTATAGCAATCCAAGTCCCCCAGACTATCAGAAGAGGAATGGTTCTAACTCTATCATTGGGTGCTTCCTGCCACCACCTGTGCCATGCTTCCTCCACCTCTTGACCTTCCCATTTATAAGGAATTTTGAGGATTATTAATGATTCAATCCAGAGGCTTACATTATAGGGGAAAGAAAGGAAATATGTTGCACAGTTTCCTCACTAGCTTTATAGATAGAACACCAGCAAGGGTCAATCTTCCCTTTCCTTTGTAGGAAGTCCCATGTAGGAACTCCCTTCTGAAGGATACACCAGAAAAAAAGTCTGGCCTTAGGTGGTCCTTTGAGCTTCCATAGCGGTTTAGCCCACAAAGCCGGGACCTCCCACCCATTTTGAGGCATCAACCACTTATATCCCGGCTTCGGGGAATAAAACCCATTCTGAGCGTGCACCCATCTGAGTTCATCCCTTGAATCAGTGATCCAAATTGAAGAGTTTTGTAGATCCATTCTATAGTAACCCCACTCTTCCAACCAACGGTCTTCCAATTGAAGGTCCCTCCCAGATAGCCACCCTTGTCTCCAAATGGAGATGTTCGGGTGATCAACCACATGGTTTAGATTGTAAAAACCCATATTATTTAAGAAAAAAACTAGGTCTTGAGATAGTGCAAACCTCTCCGTGCATCCCACCCAAGGATGACGTCCCAGCCTAACCTGAATTCCGTCCCCCACATTCCATGCCAGTCCCTGCTCAATAATTTTGAAGGAGGCTACCACTGCCTTCCATACCACAGAAGAATTTTTGGAATATTTCTGAGGTAGTCTTATCCATTCAAGCATTGAAACTAGGTCAATATATTTTCTTTTAGTAACTGAAGTCCAGATTTTCTCAGCCGATATGAGCCTCCAGGCAAGCTTGGCTGTAAGTGATTGGGAGAAAGGGAAAATATTTTTAATACCCCACTCTCTCCATTCTTTAGGTCTAACAATTTTATCCCAGGCTATCCAGGGGGTCACATGTTCAACCTTGGATCCTGCCCACAGAAATCTGCTGCAAATTTTTTCAATGGAAGCCAGTATACCTTTGGGGACCCAAGTAAGGCTAGCCCAGTACACAAGAACTGCCAACAACACATATTTTATTAGGACCAGCCTCCCTACTCTTGAAATCCATTTAAAGCTCCAGTGTTTCAATTTTGATTCAATTTTCGCAAGGAGCCATTTCCAGTCATGAATTTGGTACTTATCAGGTTTTAAGAAGAAGCCCAAATATTTGAACTTATACAGCAATGACTTGACTTCAAACTGCAAGAAAACTTCCACCCTTCCCACTTCCTCCCTAGTCAGACCTGAGATCGTTAGAGTCGATTTTTTCTCATTTATATAGATACCTGTAGCTTTCAGGAAAAGATCTGGGATCTTCTTTAGGGCCTTGTAGTCCTCAGTATTTCCATTACTAAACAATAAGATATCATCCACAAAAAGTAGATGAATGACCCAAAGGTTTACTACCAGTTAAATTCCTTTAATATTCCCTTGTCTCTTTGCCTCGTGAATCATTAGACTGATGCATTCTGCTACCAACAAGAAGAGTAAGGGAGAAAGTGGACAGCCTTGATGGAGCCCTCTCTTAGGATTGAAAAACATAGAAGTAGCCCCATTGATCAAAATTTCAATGGAAGACAAAGTGATGCAACCCATAACCCATCTCACAAAGTCAAATCTGAAGCCAAGATGAGTTAATAAGAGTCCGAGGTACATCCAACTAATTCTGTCGTAGGCCTTCAACAGATCAATTTTTACCATAACACCTTTCTTCCCTCTTATTTTTAAACTGTGAAGAGTTTCTTGAGCTACTCCCACCGCCTCATGAATTTTCCTCCCATCTAAAAAACCAAATTTCTCAGCAGAAATGTTCTTGGACAAGAATGGTTTTATCCTAGAAGCGATGAATTCTACAACAATTTTATAGATACAGGTACACAAGGAAATAGGCCTGAAATCATCAAAATAACCCGGATGATCAGACTTAGGGATGAGAGCTAAGAAGGTAGCATTGAAAGGTTGATAGATGGATCCCATGCACCTGGATTCTTCCACCACTGCTACCAACTCATCTCCAATGGATTCAAAGAAGTGTTGAAAAAATTCCACCATCCAGCCATCCGACCCTAGAATTTTATCCTTCTGCATTGCTTTGAGAATGTATTCAACCTCCTCTCTAGAAATAGGGTCCATGATTGAATCATTCCCTTCCTTCTCACTATATCTTGGGAAAAATTGAGCCACTTTGATCACCTCTGCAATAGAGACTTCCTCAGGTGCTCTAAAGAGATTTTTAAAATGGTTTACCCCTAGAGAGGCCAGATCCTCAAATGATTGTGTCATCTCCCCATTCTCTTTCTGCATTTCCTAGATATTATTTTAATTTTTCCTTCCTTTTGCATAGTTCTGAAAAAACTTGGTGTTTTCATCCCCTGCCTGCAACCATATTGCATGACATTTTAAATGCCAGCTTTCCTCTCTGAGCTGAATAATTTTTCTCTGAATGGATTCTAGTTCTTTGACTCGATCCCAGGAGTCCAGAGTTGCATAGCCATTTCCTTCTGGGCTTTCAAGGAAGTCTAGCTATAAGTTCACATTTTTAAGAACCTCATCCTCCTTCAATTTTTGTTGAATGGCCCACTTTTTTGTTGCTAACTTCATTCTCTTTAAATTGTCCATAAAGAGACGACTTCTGCTTTCATCTTCCCTAAAACAATCCTTCCTCCAAGTGTCATGAAACAGAGAAATGAAGGATTAATTATTTAGCCATGAGAAATTAAATTTGAAAGGGGTTCCCGGTTTCTTATAATCACCCTTTAGTTCCAGAAATATAGGAAAGTGATCCGAATGACCCCCCTCCCCAACCTAGTGTCTGAAAATCGACAGCTTCTCCACCACATCTTCACACAGCAGAAAATGGTCTATCTTTTTTCCAACCCAATCTTCTCCCACTCTTAGATTTCTCCAAGTAGGACGCATCTTGAGCAAGGAGGCACCCACTAGATGAGAAACATCCAACTTGTTCATAAAGTAATTAGAGAGAGGGTCTGCTCTTGCTGAGACACCCCATGATTCCGAATCACCCAACGAGAAGTTTAAGACTCCTCCTATAATGAGGTTTGGATGAGAAAGAAATGATTTCGAGAAGAAGGGATTCCAGAATCTCTCATGCTCCAAACATGACCCATATACATTCAGAAGAAGGAGAGGAATACAAATTTCATTTGAATAAAGTTCCACAGCCAAGGCACTTTTAGATCCCCATGAGGAGATATCTCTAAGATTTCTTGAGTTATAGCCCATAGCCACCCCCCCAGAGTGACCGTTCGCATCAAGAGCATGGAACCTCCATCCTGGAAGCAATTTTTACAGGCTCCCTTTCACTTCTCCCCCCTCCCCCAGCGTCTCTTGGATTAGAATTACATCCGGCTTGTGAGAATTTACCAATTCCCTTAATGTTAGCTTTTTGGGCTGGATAGCTAAGCCCCTACAATTTTAGGACATAACAATCATTGGATACCCTGAGGGTGTGGCTGCTCAGCTCTAAGCACCCCATAAAGAGATCGTTGCTTCCCATAAGCTATATCAATAACTGTTTCAGTTGACCCTTTGAAAGGTTTGATTTCCTGCCTCTTAACTTCCTCGGACCAACCGACACTGAATCCAACTCAAGACCCCTACAACAATCCCTTTCCCCATTCTATTGGCGAGAGGTCTAACGTTATAAGGAGGAGCTTCAGGAACAGAGGCCCGAGAAGAGACAGGTAAGGATACACCCTCCTGAGGAGGAGCATGTGACATAGAGGGAGACGGGACAGACAAAATAATACTGTCAACTGAAGCTTGAAACACATTTAAATAAAAAAGATCATGTGAGAGCTTCCTGGAAGGACCAGGCGCATCAATATCTGACTGAGATAAGCAAATAGATGTGCATTGACAGGAGAGAGGAGTAAGAGGCATACCTACCTGAGACGCCCTGACTATCTCAGAAACTGAAGGGAGTACAAGGGAGGACACCGTGATGGAAAATCTCTCAGAAGAGGCATTCACGACCCGATCCTGCTCCGCTGTCTCTAGCTTCTCTGTGTCAGCCCCCAATTCTTCATTCATTAGCTCTGACTCCTTATCCTTTTCCCTTTCCTCATGATGAGATTCCTCCTGAATAATGAAGTTCCTCTGTTGCCTTCAACGACGACGATGACCCAAAGGACATTCCCTTACCAAATTTCCATATTTGTGACATATGTGGCATCTGAAAGGGAGGTTTTCATAGTCCAAAGTCTACAGAAACTCCAACTCCCTATATTTCAAAGTCATAACATCCGCCAAACCCTCTCTAGGGTTGAGACTGACCAAAGTACAGGCCACACTCCAGTCTCTTGTTTGTATATAGGACTTTTCAACCTCTAAGAATTTTCCCAGAGTGTTCCCTATAGGTATGAATGTCGAATCAGTCTAGAATGGTATGGGAAGTCCTGGAAGTTTGACCCACACAAGTTATTCTACCATCTTCTCTTTATTGGTATCAAACAAAGGAGTCCATCTTCGAAACAAGATCGACCTCTTCCCAAAACACCAGTTTCGATCCATCACCCAATCGACGAGATCCTTTTGGTCAAATTTGATACTAAACCAGCTTCTATCCAGAATTTTGATCTCGTTCGGCTGCCCAGGGGCTTCTTTCCATTTCTAATGAACGCAGTCCGTAATGTAGTCCACCGAGAATTTTCTCCCACGGACTCTACCAACCAAGATTGTTTCAGAGGCTTCCATCGCCTCGGATATGTGAATATCCACACCAAGTACTCAACTTGGGCGATCTTATTTCTTTTTGATAGGCTTATTTTGCTTCCTTTTTCCACCCACCATTTCCTTCTTTCCTTCACCCTCACCAAGATCCTGAATAACTAGAGCATCAGTCCTTGCAGCCTCAGGCGACCCAGGTCACCTTTTGACAGGATCACTATTGCCTTCTTTCGCCACCAAATCCTCCCCCTCAGGTCCAACTACAGCCCCCTGTCGTGGCCCTAGCTCTTGATTTCCTTCTCCTAACCCTCTTGGCTTCCCGTCTACTACTTCATTTGAAGACACCCTTGATTGAATGTGTACGAGGACTTCTAACTTGAGGTTTCTAGAAAGGTACTCTTCCAAACCTTGATTTACCCCTAACGCTTGTGGAGCAAAAGGTAACAACAGTCAAGAAGAAATAAGGCCTTGAATCAACATAGGATTCCAAAACCTCATATTCTCTCCCCTATAACCTCCGCCTAAGGTGGCTCTACAACTCTGGCTACCTTCCCCTAGGGATTTTAGTCTTTCCAGACCATGAAACCCATAGCTAACCATGACATCTTCAAGACCACCAGTAAAATGAGGGTAAACCGGAATACCTGAATGTAGAGATGATGGAATGTGCAGGAATTCCTTGTGTTGCGGTCCCGTCCTTTCTCCACGATGAGGGTTTTGAACTTGAGCTTGACCCGAGGGGATCCCGCTCCTCCAGCAGCCACTCCACGTACTCTGGAGTGTTTCTTCTAGCAAGGCCACTCCATTTGAGAAAAATCTGACTCCTGCCACCTCACTAAGAGCTTGGGAATTCTCAACACTGTTCGGGAAGTATAGCTTTGAGTTTTTCTAAGAAAATTCATGCCCTTAGCAAGTTAAGAGATCTTCTGGTGCATATTCAAAGTCTACGAACTCGTGGTAAAAACCCATATTTGAGACAACCACAACCTCTTATCCTGACACAACGAAAGAAGAAACCCCATGCCTCTCCAAAAACCCTAGAACAAGAACTCTATCGCGGTAAACTGTAACAGTGATTAACCCTAATCCTCATTCTGAGACCAGACAAGAAGACAGGTTTTAGGCCATGAATCGGCTGCCTCGAGAACTTCAAACATCTGTCTAGCTGTTTCTCAAGTCCTGACATGGATGTACAATTGTCAGCTCAAACTGCATTGCGTCTAGTTGATCAGTCATAGGGCCGAAACCATAAACCCTATTTGGTTAATAATAACAATCGCAGGGTTTAATATAAATTTTCTAGGTTTATAATCATGGTCAACCATGGTCAAATGTCACATTGTGAAAATGATTTTCTCACTAAGAAAATTAACCATGATCATCCATTGTAAAGCATCGTCAACGATGATCAATCATGGTCAACCATGGTCCAATGCCACATTGTGACAAAGTTTGTTTTAATTTGGAAATCAACCATGGAAAACCATGGCCAACCATGGTTCAACGTCACATTTTTACAATGACTGTTGCAATATGAAATTAAATCATGGTCAACCATTGTAAAACATTGCATTATGACAAATATTGTCTCCATATGAAATCAACTATGGTCAATTTTAGTAAATAATGTTTCTTTAAGATTTATATACCTTAGTTTTATAATATTAATCCCCTGGGTTTAAAATTATTCCATAGGGTTTATAATCCCTTGGGGTTATAATATTAATCCCTTGGGTTTATTATCCCCTTCAATCCCTTGAGTTTATGGTCAACCATGGTCCAATGTCACATTATGAGAAAGATTGTCTCAATATGAAAATCAATCATGGTCAACCATGGTCACATTTTGACAAGGATTTCTCAACCATGGTCCAATGTTGCATTGTTACAAATATTGTGTCAATATGAAAATAAACCATGGTAAATAATGGTCAACAATTTTTATTTTAGGGTTTACAATATTTATCTTAGGGTTTATATACCTTGGGTTTATAATATTAATCCCTTTGGTTTAATATTATTCCTTTGGGTTTATAATATTAATCCCTTAGGTTTGTAATATTAATCTCTTGGTTTTAAAATCCCTTGGGTTTTAGTATTAATTCCTTGGGCTTATTATTACCTTGGGTTTATAATATTGATCCCTTGGGTTTATTAATCCAAGTGTTCATATTCACAGGGTATAATATTATTCATAGGGTTTATAATAATATTCCTTGATTTTAATATAAAATCCTTGGGTTTATAATCATGGTCAACCATAGTTCAACGTCACCTTGTTTGAAGGATTACCTCAATATAAAAATCAATCATGGTCAACCACAGTCAATAACCATGGTAACATTGTGACAAATATTGTCTCATGGTCCACGTCACATTGTGATAACCATGGTCAACCATGGTCAACGTTGGTCCATGGTAAACCATGGTAATATGAAAATTAACCATGGTAAACCATTGTCAACCATGTTTATTCTAGAGTTTATATACCTCGGGTTTATATTATTCTATTGGTTTTATAAACCCATGGGGTTATAATATTAATCCCTTTAGCTTATTATTCCCTTGGGTTTATAATCACGTTCCAACGTCGCATTACGAAAAATATTGTGTTAATATGAAAATCAACCATGATAAACCATGGTCAACCATGTTAATTTTAGGGTTTATAATATTTATCTTAGGATTTATATACCTTGGGTTTACAATATTAGTCCCTTGTGTTTAATATTATTCCCTTCGATTTTTAGTAAATTAATCCCTTGGGTTTATTATTCCCTTGGGTTTATAATATTGATCCCCTGGGTTTATTAATCTAAGTGTGCATATTCCTAGGGTATAATATTATTTATAGGGTTTTAATATTAATCCTTGGGTTTAATATAAAAGCCTTGGGTTTATAGTCATGGTTAACCATGGTCCAATGTCACATTGTGACATAGATTTTCTCAATATGAAAACCAGACATGGTCGACCATGGTCCAATGTCACATTGTGACAAATATTGCCTCAATATGGAAATCAGCCATGGTCAACCATGGTCCAACGCTGCATTGTGAAAAATATTGTCTCGATATGAAAATCAATCATGGTCAACCATGGTTGAACATTGGAGAATCAACCATGGTAAAAAAAGGTCAACCATGTTTATTTTTGGGTTTATAATATTATCTTATTGTTTATATACCTTGCATTTATAATATTAATACAGTGGGTTTAATATTAATCTCTTGGGTGTATAGTACAATCCCTTTGGTTTATTAGTGAAAGGGTTCATATTCATAGTGTATAATATCATTCATAGAGAATATATTATTAATCCTAGGGTTTAATATAAATCCATTAGGTTTATAATCATATTCAACCATGGTCCAATGTCACATTGTGACAGTGATTGTCTCATTATAAAAATTAACCATGATCAACCATTTTCAAGCATTGTCAATGATGGTGAATCATGGTCGACCATGTTTCAACATCACATTGTGAGAACCATAGTCAACCATAGTCAACGATGGTCCAACATCGCATTGTTACAAAGATTGTGTCAATATGAAAATCAATCATTGTAAACCATGGCCAATCATGTTAATTTTAGGGTTTATAATATTTTTCTTAAGGTTTATACCTTTGGTTAATAATATTAATCCCTTGGGTTTAATATTATTCCCCTGAGTTTATAATCCCTTTGGTTTATAATATTGATCCATTGGGTTTATAATATTGATCCCTTGGATTTATTGATGTAAGTGTTCATATTCTTAGGGTATAATATTATTCGTAGGGTTATAATATTATTTCTTGGGTTTTATATTCCTTGGGTTTAATATATCTCCCTTGGTTTTATAATCATGGTCAAACATGGTCACAGTGTGGAAAATATTGTCTCATGGTCCAACGTCACATTGTGATAAGCATGGTAAACCATGGTCAACAATGGTTCAACATCACATTTTTACAAATATTTTGTTAATATGAAAATCAAACATGTTTATTTTTGGGTTTATAATATTTATCTTAAGGTTTATATATCTGGGGTTTATATTATTTTTTTTTTCTAAATATGTTTAATCTATTGATAATCAGTAACCGGTATGTACATCAGGAGTAAACCAGAGCAAGGCCTGAGTAGGCCTGAAGATCAGAAAGTCAAAAACTTGGCACTGCCCGTTGAGGGAAACCAGTGCAAATCAAGTTCCATCAAAAAGACCCACACAGGGGCAATGTTTTAAGTCTAGAACCATACAGAGATAAATTGCAAACTTCAAACAGTGCCAAAGCAAAAAAACAAAAACCTGGGCCTGAGCAAGATCACTCGTCCGGTTCCACTTCCTCGACTCTGCACCCAAACTCATCAGGTTCTCCATCAGAGTTGTAGAGGTCCGCAGTTGTGTGAATGGTCTTGTTAGCATTAGGGTTGCACAGTCCATCGCCCGGAAGTTGCTGGTGCGCAACGTTTGCATGACCCCGGTCTTGAATTGCATTCTGCTGCTCTTCCTGAACCATCTCGATATCCATATTCACTCCAATGCCCTGTTCCTCAACATCCTCGGTGCTGGCTCTGTTCCTTGCTGGCATTTCTTCATCATGCTGCTCATCAAGACCGACCCGCTCTTCATCAATCTGCACCCCCAGACCAGCCCGCCCATCATCATACGGGGTTTCTCGGAACACTATGGTGACAGTGGCTGTAATACATGGGCGATTCAAAGCACTTTGAAACACAAAATGCCGGGTTTGAGAGTGAGCCGGAGCATTCTGGCCGATGGTGTTCCATCTCTCAGACCTTAGAATTCGCCCACGAACAGCGTGAGAAGTGCTGGCCGAGCCAGTAAAATCCGCAGCCGAGGTGCTTGAAGACGGGGATGAGCACCTGTAAGCCCTCCTAGAAGGACCCCGACGGCATCGCATTTTGTGCCTTAAACGAGGCATGCTGTTAGTCGTAGCAGAGAAGCTTGGGAAATGCGGAGAACCAAGCTGAGCTTTGGTGGAGTGAGAGCTCGTGGGAGCTATGGGGAAGCTGAGCCAAATCCCGGACTGATGCATACAGTTACCTGCAATGGAGAAATGAACATTGTCGCCCAAGACAATGCAACCATGAAGATTGGTGCGCTTGCCAGTGACGGTTCTCACGGAGGGGAGCCTCACAGTGGGCGAACAATACACAGCAGAAGGCCGAGGGAAACTGCTATAAGCCTGCTCTCTCTCCATTCTGCAATCAAATGCCTCGAAGCTGTTGCCGTCCCAACAAATTAACTGCACCATGGATGGAGTAATGACCAGATCTTTGTTACCCTGCTTGGAATTCTCTCGAATTGCGTTTGGAGACTTGTTAATCGCGCTCATTAAGTTTCGACTTAAATGTTGCACACCTGAGTACAATCGCCAGATGTTTGCCATGCTGCAAACCTTAATGCCGTCTGGCCTCCTCTTGTTTCCTATGTTAAGCACCCGCATCCGGGTTTGGGGTTTATATTATTAATCCCAAGGGTTTAATATTATTCCATTGGGTTTATAATCCCTTGGGGTTATAATCATGGTCCAATGTTGCATTGTGACAAAGATTGTGTCAATATGAAAATAAACCATATTAAACCATGTTTATAGGTTTTATAATATTTATATTAGGGTTTATATACCCTAGGTTTATAATATTAATCCCTTGGGTATAATATTATTCCCTTGGGATTATAATTTGTTTGGTTTTTAGTATTAATCCCTTCTGTTTATTATTCCCTTGGATTTATAATATGGATCATTTAGGTTTAATAATATAAGTGTTCATATTCACAGGGTATAATATTATTCAAAGGAATTATAATATTGATCCTTGGGTTTAGTATAAATCGCTTGGGTTGATAATCATGGTAAACCATGTTTTAATATGAAAATCAACTATGGAGCACCGTCACATTGTGAAATGATTGTCTCGATATGAAAATCAATCATGTCAACCATGGTCGAACGTCGCATTGGGACAAATATTGTCTCAATATGAAAATCAAAAATCGTCAAACATGGTCAACCATGTCTATTTTTGGGTTTATAATAATTCTCTTAGGGTTTATATACCTTGGGTTTATAATATTAATTCCTTGGGTTTAATATTATTCCATTGGGCTTATAATACCTTGTGTTTATTATTCCCTTGGGTTTGTTAGTCAAGGGGTTCATATTCCTAGGGTATAATATTATTCATAGAGTTTATAATATTAATCCTAGGGTTTAGTATAAATCCATTGGGTTTATAACCATGGTCAACCATAGTCCAACATCACATTGTGACAATGGTTGTCTCATTATGAAAATTAACCATGATCAACCATTGTCAAGCATTGTCCACGATGCTCAATCATGTTTAACCACGGTCCAGTGTCACATTATAACAAAGATTGTCTCAATATGGAAATCAATTTTGGTCAATTTTGGTCAACCATGTTTGTTTTAGGGTTTATAATATTTATTTTAGGTTTTATATAACTTGAATCTATAATATTAATCCCTTAGGTTTAATATTGTTCCATTGGGTTAATAACAAATTGGGGTTATAATATTAATCCCTTTGTTTTATTATTCCCTTGGGTTTATAATATCAATCCCTTGGGTTTATGGTTAACCATGGTCAAACTTCACAATGTGAGAAATATTGTCTCATATGAAAACAAATCATTGTCAACCATGGTCACGCAGTGATAAGGATTCTCTCATGATCCAACTTCACATTGTGACAACCATAGTCAATGATGGTCCAACATCCCATTGTTACAAATATTGTGTCAATGTGAAAATCAACCATGGTAAACCATGTTTATTTGAGGTTTTATAATATTTATCTTAGGATTTATATACCTCGGGTTTATAATATTAATCCCTTGGGTTTAATATTATTCACTTGGGTTTATAATCCCTTGGGTTTTTAGTGTTAATCCCTTGGGTTTATAACATCGATCCATTAGGTTTATTAATTTAACTTTTCATATTCATAGGGTAGAATATTATTCACAGGGCGTATAATATTATTCTTTGGGTTTAATATAATTCCCTTAGGTTTATATTCATGTTAAAACATATTCCAATGTAACATTGTCAGAAGAATTGTCTCAATATGAAAATTAATCATGGTCAACCATGGTCACATTGTGACAAATATTGTCTCATGGTCCAATGTCACAAGGTGATAACCATGGTTAATGATGGTCTAAAACTCATTGTTACAAAGATTGTGTCAATATGAAAATCAACCATGGTAAACCATGGTAATTCATGTTTATTTTAGGGTTTATAATATTTATATTAGGGTTTATATACCTTGGATTTATAATAATTTTTTTTTTTGGAAAGTTAGGCTAAACTATATTGATTCGAAGTAAAACATTAAATATGCTACAGGCTAAGTTGGTAGCTGCACTTATCCAATACCAACCTTCATTTCTTTCATAGTAGCGCAGGTATGGGGCTGCCTCCATTGAGGAAACCAGCCTTGTAATAACATCATACAGAAAATTACAAAATGTGTTATGGCACTTGTGAAAGTAAAAGTTCTATGATAAGAGCTGAAATAACAGAAAACTAAAAAGAGTCGAGCAACCACGCAGTCATGGTGTTATCACATCATCCTTAGTGTTTGGGTCCTCCTCCTTGATACAATAGCCTTACTCCTGCACTATGGCCTCCTCCTCAGCAGAATGTCCGCGCTGAGGCCTAGAAGCAGTTGCACAAAGAATGGGAGAGACCGGGTAATCAACATCCGGTACTTGCATCCAAATGCCTTCTGAGTCCATAATCCAAACATTAGTGTCTTCCTCCTCAACCTCTTGAACTAGACGAGGCTCGGTTTTATGGGGCATGGGGTGCTCCTAGTGTGCGATGGTGGATTTCCTGGGTCCGCTTATACCCCTCTCCATGTCCTGAACATGGGCCTCCTGCTCCTAATCATGCACAGGTCTCTGAGGAGCATCCCTGGCATGGCTACCAGAAGAGGAACCCTCAACAGATTCCAAATGATTATCTGGCCCTCACCGGTAGCATCCATGGAACACACCTCTTTGGCTACCCCTGATTGTCCTTTGGCGCAAACACAAAGCCATGGAATAGTGATGCAAAAAAGGGTTGGGGGACTGAAAGGTAATGAAAAAATTCTCTTTGGTGGGGTGATTAATGCAAGAGCAAAGACAGGAAGTGCACAGCTAAGTGATTTTGGGCAGGGTGGTGCGCAGGTGGGGGAGCTTGTTGATGGGAGAACACAGTTGGGAAAAATTAGTAAGGCAGGGGGAGCCAAATGGAAACACGTAATCAGGAAGGTGTGCAACCGAGAGGGTTCTCAGCGACCTGGCACTGGGGGGAGACTGCGCAGTGGGTTGAGCATCCAAGTGGGCTAAAACTAAAGAAAAATGGCTAAGAGGTATTTTCAAACCAGAAGGAGAAAAATTTAAATGACACTATGCGTAGGGGTCTCCCCTTTTGTATACCTGTGGCACAAGCGCAGATTTCGTGCATTATTTAGAAATTCTCTTAGGTTTATGCTGCGATAGTTCTCATGTGGTAGCATGTGCTTTGAGTTATGGCAGTGAATCATGTTCATCCAAGAGCTCATTCAAATGATTGTTGCCGAGAGGTTCCACCCCAGGTGGTTGATGGCATTGCATATCTTAGTCATCCCGTGCCTCTGTAACCTCATGAAAATTATTGCAGAGAGGTGGTTCCGCTCCAGGTGAAGGCATGCAATGCAGATTTTCATCAGCTCGCACGTGGGAAGGAACTTTTTCATGTGTGCGCGTCATGTCACGCTCATCCGGGGTTAGCTTTATAATACTAATCCCTTAGGTTCAATATTATTATTTTGGTTTTATAATCCCTTGGGTTTATAGTTTTATTCCCTTAGGTTTATTACTCCCTTTGATTTATGGTCAACCATGGACCAATGTCACATTATGATAAATATTGTCTCAATATTAAAATCAATTATGGTCCAACGTTGCATTGTGACAAAGATTTTATCAATATGAAAGTAAACCATTATAAACCATGGTTAATCATGGTCAATTATGGTCAACCATGGTAAACCATGGTCAACCATGGTCCAACATCGCATTGTGAGAAATATTGCCTCAATATGAAAATAAATCATGGTCATCTCCACATTAATAAAAATTAATATTAATAATCCAGTGGGTTTTGGTCAGCCTTGGTATTGCACTAAGAGTGCTACAACTCTGAAGGGCTACTCAAATTTACTTATCAACCCATGGTTCATACAAAATTAGAGGTGAAAATGATATTTTCATAGCAGATGGATTCTACTCATGCCACCCTCAACTAGGTATTTTGATCAGTAGTACTTCTAGGCCATTCCTCCTATTGGATTTAAGTGAAAGAAGCTAATTTAATGCATAGAATTAATTCTAGTCTAAGATAAAGAGAGTGCCTATCAAAATTCTACTTGTAAATGACAGTGAAATAAAACTATAAACAACTAAACTAATTGCAAAAAAAAGGAAACTATGCTATGGGAAATCATTCATCTAATTATCCATTCATTTGCAGCAAAGAAACTATTCTATCATAACACACTTCATCAAGTCGTAAACTAAACTTCAATCTATTGCTTCACTTAGCTTGTACTTGCATGTAAAATGTTGCCTTATTCAAGCTAATTCTAAAATGAAATAAAACACTAATGCCTAATATGTTTTTGCAGCATAGAAGGAAGAAGCTTTGGACTGGCATAGGGGTCTTTTCTGGTCATGATTTCAAAGTTTGGGGTCAAATGCATCCTATCCTAGGCTAAAATGGAAATAAGGAGAAAAAATGGAGTGGAAATGGTGACCTACAATGATTTTACAAGAAGTTGGTACAAGATATATGTACTGCTATAGGAAGTCATGAAGTGTTATAAGAAACAGGGAAAGAAGGATATAAGGGTTACAAGGATGGAAGGAAGGTGTGGAAATATGGGAGAAGCTGTAAGTAGGTGAGTGATGTGTTAAAAACACCTCCAGCCAAACTCAGAACCCTTGGAAGGCATGTTTTTCACTTGGAGTGTTGCTCATGGTGGTGATCAAGATGATTTCAAAAAATAGGGTTTTGGTGGTAGAATTGGAGGTTAGAGAGAAGAAGAATGAAGTCCAAGATGACAGTGATTAAAGGGGTCATTTTCTTGCGGTTGTAGATAGCATTGCAACCACTACACACATCCATGCATTGATAATTGAAACTAACATTTTTATAAGTGGAAAATATGAGTTGAATAGAAAACCCTACTTAACCTATGGTAAAATATGATATAAGCACAAATCCAACTTCTAACTTGCAGTAAGAATATGATGAACATGATAATAAAAATATTTAAATTTCCAAAAAATCATAAAAAAACAATTTTTGGACTGTGGTTGGAGATCCTTCTCCTCGTGCTCCCATGAGAGAGGTGAGAAAGAGAGGCTACAAGCACATTTTGGATATTTTTTTTTTCTAATAGAATGCAAGGAAAGTAAACAAATGGTTGGAACATAAAAAGATAATATAAATACACAAGAGGGACTTAGCCAATGGGGTGGGCCCTAACCCAAAAGCATTATACCGCAGAGACTAAATCAGTAATGGATCAAAGAAATTCCATCAAAAGGTATAATACATCATATGATAGTAAAAAATAACACTAAATAAGAGCTTAAGAGCTACCTAGCTGAACACAAAGTTTGAATCCTAATGAGATCTTGTACATTCTTATTGATAAAAATAGGTAGCTACCAATAGCTCCCTAAAAAGTAGGAATATGGTCTCCTTGATCTCAAGAAGAATGGATCTATGTAGTATCCCAAAATTAGGACTACTAGCAAGGCATGCCTGAAAAGCGCATTTTTCAGGAATGGCTGATACAACTCTTGAAATCAGCCCTTGGATCCCTTAGATCTGATAATCTAATACCCAAATCCAAGAGTAGATTAGAAACAAATCAAACTAGGTGCGTTA
Organism: Pinus albicaulis; assembly: GCA_034641835.2. Taxonomy (NCBI): domain Eukaryota; kingdom Viridiplantae; phylum Streptophyta; class Pinopsida; order Pinales; family Pinaceae; genus Pinus; species Pinus albicaulis. Next base: position 1,428,410,647 of record CM076580.1, read on the forward strand.
AACAGATCTCCCACACCTAGTATGGCTTGAAAACTTCCCAAAGAGGGGACTACAGCAATACAAAAGAACACTGCCCAGAAAATAATGCAGTTTTAGATAGCAGTAGCAAGAGGCCAATATGATAGCTCAAAAATAACTTATACAATTATAAATCATATTTAAAATGTAGCCCAATAAATGTACAATAGAAAGATGGAGACTTTTATGGAGAAAAACCCTCTAAAAGAGGTGCTGCAACAATATAATTCACTGTAAAGCCTTGAAAACATTATTTTCATGAGTAAACAATAGGTGTAGGTTACAACTCAGATTTAGGACAAATCTATGTACAAAATATTAGATCTATATAAGATCTGTACACTATATTGTCTCTATTTTACATACCCATTGGGGTTTTCAACAAAACATGAAGGCATAAGAGTAGATCTAAGATCTACTGTAGTAGATCTGCATAATGATTCAGAAATTATGAAGTAGATATATCAATGAATAGATAAGATATGAAACATACATGGATTATATGGCTAATCCATGGATCACCACAGTGTAAGGAAGGCTCCTTTACATCAGAGATCTCTCCTCCAAATAGTTGCCAAACACCCTGCAACTCCTCACTTGCAAAATAATGTAGTCCAGGGATATAAACTAAGCTGTAGGCTTGATGTAGACTTTGTCTTGATGCCAAAGTATGGATCTGAAGCTTCAATAAACTAATACACTCTTGCTAATGGGGTAGAAGGCTTTCCCAATGAAAAGAGGCACTATTATGGTCTAGATCTGAATAGATCTAGCCTCCACTTGTTGCTGCTCACAAGGACAAACAAACCCTCAACATGATCTAAGTTGTAGTTGGAAGAAGAATCTTGGCCAAATGCTTGATAGTGGACAAGAAATGCAAGACTCTTCCAAGAGGCCTCTCAAAGTAAGAGGTGGGATTCCCGACTAGGAACACCCAAGTGCTAAACAGCACTATTCTCAGCTAAACAACCAGAGAATGGGAAGTGTCTAAACAGACAATTAATTTCAATAAAATATGTTCAAAAACCATTATCATGCTTCTTTCCTCTTTCATTTATAGGATGAAAGCCTTGAAAAACCCTAAACCATCTCAAAGGTTTAGCTCCTTTCGCATTTGAAACCTCCAACTAGATTGGCATTGTTCATCTAGGTACATTGCATCTGGACAGTGTTGTAGATTTGGTCCTGTTGACCCAGTCAATTTTCACAATCCCTTTTCACACATGAGTAATGTTTATTAAGGTAGCCCAGATTTAGACTTGTTCACATGGGCATTGATTTATTTTTTTGTTTAAGGAGTTTAATTTGTCCTCACAATTTTATTCTTGTAACAAGAAAATGAAAACAAAATTGAATATTCATTTTAGCTTGGGCTAATTAGGAATATTACAGTCCTCCCCTCCAAAATGTTTCTTGTCCTCAAGCAATTGATAAGGTGAGTGCGGCAACTCGTCTCCTCCTCCATTGGTGTCACAAACAAAGGATAAGCTTATCCCAGAAGCTAAGTGATCACCAAACCATCCATCCATGACTTGTCCCAACAATGTCCTCATGAGATGCAAACAACTCCTCCCATAAGGAAATAATGAATCACATGAAACAACCATGGTTTTCCCAATGCCCCCCCTGAAATATAAGACAGAAATTATAGGGAGTGTAGTCATCCCATAGGGCACATGCATGCCTTCCATCCTTCCTACATTCATCCCCATGAAAAGTACAAGCACATCATCAATATAGGGGATCAAAAAAATGTACAAACAAACATAAATGTGTGCACATGGAGGTGGATCATAGTCCCACATTTGGGACCAACACAGATCATCCCCTTCCTACATCAAACCAAGATGTGGTAAGTGGTTTTCCCACCACTTACTTGCTTCCCAAGTCATCTCACTATTGCAGAAAATGTGAGATATATTTGGTGCCTTTGGGAAGCACCCATCATGAAAATAAATCTCCCTTTGCATATCAAGGGAGTGGCCAAATTTATAATTTTTAGTGGCCCAACAATTTCCATGAGATTCACAAAATATATTACTCCTCCTTTGAGTCATGGCTTGCAAAAACATGGTGTAAGAATGCATGAAATCAGAATATGAAACACATGTACTAATAACATGCTCTTCACCAACAATCCTCCTCATATCAATGGAGTGGTGCATAGTTCTACTCTCTTCTTCAAGGGAAGAAGGAGAGGGCTGATTTAACTCTTCCTTAGAGTCATGTTGCTGCTCCAACTCCACAAGGTCCATGCATCTTTGACAATTTTGATATAGTTCTCTTTCAAAGCCCTCCCAATAATAGCTCCTCAAAATGATATTGTTGAGCTTCATAGAATAGGTGTGGCTGAAATTGAACTCTTCATAAGCCCTTTGTAGTAACTTCTCCTTGAGCTTGGAAGCTCTATACAAGAAGATCCTACCATGATTATAGATGACACCATAAAGGATTGAATAGATCCCTTCATGAAACCAGACATCAAGAATAATGCAAGTATGAAGATCATTGGAATATTCCACCAGCAGTTGGGATTTCCAATAGGGATCTAATATGCCAAACAATGACAGCACTGATAATGTGTCATCTGAAGTGTCTGCCATGTTTTTTTTCTTCTCCTTGACATATTCCATGTCAAAGGTGTATGTTGGGAAGCCAAGCTTCCCATTTTCCTCCTCCTTGATATCTCCCATGCGAAAGGTACAAGGTGGAAGGTTTCCAGTCCTTCCTTGTTGCCCTCTTTGCTCATGCACATGCTCAAAAGAAGATGGAAGCTCTTGGAAGTTAGTCTCCCATGGGAGGCTATCATCTATCCAAGACCTCTTTGCTTTTGCCAAAGCATGCATGTGAGACCACCATCTCTCTTCATGTATGGAAGAGTGTTCTTCAAGAAGGTTTGTATTCTGATTCAAGGATTGCCTTCCATGCCCCATGAAGGTGTCATTATTTCTCCTTGTAGCATATCTTCTCAACGCAATTTGAGAGGTGAGAATAGATAATTATGTCAAAGGAAAAATTCTTTCCCTCTCTTTGTACCTTCCCCACACTCTCATCATTGTAGCATGGTCTTCTAGTGATCCCTCCTCCCTTGGATATATGAAAGGAGCATCAATGTATGAAACATCTTTCATCAAATTTGAATCAGGTGGTCTCCTAGATGGCATACCACAGGAAAATGATGTATCATGGCTCATTCCCATGTGAAAAACATATGGGAACATATCATGACTACTTCCACTATGAAAATCCATCTTTGATTCTTGTGTGGAAGTACCATGAAACTTGGAGACCCCTCTTAGTGGTGTAAGAGTGCCTCTGATTGGAGCCCTTGCCCCATCTTCTGATAGTGGATCAACTGTGTGATCCCTCATTTGTTTTGTCTCACTGTATTTTAGCAAATACACATGCTGCTCATGTCCTCCATATGGAAGAGCCTTTGGAATTCCTTGCAAAGGTGCAAGAACCCCTCTAATGGAAGCCATTGCTTCATCTCCATCTCCAAATGAAAATAGATTTCCTCCTTCTAGCACAATGCTAAAGGATCTTCTCTGCTCTTCCCTTCCATTCTCCTCAATAGTGGAGAATGCTTCATCATCAAGAGATCTTGTTTCTTGATCTCTTAGTGAAGAAGGAATCCTCATGTCTTCTCTTTGAGAAAAGATATCTTGCTGAAGTGGGGCATTTGCCTCTGGTAAATTATGCAGCAGATCTTCAACCCACTCAAAAATGTTTAGGACTAGAGTTGGATCCATGGAATATTCTATCTTATGCAGAGATTTAGATTCCTTGGGTTTGATTTTCTCTTCCCAAGAAGTCTCAGAATGTCTCACATAAAATCTTGTCACTAGTCTCCTAGTGAATCTTGCATAAGAATAGATGTTTCTCCCTTTCAAGGAAGAGAACTCAAATAGCCACCAAGCATAAGCCTTCCCTTGAAGATGCAGCGCTGCTACTCTCAAGGTTTCTTCTTCTGAAACTTGATGCAATTGAAAGTATGTGTCAAGCTTCTTTACCCAAGACTTGGCTGAGTCCTTAGGTGATCCATCAAAAATAGGTAGAGAGAATCTACCCAAGTTGTGCTGAAGGCACCCTCTTCTTCTACTGTAGGTGTTGGATGTTGCTTCTTTGAGTTGACAAAACTCTGGGAAACTGAGATTCTCTTTGAATCTCTCTGATAGAGACTCATATTCTTGGAGATAATCACCAAGAGATTCCTCCTTTGGTGTTCCTCCCTTTCTTCCTTTCTTTGATAAGAAAGTAGGCATGTTCCAACGTTGCAGATCAGGTTGTGTGGCTGAATTCTCACACACATGGTAGGAAGTACTGGGGCCCTCTTGATGTAAGGATACTCCTGAGGGATATACATTTCTTTCCCTCTTCAACCCTTGGATTTCTTCCTTCAGTTCATGCATAGCTTGAGAAATTTTTTTTGAGAACTCTTCTCTCTGCAAACTTCCAGATAAAGGGTTTGGAACCTTTACTTCTGTGTCTTTGGTGTAACCACATTTCTTGATCAGTATTTTCCTTCCATGAAAATACATATTGGCTCTTCAAAAAGAAAAGCACAGGCTGTGCCAAGAAGGATGCTCTGATACCACTGTAGTATCCCAAAATCGGGACTGCTAACAAGGTATGCCTGAAAAACACATTTTTCAGGAATGGATGCTACAACTATTGAAATCAGCCCTTGGATCCCTTATATATGATAATATAAGACCCAAATCCAAGAGGATATCAGAAACAAATCAAACTAGGTGGGTTAAACAGATCTCCCACACCCAGTATGGCCTGAAAACTGCCCAAAGAGGGGACTACAACAATACAAAAGAAAATTGCCCAGAAAATAACGTATTTTTAGATATCAGTAGCAATAGGTCAATATGAAAGCTCAAAAATATCTTATACAATGATAAATCAGATTTACAATGTAGTCCAATCAATGTACAAGAGAAAGATGGAAACTTTTATGGGGAAAAACCCTCTAAAAGAGGTGTTGCAACAATATAATTCACTGTAAAGCCTTAACAGTGTTATTTTCATGAGTAAACAATATATGCAGGTTAAAAATCAGATCTAGGATAGATATGCTATAAAATATTAGATCTATATCAAATCTGTACACTATATTGTCTCTATTTTACATACCCCTTAGGGTTTTCAACAAAACATGAAGGCACAAGAGTAGATCTGAGATCTACTACAACAGATCTACAGAATGATTCAGAAATTCTGAAGTACATAAATCAATGAATAGATCAGATATGAAACATACATGTATTATATGTCTAATCCATGGATCACCATAGTGTAAGGAAGGCTCCTTTACAACAGATATCTCTCCTCCAAATAGTTCCCAAACACCCTGCAACTCCTCACTTACAAAATAACGTAGTAGGGATATAAAATGCATTGTAGGCTTGATGTAGACTTTGGCCTGATGCAAAGCTATGGATTTGAAGCTCCAATAAACTAATACACTCTTTCTAATGGGGTATAAGGCTTTCCCAATGAAAAGAGGCACTAGTATGGTCTAGATCTGAATAGATCTAGCCTCCACTTGCTGTTGCTCACAAGGAAAACCAAACCCTCAACAGGATCTGAGTTGTAGTTGGAAGAAGAAGCTTGGCCAAATTCCTGATAGTGGACAAGAAATTCAAGACTCTTCCAAGAGGCCTCTCAAGGGAAGAGGTGGGATTCCCGACCAAGAACACCCAAGTGCTAAACAACACTATTCTCAGCTAAACATCTAGAGAATGAGAAGTGTCTAAACAGACAAATATTTTAAATAAAATATGTTCAACAACCCCTCTCATGCTGCTCTCCTCTTTTATTTATAGGATGAAAGCCTTGCAAAACCCTAAACCATCTCAAAGGTTTATCTCCTTTCACATTTGAAACCTCCAACTAGATCTGCGTTGTTCATCTAGGTACATTGCATCTGGACAGCATTGTAGATTTGGTCCTGTTGACCCAGTCAATTGTCATAATCCCTTTTCACACATGAGGGATGTTTATTAAGGCAGCCCAAATTTAGCCTTTTTCCCATGGGAATTGATTTATTTTGTTGTTTAAGGAGTTTAATTTGTCCTCCTTAAAATTTTATTCTTGTAACAAGAAAATGAAAACAAAATTGAATATTCCTATTAGCTTGGGCTAATTACGAATATTACAAGCTATGCTTCTCACAACTGCCACTTGATTGGCTTCCTTTCCCTTGATATATTTAGGAGATATATTGGTGTGATATTGGCTGATTGAGGGAGTTAAGGATATGGATAACCCTCCTACAATCTCTCCTTCTTGTCTACTCTAAGATGTTAGCTACAAAATATCTCAAAAATGGTTTCATTTCCCGCAATTAAATCAGATTAGGAAACAAGACATGAAAAACATATTTCACCCTTCACAATAAGCTTAATATGAAAAAAAATTAAATATATGTTAGAGAGAGGTAACTTAATAGGATAAAGGATGGCATTTTAACCCTTTAATATATACCTAATTATGAGCCTCATCATCACCCCCCTACTGAAATGGTTGGTCATGTTATGAGAAAATCATTTATCCTTGTTGATCTCTTTCAAAGCCCTGATGGACTCCCTGACATCCTAATGTAGCTCAGAGGAAGTGCCTTCTTTTGTGTGTATTCATGCATTATTTTCCACCTTAACCAACTCTTTTTGTTCCTCTTTCTTATCTATCCCTTCATGTATCCCCAACAACAAAGGTTGGATGATCTTCAATCCTATCCACTGTATCCTCATCCTTTGCATAAATATTTTGTATAAGGGTGCTCTATCCAATGCATATTCATTCTCTCAAGAGAGTGATATTCCCTCTATTGTAGGCTAAGTAGTAAGGCATGCAATCTCCTCTGGCATGCCTGCAAACTCTTCCCTCCTAGCAACCTAGATGTATCATCAAAGTGTGAAATGGCCTAACCTTGTGTCTCTATGTATTTAGGTACTAGTACATCATCATTTGTGATAAATTGACAGTTACTAATGATCCCCCTGGGGATTATTAGTTATGCTCTGATCTGTAGAGGTTCTCTCTCCTCTTTCCATTACTCTTTTACCCTATGTTTCTCTTGCTTCTTCATGTGTTAGCTAGGATAACAAGGAAATTAATTGCATATCACCCAACCTTGAATTAGGGTCCCAATTGTTCATATCAGCTAACATGAGGTTAAGCATATATAATTCAACCATTCTAGCCATCTCTCTTAGAATATTTGCAGAAATAAATGAATTATCTATAGTTCTGAAAGGGTAGGGAGCCATGTTGAGCTGAGGTCCTAATTTTTATTTTTACCCATTGCTCCCTCAAAATGCATATGAATTTTAAGGTTGTATGTAGTGCATGGCCTCCATGAAAAGGCTGGCCATAGTGGAAAGTTGGTTGTATTTTTCCTCTAGGTGCACCTGCAACCTCATGTTATCTGTTTGCATTGGTTGCAATTGATCGTTCACTGCATATTCTCTTAGCCTTACATCAACTATCTCTTTCCCCATTTCAATGAGCAATTTCCTCCTTTAAACCCACATATTAAACATCATTTTCTTTGGTGATCTAAATCCATATGTGGGTGCACCCTCTTTCTATCTCCAGCTCATGTAGGGCAAGGATTGTGAAATTTTCAGGGATATGTCTCCCTCCCCCAATGAAATTGTAATAAGATCCAAAATTAGGTTGTGGGGTAGGTTCTTGAAATTTTATGATTGTTTTTTAAAAGGTCATTGGGGAGACTATTGTATTTTGTAATTTTTGTTGTTCAACTTGTACCCCCTCTTGCACATCTTATGCTTCCATTTGTGCACCCCGCCCCTCAATTTTTCTATTTTGTTCCTCTCTTTTTGCATCCTTCTCTTCCTATAGAATTTCTTGTCCTTCCTATACCATGCTCTATTTTTCTTGTAGCACTCCCTTTTCTTATTTTTGGATGTGTGTGGGTGCTTTTGGTTGCATGAAGGGTGATTCTCTAGTGTTTTATTTTTGGATGTGTGTGGGTTCTTCTGATTGCTTGAAGGGTGATGCTCTAGTGTTGGACCTCCTTACATAGGCTATGGGAGACATAGATTTTGGCTTTAGAGAGGTGGCCTCCTCAATTTTCCCTCATATGTCCCTAACTCCCCTTTATTACTTCGAGACCCCTAAATGGTAATTGGAACTCTTGTAGAAGTATTGGGTATTCCTTGTTTCACTCTAGTGATTTTCCTTGTTTTAAAGTAATTTAAGAGGGGTTTATCCTGGTATTTTCTGCTTAGGTTTCATAGGAGTGCCCAAGGTAGCCAAAGTGGTAGCTACCTCATCCTGAGCCATTAGGGTAATTTTGAGGTCTAAAATGGGTCTCCTAAGGAAATTATAAAAAAATAGTGGAAATAATAAAACAATATTAGATTACATCATCAAATTTTAGAGGGAAAAAGGAAAAACTATTTTTTCAACTCATATTTCAAATTATATCCCTATGGGTTTACTCAAATTTTGAGCGGAAACTCTCGTTGGATGCAAAATTTGATTTCTCATACAATGAGTACCCATGTTTCAAACTTTCGAATGTATTTGCAATCACATTTTTTCATGTATTTCACATTTTTCATGTAGTAGGATCCATCGAAAGCATGCAACATGGGTGCTCCTTGGATGAGGAATCAAATTTTTCATCCAAAAAGTACTCTCGCTCGAAATTTGAGTAAAAAATTAGGGAGATAATTTGAAAATACGAGTTGAAAAAGTAGTTTTATTATTTTATTATTTTTTAATATTTTTACTTTTTTCCTCCAAAAATGGTGAAACATCCCCCATGGTAGACATCATCATATTGAATCCTATTGGTTCTCATACAGTTTATTTTGGTTGTACATTTTTATTAGGAGTCCCATTTTAGACCTCAAAATTCTCCTAATGGTTCCCCGGTGACAGACTAGTTTGCTGAGGGGATATTTCAGTTTCCTGTGGTTCAATGGTTTGTTGAGGACTCAAGGCCTCCTCTTCTTACTCTTCTAACTCTTCTTCCTTTTCTTCCTCATCATCTCCTCCTTCTTCCTATGCCTCCTCTGATTTTTCTTCCTATGTTTCCATCTCTACTTATTTTGTTGTCCTCTTTGTCTTTTTTTTATGAACTTGGACCATGGGACATGATTTCTTAAGTTATTTAGGGCATCCTCCACTATAAAATTGATAAGGCCACGATGGGTTAAGTTTTGATTCTTTCCTTATCTAAATTTCTGGCTCATGTACCTAATGGACTGGAGGAGGAAGTATGGTACATTTAATCTCCATTAAAGAGGAAAAATTTATTTGTAGTTGATCTCATGCAATAGTCTAAAGTGGTAGCCATACACTACAGTCACTCTTCCCTCATAGGTGATGTATCTCAAAATGTGATAAGCTACCTCATCCCATGGATAAGGAAATTTTTCTTCGTTAACCCCATTCTTATCTTACACATGTCTCTCCTTTAATGTAAAGAAATTGTTGTTTGCAGTGGAACTAGTGGCCATGTCTTCCCTATTCCATTTGATTTCTAGGGTCAGTGTGGTTACTCTAATATCACTTGAGGAATTATTGTTATGGTTAACGCCCTTACCACAGTTGTGGCACTGACATGTGATTGTGAATTTAAGGCCATTGCAAACTCAAAAGAAATGTCATCATCATATCCCTTTATAAAATCGAAGAAGCCTATCCATTTATGCCTCCTAAATATATCTACTAAAAGAGGGTGAAAATGAATAAATTTGGTGTTTGAAGGTTCTCTTCTGTTAAACACACCCCCCATCTCTTCTTCTTGTTCTTTAATAGGTGTAGGAAAGGTGTTTCTTTGATGGTCTTAGTGTTTAATTCAATGGTAGAAGAGGGTCACAAAGCTCTTATCACTCCAATTGTATTTACTAACCCATACTTTCTTCATACAAAACCTTTAAATTTCACAATTTGAGGACTAGTGACTACAAACTTTTTCGGAGAAATTGTGTGAAATTATGATGGATATATGAGGGTGGTGGAAACTTACTTATTAGCCTGATGCTTTGAGATGAAAAATGGGAATATTTTGAACAAATTGGGCCTTTTGTTGCTTGCATATACCTCATATGCTTTCCTATAGCACTCCTCGACCCTTCCTCTAGCAGTTACAATGCTTCGTGTACCTTCATGTAACACGAGAGGAAATTCGTGTGGAAATACAAGAACTTCCTATAACACCATGGATTGGGTGTGAAATTTGATTTTGGAGCTCATAATATGGTGGAGAGGGATGAAGAGGCGAGCGATGGTGTTGGATATATTGTGAATGGATGGAGGAGTGAAGAGAAATGGGATAATTCCCTTACTTTGTGACCATGACATGCCACGGTTCATAACATTGCAACAAAAAAAAAAAGATTGGCAGTCATGGTGTCATATTACCTTCTTATCTTTGTTTTTTTCCCTTTTTTTTTAAGATGAGTGTGATGCCTCAGAAGAGGTTTTCAACCCACCAACTTGCCCTGGGTGCCTCAGAGTTTTTTTCACTTAGAAATCTTTTATTTTTCTTCTCCTTTTAGTTTTTTCTCCAGGACTTCCTCAGAGAGGTTTTCAATCCTGGAGTTGACCTTGGATGCCTCATGGATGTTTTCACCCAAGCCTCTTTATTTTATTTTATATTTATTTTTCTCTAGGAGGGTTGTGGAGTCGAAGCTATGAGACTCCAAATTACATTTATTTCCCTGCTGATTGTATTGATGAACTCTGCCTTAGACATGGGCTTCTTGTATACTTTTAGCCTATAACCATTGACAAGCAGAGGGATCCCCTCCTCATCAATGGTTCTGATCTAAACAACCCCATTTTCATGGAATTTATCTATCAGGTATGGGCCTAACCATATTTTCTTCATATTTCCTTTAAATTCCTTAAACATGGAGTCATATAGCAAAGACCAATCCCCTTCCTGGAATATTTTTTCCTTGATGTGACTATCATGCCAAAACTTCCTCTGCAATTATATAAATTCAGTGTGGAGAAGGGTTTTCATTCTAAATTCATCCAAGCCATTCGGTTGAAGCAAAATTTATTTTTGTGCTCTTGTGACATCTAAATTCAATTGGGCTACCATTTTGAGTATTATATTCAAGTTCAATAGAAAGAAAATATTTCTTCCCATACACCTAACTATATGGAGTGAACCCAAGAGTTGTCTTCTAGGTGGTATTATAGGTCCAAATTGTCACCACTAATCTGTCTTCCCAATATTTATTTTTTCTGCTCACCACCTTGGTGATGATGCTTCACGGTGCTCTATAGATAACCTCTACTTGCCCATTTGCTTGAGAGTAATAGGAAGTAGATGTTCTGTGATTTATATTATGATTCCTTAGGATATTCTCAATAAAATGTGATATGAACTGAGCTCCCTGATCAGTGAATATCTCCCTTAGATACTCAATTTATAGAAAATACTATCCCTTAAGAACTCAACCACTTTTTCTTTTGTTTTTTCATTGACAACCTTTTTCTCATCCCACTTTTCAAATAATCAGTGCATACTATGATGTATTTATTTTGTCTATATGGTGGATCAATTGGCCCAATGAAATCCATACCCCACTTTTCAAATGGCTGTAAGGCCACTTGAGGTTGTAGAGGCTTTTCATCCCTGGGTGTGGGTTTTCCCATCCTCTAACACTGGTCACATCTATTGGTATACCATCTTGTGTCCTGATGAAGAGTATGCCAATAGTAGCCATCTTGTAAGGAAATGGTGAGAGGATGTCAAAGTATTACTCTTCCCTGATAAAAATCCTTAGAATCTGATCTGGTCCCAGTTTTAAAATATTTCCACCAATCCACGTGAAAGGGACATTCTTTCTCACAATTCTGCTCTTCTCCCTAGATGAAATATTTGGAGAAAATCTCCCAACAACTAGCGAGTTGGATATGTCAGTAAACCAGGGAGAGAGTATTGAGATAGAAAATAAGTGCTCATTTAGAATTTGATCAAAAATAATCCCTTCATCATTTTCAGGAAAAGTGAGTCTAGAAAAAAATTCCGCAACTGCATTTTCTTTGTAACAATAATAACCACCTAATAATTCTAGCATTCACATCTGGTTTTTTCATCAAGTATTTAATTGCTGCATTGTCAGTATGCACCAAATTTTGGTAGCCAATGATATAATGTCTGAACGTTTTCAAGGAATGGACAACAACTAAAAGTTATTTCTTGGTGACGTTGTAGTTCAATTCATCCTTAGATGTATTTTTAATGATAGAGTAAATGGAATAGGGTAACTTATCATCCATTTTTCCCAAATTTGGCTTCACATATTTATCTTATGCATCAATATGGATATGAAAAGGAAAAAACTAGTTGGGACCTTGAAGTATAAGATCAGTGGTAAACTTTTATTTTATGATTTCAAACACCTTTTGACAAAAACTTGGCCAATGGAATTTTGATTCCTTTGCTAGAAATCCAAAAAATGGTGAAGCCACTTTTATAAAATCCTTGATTAATATCTTATAATAACCATACAATCCCAATAAACTCCTAAAATATCTCTATCTATGGGGAGTAGGGACCCTTTTTATGATAACAATCTTGTTTGGGTATATTTGTATTCTTGCTTGAGATATGGAGTAGTCTAGGAAAATCCCTGCCTTCCTCAAGAATTCACACTTCTCAAGACTCAAGGAGAGAGGAATTTAAATGCATGTCCTTACAACTTTACCCATATTAGAGAGGGCATCTTGGAAATCATACCCATAGGGGGTGAAATCATCCATGTAGATCTCCATAGAGTCATGGAAAAGGTCAAAACATATGTTGAGAACTGCTCTTTGAAAAGTTGTAGGGGCATTGCATAGGACAAATGGGAGAATTATATAAATAAAGGTACCCCAAGGACATGTAAATGTGGTATTTTATTAGTCTTAAAGGATGAATTGTATCTGATTGTAACCATTGAATCCATCCAAGAAAGTGAATAACTTCTTTCTTGCAATACCATCTAAGACTTGGTCAATGAAAGGAAAAGGGAAAGGGTCCTTCTTTTTCGCCTTGTTCAACTCTCTATAATAAACACATATCCTCCACTTCCCATTCTTCTTTAAGAATAAGACTAGAGGTGACACCCATTCATTTTCTGAGATGGGTTATATGAATCCTGCATCCAGCATCTTTTGTAATTCATCCATTACTATGTCCATCAAGGATGGGTTCATTATCCTTTGGGGTTGGCCAAGAAGCTTACATCCCTATTTGATGTAAATATGGTGAGTGTATACTAAGGGATGAACCTCTTTCATTTCTTTATAATCCCAAGAAAAATAATCTAAGTTCTCTCTCAACATCTAGCACAATTGTTCTTCCTCTTTGGATGGGAGAGATGGATTGATATTTAAAGTCCTGCACTACAAGAAAAAGGGACATTGGTGAGGGTCATGCTTGTGATGGACCTTTAAGGTCCGTCACCAATGTCACATATGGTGACGGTCCTTAAAAAAACGTCACTGTAAGTGTATATAGTGATGGTCCTTTAAGGTTAGTCACCAAAGCCATTTTCAATGACACTTTTGGTGAGGGTCGTTAAAGGCCCATCACCAATTCTCTCTTTGGTGACACTTCTAGTGACGAACTTTTAATGACCCTCACCAATGCTCTTTTTGTTACTTTTGGTGACAGTTAAAAAATGTTCGTCACCATTGATCATTCCAATGAGTTTTTGATGACGCTATATGCCTCTTAATATATTTTTTTTCAAAAGATAACGATTTAAGGCCATTATTGTGGAGTATTTTTTATGATATTTCCAAGGCCATATTGGTTATAATTAGTCAATTTTTTAAGAAGTAATTAGTATGTATCATTTCCCTCAAGTAATCACTAGTCGAATAGAGTTTTCCTATGAGTCAACACATGATTCATATCTATTAAGTTTATTATCTATAAAATTCCCTTTAGATAAAGTTCCACTAGTGTGTATAGGAAATATATTATTTAATACATAATCAAGCTCTGCCAATTCTATTAATGAGAAAGACCTAACACTCCTCAACAATCCGGGCACACCTTAAATTAATGCTTTGTCACACACTAACATTTCCTAACACCTCACATGTCTTGGAACATCTTTGTACCTAGAACATCTTGTCATGAAACTGATGCCCAAGCACATGGTGGCATGTGCTAGCAGAACATGGAACTCTCCTAGCATATGTTAGCATGCATGTAGTCCCTAGCATGCCCTGTAACACCTTGGTTGAATGCATTGACATACATTAGGCGCACTTGGCATACAATGCCACTTGGCATGTATTGGGACCTATTATTAGTGTGACTAGCATGTCCCTTTTGAAAAAGATAAAGTCCTGACTTATTGACCCTCTTATGTGTTCATTTCCTTACATTTTGGATTGGTTCTTCCTTTTGTTGCCTTGACACTTCTTGACACATATTGACATACCTTGGCACTCTGTACATCCTTAGCACCTGACATGTATTGGCATATCTTGGAACTATTTGGAACATATAATTAGCACACCCTGGAACTCCCTAGCACACTTTGGCACTTCTTTACATGCCTTGATATTCCCTAGCATGCCTTAACAATGCTTAGCATACCTTGTCACTCCCTCCTTGGCATGATAGCTAGCACTCATTAACACTAGTCCCTGGCACACGTTCCTCATATTCATTAAATTCCATGAATTTTGACCTAGTGCTCCCTTAATGTTTTGTCTTATTACTCCTTAACACTCCTAAACATGCATTAACACTCTATAGCACACCTTAGCAGTCTTCCACATGCCATTCCACTTCTTAGCATGCATAACAGTCCTTGACACATATTGGCGCTTGGCACGTGTTGGTGCTTGGAAAGTCTTAAAATGTATGGAACACGTTGAGATGCCTTGGTATGATTTGGCACAATTTAATATTAAATTTATTTTAGATCAATTTTTGGAAAGTATATGAGAAGCAACAAAGGAAGACTTGGCACTTAGAATGCATTAAGACTTTTCACTTGGCATCTATTGGCGCATAGTCATGTTGGTGTGCCTAGCATACCCCTCTTAGAAAAGGTAAATTGATGACTAATTAACCCTCTTATGTGTTTGTTTCCTTGTAGTTTAACTTGTTTCTCCCTTTTTTTTCCTTGATAGTCCCTGGCACACATTGACACACCCTTGCACATCTTGGCATGCCTTATCACTTGTCACATCTTATCATGTTTGACATGCCTTTGCACTATCTGGAACATCTTAGCATTCCCTAGCATGCCTTGGCACTCATGTCCTCACAACAAGCCTTTACATTTTTTCACGACTTGGGAACCCAATCAAGTCCTTGGCTACTGTAGTTCATGTGAAAACGTTGGCCTGCTTCAAGCCCAACAACTTGACCAATTGCACCTACTACAAGTAGATTGTGCCTTGTTCACCTAAGAACTGCCTATAACTCATCTTATGCCACTCATGTCCAATCTCAACTTGTCCCACTTAATTATTTACAAAGACAAGGATCACATGATCTAGCCATGGCTATAAAACAACTAAGCAACATAGCTTACAAAGGCAATATTTCATATGTATGTTTAGTTCATATAAACAATAGAACATTAACTGAGAGTTTGAAAGAACCACAAGATTCACAAGGCACACAAGATATAAGATGACACAAGCTGAGTGCCCCAAAACTTATACACAACAATGTACAATATGCAATTATCTAAAATAGTTTAAAACATGAGCATGTATCCAAAGTGTGCCACATCTCATATAAAAAAAATAACTAAAGGAAAAACAATGTTGTGCCTAGCACAAAGTGATCTCCCTTTGTCTAAAATTGCTATGTCAAACCCCTTATAACAACCGTAGGCTTGCCTCCTGTAAATCCTATTCTAAACTTCTCCTAACACACTTCGTTCTTAGCACATTTGAATTTTCTAACACTCCCTTGCGCACACTCTTATTTGTTCCTTTCCATGCATTTTGACCTAGTTATCCCTTGATATGCCCCAACACTCCCTAAAACTCTAGTTCAACATGCATCGGCATTGTCTGACATGTGTTAGCATGAATTTTCATTCCTTTGCATGCCCTGACCGTTCCTATATATCATGCCCTCACAACTACCCTTACTTAATTTTCGACTTGGGAACCCAACCAAGCCCTCGCTTGACTACAAGAGCTTGACCAAGTTATAGTTACTACAACTAGACTATATTTTTGAATTGTGTAGCTTGGGAGGTACTCCAAAAGCCTAGTGAGATGGCTTTGTGTGAGTTTGGTCACAAAAGGTTTTGTGGAAATATAAGCAAAGAAAAGGGATTTTGGACCCAAGACAGGCTTTAAAATCTAAAAGAAAATTAAAAAGGAAAATTAATATTTCCTAAGGTCTAACTCGATAAAACCCATAAGTTCTAGAGGGTTCTTAAGAGGTCTAGGAAAAAATGTTTAAGGTGTCCTTGGGATGAAGGAAATAACATCAAGTGAGAAGGAGCTCATTTGATAAGGGAGCGAAGAGACATGTAGTCCTAAAGAGGCCATGATCATTATCATGTATAACATTCATTAAGACGCCTCAATATGCTTTCACATGGTATAATATTAAAGTTATTTCAGATCAGTTATTGGAAAGTAGAAGAGAAGTAATAGAGGATGATTTGGCACTTAGAATGCACTAACACTTGGCACTTGACACTCATTTCCACCTAGTGTTGGTGTGCATAGTATGCCCCTCTTGGAAAATGTAAATTGATGACTTATTAACCCTATGATGTGCTCACTTCCTTGTATTTTAACTTGTTTCTCCTTTTTGTTTCCTTGATAATCCCTGGCATGTATTGTCACACCATTGCAGATATTGGCATGCCTTAACACTTGACACATATTAGCATATTTTACATGCCTTCGAACTATCTGGCACATGTTGGCAATCCCTAGCATGCCTTAGCACTCATTCCCTCAAAAATATCCTTACATTTTTTCATGACTTGGTTACCCAATCAAGTCCTTAGCTACTCCAGTTCATGTGACATTAGTCTGCTTCAACCGTAACAACTTGATCAATTACACCTACTACAAGTAGATTGTGCCTTGTTCACCTAAGAACTTCCTATACCTCATCTTAGGCCAGTCGTGTCCAAGCTGAACTTTTCCCACTAAAGAACTTACCAAGACAAGGATCACATCTAGCCATGGCCATAAAACAACTAAGAAACATAGCTTACATAGGCAATATTTCACATGTATGTCTAGTTCATATAAATAGTGGAGCATTAACTTAGAGTTTGCAAGAACCACAGGATACACAAGACACACAAGATATAGGTCGGCACAAGTCGAGTTCCCCAAAAACTTATACATAACAATGTACAATATTGAATTGTCTAAAATAGTTTAAAACATGAGCATTCGGCCAAAGTGTGCCACATTTCATATAAAAATAATAGATAAAGGAAAAATAGTGTTGTGCCCAACACAAAGTCTCCCTATGTTTAAAATTGCTTTGTCGAGCCTGTTTGCACTCTATAATTTAGAAGATTGGCAAAACTAAACTATAAAGAACAACATCAAACCACTTTGGAGTCTAGGACCTAGCCTTCTTAGACTCAGAGAGGGCTCTCTTTGTTTTATGATTTAAATTGATTTAACTTGCTGGTTATACATACTGATATTAGGCTAGTTATAGTGATGGGGGTTGTTTTTTTGATTGATTGTGTGGTTGGATAGATAGGGTTGCAGAAGCTATTCCATTGGGTGATGGAGTCAAAGGCTGGAATGGCACATCAAAATCAAGAGAAAATCACAGGGCAAGCTAATTGTGCTAAATGGATTTTAAGAGCTGTATGAATTATGAGGTGAAAGAAACAGTAAGGTTTCGTAGTGTCTAAAGAGAAATTAAGAATTATTTAATCAGACTTCAACAGAAAACATTCAGATTGTAAATGCAAATAGAATTAAGGAACTCCGACAACGAATCTTAATCTAAAATTTCTGATTTACAATTAGATGAGCAGATACACAACATAGAAAATAATGGAAGCATTTAAACAAAGATGAAACACATCACCATTTTGACACAACTCAAGAATCCTGTAAACAGTCTTTGATTATTGATGTCCAAATCCAAAAATTAAAGTGCTTCAATAGTAGTTCTTACAATACAGGTGCTAAAATATCCAACCTTTTATAATGAGAATTCTAGTGGTATTTAACTAACAACTAAGTCAGTTTGCCCTAATCTACCCTGGAAAACTTTCATTGATTACAATTTAAGCAGAAAATGGACAAGTATGGCCATGCAAGGCTATGATGAGGTGAATTTTTTAGCCACCGTTGGTTTTATTAAATTCAATTACCCTTCTTGAATTATAAGGTGAACGCAATTGGGCTTTTAAAATTCCGAAAAGACAAAGTGAGGCAAAATTGATGTC
This sequence comes from Pinus albicaulis, assembly GCA_034641835.2. Classification (NCBI taxonomy): domain Eukaryota; kingdom Viridiplantae; phylum Streptophyta; class Pinopsida; order Pinales; family Pinaceae; genus Pinus; species Pinus albicaulis. The sequence continues at coordinate 1,428,429,090 of CM076580.1, forward strand.
TGTCCGAGCCTTTCTTGCACCGCCTTGGCTGGATCATTAACTCCAGTGCAGCACTGATTGCTTTGTTGTCCTAATGTCATATTTTCTGGCACTATTTTTATGGAAAAAAGTTGCCGAAATATATTATCCTTGTTCACATCTAAGAACCATCATCAAAAAACAAATTCCTGAAAATCCTGGGATGTTTGTCATGCCGTGAAAAATGGGCGAAATTGCTAAAAATAGAGGTCAAATCAGACATTTTGTTGTCCCCAATGGTGACACCTATGAAAAATATGAGATATTTTATTGTTCTTTGCCTCGTTCTGGTCAAAAACCTCTCTCGGATTTTCAAAATTCATCTCCAACGCTCCACAACAATTGCCGCAAAATCATGACCAAAACAGAAAAAACAGAAATCCGAAAAATAGGGCTGAGAGATGGCTTTGACTATCCCAACTGAAGACACCTGTTCAAAATATGGGAGAGGATTTTTTTCTTCAACCTGTGCTGAATAAAAAATTCTCTCTTTTTGTCAAAATTTGTTCCCATCTGCCCGGAATCTCCCTCGAAAACGAATTGGTAAAACTGGCTAAAAAATGGTTTTTCATTTGGGGAAAACAGTTTTGGAGGAGAAAATTGGTATTTCAAACCCTTATGAAGTGGTAAGTGGTAATATAAAAGGGGGGGGTGTGAATTCATGGGATATTGACACATAAGGGGGTCCCTTTCTTGAAAACCATTCGTTCCGGACCCCCCCTTCAAGGATAAAGTAAGGAATATTGTAAAGGGGGGTCAGAATGAAACGTAGGTCATTGGATTTAAAGATGAAGATGGTGTAATGAGGTGGAAAGCCTTTGCTTATTGCCGGGTCTTTTGGCCTATTTATTCATGAAATGAGCTATAAACCTCGTAGTCCCTAATTGACCTGTTATACACACAAAACATAGTGACAACTCATTCACCCAGACCTAAAATTATGTAGAATTTAGTTATGAAGTGGCATTGCATCCACGCACTTCGCAACCTTTACAGTTAAGTAGTTTATAAATAATATGATCAACGATTTTATGCGATGGGGTGGTGACATGGAGGGTAAGTGGGATGGGACCGCAGTGCACATCGCAATTCGTAGTGTTTAGTTATAAGCGTGGAAAATGTAAACTCTAACATCTGTGAAGTACGATGCGCAGGGGAGGAGATGAGTGACGTGGTAGGGAAGAAGTGGGACTGGATCATAGGCGTACTTCGAAATTCTTAATTTTTATTTATAATCTACGGGGTTAACTCCTTAAATTTGCGAAGTGTGGGGAAGAGGGGCCCACTGGCATTTGGCGAAGTGTTATGAATCGACGGAAGGTTTTTAAGCGGTCAGTGTTATGAAGTTTTATATGATATAACAATGTATTGCAATGGCTATGTAATGGGGTGGAGCTGCTGAGGTGCGGTTGACTTATCGCATCACAAACTAAATAAAATAGATTGCGAGCGCTCACAAGGTAAAACAATGCGACGCGATATCGCAAATCAGCGATCGCATTATTTAAATTTTAGTTCCAATGCCAAATACATAAAGTCTGTGAAATGCGATGAGGGCCCCGCTTTGATCACGAAAGGCGGAAGAAAGGTAAGGTAATGTATATTTCAAAATGGAAGATGAAATGGAAGAGAAGCATGGTAGGGAATGGGTTTCAAAGCATGGGATAATATGGAGGAAACGAGGGGGACAAAGAGGGTGAATGAAATGAAATGGAACGAGGGCAGAAATGAAGTTTGATCCCCATCACACCTTGCCAGCAACAATTTTTCTCCTTTCCACTAAAGTATAAAGAAAATTGATTCATTTGATGCTCTTTGATAGTCAGGGTCTCCCTTTCTTCTCTGAAAATAAATGACAGCCATAGAATATTATTTTCAGTATATGAACAATATTATAATAAGTGATCAGTCACCTTGTGATACTGTGAAATACATGAGTCTAACAGAGCCCCTTATTGCAATCGTAGGCTAGTCTCTTACAAATCCTATTATGAACTTTTTCTAACACACTTCATCCTTGGCACACTTGAATTCACTAAGACTCCCTGGAACACACGCTTATTTGTTCATTTCCATGCATTTTGACCTAGTTCTCCCTTGTGATACCTTGAAACTCCTTAACACTCCTCAACATGCATTGACATTGTTCAGCATGTGTTAGCACGCCTTTTCATTCCTTGGCATTCCCTAACCCTTCCTAGTTATCATGCCCTCACAACTACCCTTACTTAATTTTAACTTGGGAACCCAACCAAGTCCTCGCTCGACTATAGGAGCTTGACCAAGTTACGATTACTACAACTAGACTATGTTGTTAAATTGTGTAGCTTGGGAGGTACTCGAAAAGCCTAGTGAGATGGGTTTGTGTGATTTTGACCACAAAATGTTTTGTGGGAAAATAACCCAAGCGAAGGGGCTTTGGACCTAAGATGAGGTTTAAAATCTAAAATAAAATTAAACAGAAAAATAATATTTCCTAAGATCTAAGTATATAAAATTTGTAAGTTCTAGGGTGTTCTTAAGAGGCCTAGCTAGGAAAAGCTATTTAAGGAGGCCTTAGTATGAAGGCAAGAACATCAAGTGAGAATGAGCTCATTTTATCAAGGAGGCTAGGAGAGATGTAGTCCTAAAGTAGGTCTAGTTAGAGGTTTGAGTAAGTGTTGCTAAAGGGAGGCCATGATCATCCACCAAGAGTAAGATCATCATGTGAGGGTTCACAAGAGTGTCACATACCTTAATGGGTTCAAGATAGGAAGTAGGATGGAATATTGTGGTTCTCTTAGGGCAGATAAAGCTCAAGAGAGGTGACTCATGAGAATTTGGGCATGTGATTTAAGTTGTGTTTATGTGTGAAGTCCGCATCAAATTTTGAAACACACAGAAGTCCGCATGTGTTGAGACCCTACCTTGTGCTGGTTACTAGGTTGCGAGGTCTGTGATAAATACCAACACAAATGGAGGAGGGTCTGCACTAGAATTTAGGGCCAGAACAAAAGTAGTCACAGGTGGAATATTGACTGAAGTAACCGCAGTTTGAGGGTCGTAGAGATCTAAAGTTCAAGTCAAGATTCAGTCAAATAAATGACCAGAATCTATGGATCCATATGAGCTAGGTCAAGTCTCTTATAGAGGAAAGATTTTTATTTTTTGATATGGGTGGACATGGTTTGTTCTAAAGCAATTAGAATAGAAGTATAATTCCCTATTTAGGGAGGTTTCCTAGCATGTTCAATCCATAAGGTATGTCATTAATACTGTGACAAATTTGCATAGAAGAAGAGGGGTTGTGACCCTTAGATAGAGGTTTATCTCTGCAATATATACCACAAATTTGGAAGATGGTTTGCATAAGTATGTGTGGAGATAGAAAATCCAAAGGAAGGTGGAACCTGAGTAGAAGATGGAGCAGAATAAATGTGCCATATGAGGAATGGATTGACATGAAGAGGAGTTGATTTTGTTGGACTGTCCATAGAGTTTTGGACAGAGATTTGAAGCAGCCTATAAACAGTTAGTGAATGGACTGTTAATGGATGATTTGTGACCCTATTTCAGTCATCTACAAATTGTTAGAAGGATGATAAGGTGATTAGTTCAGATTTTTTCATAGATTGGACAACATAAAATTAGCACACAAGAATATTGATTTTGAGAGGACTCAAATCACTATTAGGTGGCATATTTGAAGAGCCCTGGATGAGGGCAGTGTTGTGGGAACTAGATCAGTAAAAAAATTTACTGTGGTTGGGAAAATTGATGGTAGTCCAAGTACAATTGGAGGGTTGTTAGGTGACTATCAAATAAAATCTCTAAGTCCTGTACTTGTGAAGGAAAACAAGACTGGTAGAAGGGTAGGTGTATTGGGCCTAAGGATGTGCGGAATTTGAAGGACTAAAGTAGCAGTCAAATGGACTAGCCAACTTGCCCTATTTCACTGTATTGTAGAGTATTGTGTCATTGAGAAGAAGGGAAACCTCCATATCCCTAGACTTGTCATCTTGGAGCAGCAGTATGGCAAAAGTGGGTAGACCAAAGAGTTGTTCACAACAGAGTTGTGAATAACTAATCGAAAACTTTAAGTGTTGGAAACCTTAAAGGAAAAAGGAGGTAGATAGAGGGAATTTTTTTTTGAGCCGAGTTTAGTGACATAAAGGAATTTAGTTCATTGATAGAGGCAAAATGAGGAGTTTCATAATGGGAGGAAAGAGGTTCTGCCAAATGTGTTTAAGACATGTGGATTGAAAGGGCTATGTGTGTCCACCATAAAAAATTGGGTCAAGTGTTGTCTTGTTCAAGGTATATTGGTTGTCAAAGGAATAACACCAGGCCCTAGTTGTATTCCTTGTATTAGTGTGATTGTAATGGGCCAACATCCCTGGTGTGAGAGCTCTAGCTTATTCTATTACAGTTTGTAATTTAACGAAGAAAGTTTTGAAAAAGTTAGAAATTTTCATGTGCACTAATTAATTCCTTGATGTGTGTAGATTTCATTGTGAAAAGTTGATGTGTTGTGTCACTTGAGTGTGTTTGCATCAAATATTCTAAGACCAAACCCAAATTATCATGTGTCATGGAAATTCAACATATGCCTTGTTCACCTAAGAACTACATGTAACTCATATTAGACTACTCATGTCCAATCTCAATTGATCCCACTTAACAAGTTACCAAGACAAGGCTCATCACACACAACTGTGGTCGTAAAACAACTAAGAAACATAGTTTACATCTTGACATGCCACAACACCTGATATGTCCTAAATGCCTTGGAATTGTGTGGCATGTGTTAGCATCCCCTACATTCCTTGACATGATTTTACACTCCCTAACACATCGTAGCACTTCCTGACACACCTTGGTAGTTTAACATACCTTGGCATTGCCTAGCATATAACCTTGTAACCCCCTTTACACATTAAGAATGGAGAAGCTTTACCATCAAGGTTGGACACTATGTGATCCTTCACACCTTCCAACATAATTCTTCAACACTTTGTTGTCTTCTTTTGCCATGCGTCAAGTGCGGCAACATCGCTAGAAGCAGGTTTTGGAATTTCTGCATCTATGAACTCCTTCAACCCATTTTCATCCAGCACCGCCTCCATCTTGTCCTTCCATGCAATATAATTAGAGCTGCTCTCAAGGGCATACTCCAATCGCAATCCGTTGAAAGACATCTCAACTTCGACACCAAGAAAACACTGCTGCAAATTCGAATTCCACCAGCTCAAAACTCAACCGCTTCAATGTTTTGCAATTTCTCCAATGATCAATATCCCTCTAGTGCCATGTATAAATTTATATAACTGATATGTTATATCTGAGATTCTCCTGATCACACACTATTTGACTTCATGCACAATACAAAATCTCTTCTACCATTGATCATTAATTGTGGAAATAAAAACAATCGCATGCACACGTTAAAACCATAAACATTCACACATATGAACCAACCATCCACAAATAGCATCCTGCAACTCATAGAATATGATTGACATGTCTAAAAATAGGCATAGTCTAAAAATAGACTTGCGCCAAAAATAGCCTGCGGGCCCACTTAGTGAAGGCGACTTCTTTCCACTAAGCTCATCGTCTTGTTGTGATCTCAACAACCCTAACACCTAGGACATCTTGACATGTTGCCTTAGCCTCTAGCATGCCTTAACACTGCCTAGCATACGTTTTCAATCCCTCCTTAGCACATTTGGAAGTCACTAACACTTCCAATCACAAACTCTTATTTGTTCATTTCCATGCATTTTGACGTAGTGTTCCCTTGTGTTTCCCAGGCACTCCTAGTTAACACTTCCTTGCACGTGTTGGCACATCTGGGATGCATCCCACCCTGGCACTCTATCATTCCTTATCACTTCCAAGGATGCCTTGTCACTCCTCCTTATCACACATGGAACTCATTGAAACTCCTTGTCACACACTATTATTCATTCATTTCCATGCATTGTGACATAGTGCTACCTTGCGTTTCTCTAGCACTCCCTAAAACACCTTGGCACACATTGGCACACCCTGGAACTTGGCACAAATTGGCATGCTTTCCTAGCACTCTATCATGCATTGGAATTGCCTAACATACCTTGTCACTCCCTTCTTAGCACACTGCCCATCAATACCTTTGTGATATCAGACTCCATCTATAGAATGGAGTATGACCAAATAATTATTCATGTCTAAGCTCGAAAAACAAGCCAATGTAGATTGATGCATGCACTTTCCAATCATGACAATCAATTTATACATCTTCTCAATAGAAAAAACAAGTAATATTTTTTCTCTACTAACTTTACAACATAAACACCAATTTCACCCATAATGTTAGGATAAGTTGAATGATATGACCGAAAAGGTGGGAGGAGTATTTTGTGGTGTATTGAACAGGACTAGGGGACACACATGTAGCATGGATGGGTAGAAGTGGGATTTCCAAGCATGGTTTACTAAGATCTATAATCCATGCATTAGAGAATGAGAAGGGGGATTAAGACCTAATATCATAGGGGCTAGGGGGCCTAGAGTGAAGGTAACAAGAGAAATTGAAAGGGGAACCCTCGATAGTGGTGACAAGGGGATTAGGGCCCCCATTATCACAACCAATAAGCTATTACCCCATAACCACTAAATTCTCTATCCTTTAACCCGAAGCCATAATACCTTAACCCCTACACTCATAACTCATAAGCCATCAACCCCTTGACGCATTAAACCTTAGGCCATTAACTCCTAACCTAGAATCCATGAACCCCCTAAGCACTAACCCCTTATTCTCTTAACTCGTGACCCTTAAACCATAACTGTTAAACACCTTAAAACCTAACCCCTTAACCCCTAACACCTAAATCCCTTAGTTATTAATCCCTTAACCCCCAAATCCCTTCCTCCCCAAGCCCTTGTCCCTTAACTCTTAGCTCTTGAAGCCCTTAATCACTTAGTATCCAAGGAAAAAAACAACACCTCAAACCAACAAAATAACCTCTTAGGAGAATCCTTCACCTCTAACTAAGAATATTGGTACCCTTTGATTTTTAGAGAACTAGGTATTGGTCTCGAGGGTGTGTGTTTGTGGGTAATGCCCTTATTAACATGTATACAAAATGTAGAACAACCGGATAATTTTCAAAACCTCAATAAGAATTGCTCACAATATCTACACTTCATGTTGACATGGAGCTTGTAGTGATCTCCCATATAAGGAGTTGGTAAAGAATAGATCACTCATAATGACGCAACCTATTCAAACCCAATGAAAAAGGAGCTAACCCTTGATACAAATATTTTTCTTGCTAAAAAAATGCAATTGTGTCAATGTAGAATAATATACATAGGAGAAAATAAAATGATATTATCCACATCAATGCCAGAAATAGCCTCACATTTGCCATGACTGGTGAGCCAAGGGGTGAATGTAGGGCACTATTAAAGTTAGATCATGTTTAAATTTCTTTTACATCACGATATTGTTCTCCATTAGGGTTGATGCATCATCACAAGGGAGCATGACACTTTTGTGTGGGGGAGCGATTACAATTGTAGCACAATTCAAGTGACACACCTCTAGTGTAAATTACATCATTATATGTTTGTGTCAAGTTGTTAAAGAGGTTATTTATAAACAATAAATTTAGTACTTGGACTTCATCTTTTCAAGGCCTTAACTCTAAGATGGATTTGTACTAGGAACACTTCATGCAAATAAGAGGGGGCCTTATTTTTTAGCCCACAAGAGCACTAGATGTTGCCCTTCAAATCCCCCTTGGTGGTTTCAAATTGGGTTTACATTAGTGTGTAGTTGAAACTAATAACATCATGATATTTCTCTTCTCAATAACATCTTCTAACTTTGCAATATACACAACATTGAGTTAAAATATCACCTCATATATAAATGCTCCATTTATTATAAGATTCAAGAAAATGTTCTATTTTCTTTTATCAAAATTGATATGATCCAAGATATTTTATTTTATTTTATCAAGATTTATATGATCATTATATTTTCCAATATATATCTAACTATCTAAATATTTTTATGAAAAAGATATTTAAATTGAGATCTTCATATAATACATTATGTGGCTTTCCCCTTTTGAATTTTTTCAAAGTGTCACCTTCTTCCATGTTACCTTGCATTACCGCCAAAATTAACAAGCCAATATTCCTCGGCTTTTCTCAGTTGGGGAATTCTCAGTTTCATTCATATGGAAATTAGTTCAAGCTGTTCGGATGTGCTCACAACTTTGAAGTCGCCTATTTCTCTGCTATCGATCAGCTTTGAAGTCGCCTCTTTCTTTTCTATCGATCAGCTTTGAAGTCGCCTCTTTCTCTGCTATCCACCGATCTTCATCTTGCAGGATTATTCAACTTTCAAATGGTTACTCGGCTTTTCAATGGGCACTCGGTTTTTCTCAGTTGGGGACTTCCAAGCTGGAAATTAGTTCAAGTTGTTTGGATCTGGTCACAGCTTTGAAGTCGCCTCTTTCTGTGCTATCCATCGATCTTCATTTTGCAGGAGATGGAAACAATTTTATAGCTAAAACCTCGGCGTTAGGGTTTCTACAAGGTATATTTTCTTTCAATACCAAGGTTTCACTAGGGTTTTAAAGTTGGAGAGGGTAAACGGAGACCAGCACATTAGTATGTTAGTAATAACCCGCAGTTTCCAGCGGCTAAACCAGAGGCCCTGTCTAGTAATTTTTATCATGGAAGTCCCAGCAACGCTGGCAATTTATCCAGGCTCAACTTTAGAGCCCCATCAAAATTTGTTAGGATTCAATATAGGGCGTCATTTTGAATTCGATATTTGTTTATTTTCATTTGTTACTGCAAGAATAAAATTTTTTTACCAGTTATTCAGGTTCATAATATGCATAGTTATCCAACAGGGCCATGTGAAGATAATATACAGACCTATATAAAGGTCAGAAATGTTATGTCAGAAGGATTGATTATGGAATCAGATGCTTTTTCTTGTAATAATCATTAATCCTAGTTCTTCTAGACTGCCTCTTTCTTTCATTGATTTTGAAAAGAGCAGAGAGATAGATTTAACATATATCAGGGATTTCAACTTAGATTTAACATATATCAGGGATTTAAGATTGAGACTTCATAATTATGCCAAGTCATAAGAGCAATGTTCATGGCCATATATAGAACAGAGACTGAGGCTCATAAATGTACTAAAATCAGAGGTTAGGATCCCTATCCAAACATAGCGAGAGATGAATTTATGCAGTCCATAGCCAAACTGAAATCAACAAACTGTACCATCTGAACTATGCCAATATAATATGCATAGTTATCCAACAGGGCCCTGTGAAGATAATATACAGACCTATATAAAGGTCAGAAATGTTATGTCAGAAGGATTGATTATGGAATCAGATGCTTTTGCTTGTAATAATCATTAATCCTAGGTCTTCTAGACTACCTCTAACATTGCTTCAGGTATTAGGGCACCGTTTTGAATTCGATATTTGTTTATTTTCACTTGTTACTGTGTGAATGAAATTTGTTTACAAGTTATTCAGATTGCATTTTTTTTCCAGATTTTGCTATATGCACATGAAACTGAGATATTTTTGTTGTTGTTTTGTTTTTTATTTTCATTTTTTTTAGATTGAGACTTTTGTTTTTGTGATTTTTTTAAGATTGAGACTTCTGTTGCTGTTGTGATTTTTTTTTTTAAGATTGAGATATAAGCTTTATTTATACCCTCCCTGCGGCCTCGATTTGCCTGGTGTCTAAGTGCACTAAAATCCATGGCTTCTTTGTTATTTCTAGTGTATATATCATAACCGATAAATTCCCAAGATAAATAAGCCAAAGATCAACCATACCACTGTGATGCCAATAAGCTGCCACTGAGATACTACAACCACTATGATATCAAGCGCAGCGGAATATCATAATTATGCCAAGTCATTAGAGCAATGTTCATGGCCATATATAGAACAGAGACTGAGGTTCATAAATGTACTGAAATCAGAGGTCAAGATCCCTATCCAAACAGAGCGAGAGATGAATTTATGTAGTCCATAGCCAAACTGAAATCAACAAACTGTACCATCTGAACTATGCCAAGATAATATGCAGAGTTATCCAACAGGGCCCTGTGAAGATAATATATAGACCTATATAAAGGTCAGAAATGTTATGTCAGAAGGATTGATTATGGAATCAGATGCTTTCGCTTGTAATAATCATTAATCCTAGGTCTTCTAGACTGCCTCTTTCTTTGATTGATTTTGAAAAGAGTAGAGAGATAGATGGCTAAGATCAACTTAGATTTAACATATATCAGGGACTTGCCAAAGCACCATGATTTTTGTACTGTCATATCAATACTAATTGTATGTCGGACTGTAAGTCTGAAGCCATCCTTACCTCATTCAAACATTATACATCATCTAAAGTAACTAGAAAAGCAAGGATGTGTCTCTAACATTGCTTCAGGTATTAGGGCGCAGTTTTGAATTCGATATTTGTTTATTTTAATTTTTTACTGTGTGAATGAAATTTGTTTACAAGTTATTCAAATTGCATTTTTTTTTCCATATTTTGCTATATGCACATGAAACTGAGAGATTTTTGTTGTTGTTGTTTTGTTTTTTATTTTCATTTTTTTTAGATTGAGACTTTTGTTGTTCTTATTTTTTTAAGATTGAGACTTCTGTTGCTGTTGTGATTTTTTTTTAAGATTGAGATATAAGATTTATTTATACCCTCCCTGTGGCCTCGATTTGCCTGGTGTCTAAGTGCACTAAAATCCATGGTTTCTTTGTTATTTCTAGTGTATATATCATAACCAATAAATTTCCAAGATAAATAAGCCAAAGATCAACCATACCACTGTGATGCCAATAAGCTGCCACTGAGATACTACAACCAATGTGATATCAAGCGCAGCGGAATATCATAATTATGCCAAGTCATAAGAGCAATGTTCATGGCCATATATAGAACAGAGACTGAGGTTCATAAATGTACTGAAATCAGAGGTCAGGATCCCTATCCAAACAGAGCGAGAGATGAATTTATGCAATCCATAGCCAAACTGAAACCAACAAACTGTACCATCTGAACTTTGCCAAGATAATATGCATAGTTATCCAACAGGGCCTTGTGAAGATAATATACAGATCTATATAAAGGTCAGAAATTTTATGTCAAAAGGATTGATTATGGAATCAGATGCTTTCGCTTGTAATAATCATTAATCCTAGGTCTTCTAGATTGCCTCTTTCTTTGATTTATTTTGAAAAGAGAAGAGAGATAGATGGCTGAGATCAACTTAGATTTAACATATAACAGGGACTTGCCAAAGCACCATGATTTCTGGACTGTCATATCAATACTGATTGTATGTCGGACTGTAAGTCTGAAGCCATCCTTACCTCATTCAAACATTATACATCATCTGAAGTAACTAGAAAAGCGAGGATGTGTCTCTAACATTACTTCAGGTATTATGACTTCATTTTGATACCTATGCCTAAGTTGGAAGTTGAATCTTTAAACACCCTTATGTGGATGATGAAATGTACAAAATTGACTTAGATGCTATTAAGCCATCATTCGCATTCAGTCAATCTTTAAACTCATGGACTGGTCCTTGTAAAAGCCTCTTATGAACAATCTAATAGAGGAGAGCTAGTAAAATTGCATCAAGGTAATATTGCAGAAATGAGAAACAATATGTCCACAGATATGACTTAGAGCATTTGTATTTAATCAGGACATTATTGACCAACCTTAGATTCTAGAATTGGCCATGAGGAATAAGCTCCAATACTTGGATCAACCAGCCAAAAAAAAACTTTACTGCTGAGATAATGAACAAATAAAAGTGTCCAAAAATTAAGTCACATCATACTGGGATTATGACTCTAAGAGTGATAATCATTTTAGGTATCTCCACAGGTCGACTCTTTTAAACCATATATATATTCTTAGAAGTAGGAACCTCGGCTTCTTTTCTTGGATGCATAAGGGACTCAACTCCTTTTGTAACTTCACTATGAGGCAGCCAACAAGGCCTTAGGAGGGCTTTCAATCAATTTGAATTCTTTATCAGAAGGGAAACATAAGATCGGTCACCCACAGATGTATACGATGCTTGGATCCCATAGGTGGTACATAATTCAAATTGCTTGAAAAACTCCTTAAATGAAGTAGGAACCTTAGCTTCTTTTCTTAGATGCATAAGCATTAAGGCATGCATTTGAAAGATACAAATGCCATGAGTTTGAGAGGGACTCAACTCCTTTTGTAACTTCACTATGAGGCACCCAACAAGGCCTTAGGAGGGCTTTCAATCAATTTGAATTCTTTATCAGAAAGGCAACATAAGATCGGTCACCCATAGATGTATACGATGCTTGGATCCAATAGGTGGTACATAATTCAAATTGCTTGAAAAAACTCCTTAAATGATGGGTCCCTTTTTTGACTTTGTCAAGAGTTTGATTAGCCATTCAAGTTCACCGAATTCTAAGGTGGATTAGTGGATTGGAAATCTCAGACCTCATATTATGTGCCCAGAACTGCACTCTTCTAATCATGATATTTGAACTAGGTCTTGTATGATCTTCAAAAAGGAATTTCGCTCTTTATCCACAAAACTGTGGGCTGGTCACTGTGATGCACCAGATTTATATCATAATTTCATACTATCTGATCCTTTGAGGGTGAAAGAGGCCATGAAGATTTGACAACATTTCTAGTGATTTCTTTCCCTCTTTCTTGGGCTTGTCCTCAGCCTAGCTCTAATACCATGTTAAATTTAGCTTAACATGTTCTTAGCATAGGACAGTCACATCAATTTTTATATATAGCCCAATTATCAATCCATAGCAACCACATCAATTGAAATCATGATGACTGTAACTGATAAAAGAACATAAGAAAATAATGCAGAGGATAAGCCAACACAAGAGGACACATGAATATGGCTCAAGCTAGGGAAAAACCCCAAGACGGCAAAAACCCTTGATCAGTTCTTATTATTCATAATCAGAATAATCTAATCTCTGATATAGAGCTTTGAGGCTCCTCCTCAAAAATCCCTTCCCTTCAACAATCCCTTGCCTTTATATATTGACCATGATTTCAAACCCTCGAAACAACTTAACAACAGGATGTTGTAGTGGCTTTCTTCCTGCAGTTTGTAGCAGACATAAATGTCACAAACACGCACAGAAAAATCAACTAAAGATATGTTGCCTTGCACAGACTTCTATCCTCCAACTGTGGCTCTTATCCAACACAAAATCTGCACCCAAAATAGAGATACGCTGCCCAGACAGACCTTGCATGCTCCATGCATTATGTCACAGACCTACGGCCCTTTCTCAATAAGAAAACCGAGCCCTAAACAGAGATGGGTTTAATAATAACCTCGACCCTGCCATCTGTGTCCAGCCTTATATGTCGTCCTATTTCAAAGGAGAAGACGAGCCCTTCAATGTGTCAAATGAGGAAGAAATCACCCCTTTATATACTAATCGGTGGAGTCAAAAAGACGTGAATTTTGAGCTTCTTGAGCCAACTTATAAGGGAGGCCGACCTTGGTTGCCAATTTTAACAAAAATCCATCATGCATTGTAGTTGATCTTCTTACTCAATCACCTTTTCTTGCTCATGAATGCTTATGTTAAAGTTAGGCATTAATGAGTCTTGTTGTTGCCTATATATTGTAAGCAGATAAACAATTTAATTATATTGTATTTTTATATATCAATTATACTTGGACATATTCACTCAACAACTAACATACTCGCGTGAGCTTCAGCTGAGGGCCATAGACGGGATCCGATTGGATGAACTCCTCCACATCCGCATCGGTCCACTTGGGCAGAGGTTTGTCCCTGTCAAGGATCTGCTTATACTTGTTCAAATACGAAAACCTCTCCTTCCAAAATTCCTTCCTGAACCCTAGAATGACGATTCCTGTTCTGATGAAGTGTTCTCTCCCCCCATTTTTCTCCAACCTCCCAGTGATCCTTTTATCTTGCGGACTATTTGAATAGTTCAAGGCTTGTTAAGTTTTATCACTGTTTGAAGGACTAACCAAATAGAACTGTAGGTTCGTGCATCCACAAGGACACACCCAAGCTTGCTGATCCAAGGGAAGTGTAACCACAAGTCAGCAAACAGGTGGCCAATCCACGTTTCTATGAGCCTCCACGAGATTGTTGTACTCCGAGCTTCTTTTCCAATAGGTCCGAGCTCTTTTTATTCTCTGTGGATCTGAATTATGCACTTCAAGAGGATTCGAGCTCCATACAAGTTTGAATTATGCCACCACACGTCCAAGGAAGAGGCCGTATTACTCCAAATGTGAGCTTATGCCTCAATCTCATATATACATATGCTGCAGAGCATCGATATCACATATATACATCGCATTTGATCCAGGTGGATATTGGTGGCCACCCACCTATTCCACTTGGCCCCCCACCATTGTCTCTTTTAGTTTTTCAGTTTCGGCATAACTTACTATTTTTAGCAGTTTTTCGGGTCCTGAACTTCCGGAGCCGTTTTGAGGCCCTAAACGACATTTTTTGGGTATCAAAGCACTAGCAAATTTGATCATCAAATTCGTCCTGAAAGTTGTATTCCTCGGATAGAGCTTTCTAATGATGTATCATGTGCGTCAAAGGGATATAGTATGCCAAAGTTACGTCCCTGGGAAGTTGAAACACCAATTTACCCAAACGGGGCCCATAGTTTTGGCGCTTCATCTCCTAGGGTTAGGTTTTGGGATGTTTAGGGTTTTCCATTGTTTCTCAATAATAAATAGGCCCTCGAGCCTCATTGTAACGTAGTTCAGAGGCCTGTAGCCGCCACATCTCTTCTCAGAGATAGCTACCAGTGCCCTAGCTAGTTTTATTTCCATTCTGTCTGTAAGCAAATTTCAGTTCTTTAATATTAATGAAATGAAGTGTTATTTCCGCTGCATCTCTGTATTTATGGTTATATGTTTATTCTGTTGCGTTCCTGCATAAATCCGGATCAGTGGTATCAGAGGGGTCTGCTTTTTCTCGATCCTTCTTTGCATGTCCCCAACGGGGTCGGGGTATAAGGAGCTAGGGCTTGATCTGGTGGAACCTTTGCAAGATCAGCCTCGCAAACCTCGACGGACGCCCATGGGGGACGAAAAGAAAGATGAGGAAGCAGGAGATCCTATCAAAATATTGCTCGAGGAGGCCCTCGAAAAAAAAAGGAACGCGATGATGGATAACTTTGTTCAGATCCTTCAACGGCTGCCCACCGACGGCGCATCTGCATCCAGTAGCCACTCTGGAGTTGCGACTTCCTTTAAGGTACAAGTAAATTTTGACATTCCCATATTTGAGGGTCAAATAGACGCAGATGCCGTAGATAGATGGTTGAATCTATTAGAAGGATATTTCTCTGTTCATGACTTTTCAGACCGGGAGAAGATTATTTTTGCACTCCTGAAAGCTACCCCCCATGTTAAGGACTGGTGGGAAACCTACTGTGAGAACAAGGACCAGACAGAACCCTCTCTGTTCTCGGCTGTACCAACTTGGAATTCTTTCCGAGACGCCGTCAAGGAACAGTACTATCCCGTAGGGAGCTATGAGGACAAGTACATACAATGGACCACGCTGCGACAACAAAGGGATCAAGATGTGCGCGAGCTGACGAATCTGTTCCATACCCTGCGCACAAAGTTGGGTATCAAAGATTCAGAGAAACATTTGGTGCTAAAGTATCGCAGCTGTCTGCACAGATACATTCAAGAGGAAATGGAGTTCCTCGACATCTCCTCACTTGGTACGGCCTACCGGTATGCTGCCAAGATTGAGCAGAAATTCAAACAGAAGAAGCGAGACTTTGGATCTGCGAATCAAAAGCAAGGAAAAGGTGCTTCCAAACCGCAAAACAAAGGACAGAGCATGGCGGCTAAAGACAACCCATCAAAGCCATAAGACAAGAACAACATCGTAAAGCCAAAGAAGGACACGGGAAAGTGGTGTGAGTTCCATAAGAGCTCCACTCACAACACAAGTGAGTGTCGGGCCAAGCAGTTGCTAGTGGCCGAGATGAGGGCTTCTGAGTTAGATGCATGCTCCGACTCCGAATCAGAACCTGAAAAGGGGAATGAAAAAGGGAAAAAGATTATTGATGCGGAGCCCAACGCCAATGTTGCCTTCCCTATAGCATCAAGCCCTTCACGGATGAGGTATTATGTGACGTTGCTCCTATTGATGTTTCTGATGTATTATTAGGACAACCATACTTGTGGAGGCGTCATGCTGTGTATGAGTCTCGACCTCGTGCTGTTATTATTACTTTGGGAAATAAGTTGTACAGGATACCAGAGGTACCACCTCTTACGACTATCTCTTTGGTTACTGCAAAACAATGCAGTAAGCTCATTTCCCAAACTAGGAAATTTGTTTTCCTGATGATCCGCCACCAGGGCAAGAAGAAGACTATGGCCACGACCTCTAGACAGGGCCCCTCTGCACAACAACAACAAATGGATAAGGTCGTGGAGGAGTACGGGGACATCTTCACCTCACCCACAGGGGTTCCTCTGCACTGCCAGGTCAAGCACCTAATTGATCTGACCCTAGGTGCGCCGCTACCCAATGGACCGATATATCGACGCTCTGTTCTGGAAAATGATGAAATCAAGAGGCAGATTCAGGAGCTGTTGCAGAAAGGTCACATCAGACCAAGTTCATCGCCCTGTGGGAGCCCGATCGTGTTGGTACAGAAGAAGGATGGGACGTGGAGACTATGTATTGACTATCGGGCGCTGAACAAGATCACTGTCCGGAATAGGTACCCAATCCCACGGATTGATGACCTTCTGGACCAACTCCAAGGTGCAAAATATTTCAGTAAGATCGACCTGAAGTCTGGGTATCACCAGGTACCAATTGAACCCTCTGATGTGTGGAAGACCGCCTTCAAAGCTAAGGAAGGCCTTTTTGAATGGCTGGTCATGCCTTTCGGGTTGACGAATGCTCCCGCAACCTTCATGAGGATGATGGACGACATCTTGCGGCCATTCACCAGCTCATTCGTAGTGGTGTACTTGGATGACATTCTGATCTTCAGCAAGACTTGGGAAGAGCACCTTCATCACATCCGACAAGTCCTCCAAACACTGCGGCAACACAAGTTGTGTGCCAATTTGAAGAAGTGCACGTTTGGCATGACCCAGGTTCAATATCTGGGATACATTATTGATGAAAGGGGGGTGCATGTGGATCCAGCCAAGATCCAAGTCATTCGGGATTGGCCAGCCCCGACTACTATAACAGAGCTTCGCAGCTTTCTGGGTCTTGCTAATTTCTACCGTAGATTTGTGTTGGGATTCTCTCATATTACTTGGCCCTTGAGTCAAGTCACCAAAGGAAGAGCGAGAGAAAAATTATTTTGGTCGGAACCTCAACAGAAGGCGTTCAAAGAATTGAAAAATCGCCTATGTTCTGCCCCAGTGCTCACCTTAACAGACTTGCAGCAACCGTTTGAGATCGAGATAGATGCCTCTGACTATGCTATTGGGGCAGTTCTTACTCAACAGGGACATCCAGTGGCATATCACAATGAGACATTGTCTGAGACAGTTCGCAAGTATCCCACCTATGACAAAGAAATGTATTCCATTGTGCAAGCCTGTCGACAATGGAAGCATTACATTTTGGGGAAGGAAACAATCATCCACACAGACCACCGGCCCCTGCAGTTCATACAGACACAAGGGAAGTTGCAGAATGATCGCCATGAGAAGTGGTCCACATATCTGCAACAGTTTCATTTGAACATCAAGTACAAGAAGGGTAGCACCAATAATGTTGCAGACTGCCTCAGCCGACCACCAATCGTGGCGCTCACCACCGTGCTCAACTCTTGTGGGCACGAGACTTCTGATTGGCCGCTTCTCTATGAGAGTGACCCAGAATTCGGCCACACTTACAAGGCACTCTTGGGGGGCACGCAAGTTCCAAATTTTCACCTCCACGATGCACTTTTATGTCACCTAGGACACCTTTGTGTTCCTTCAAGCGAGCGTGCCAAGATGATATGGGAAGCACACTACAGTCGAGTCGCTGGGCATTTCGGGGTCGAGAAAACAGTAGCAATCCTGCAGAAGTATTTCTATTGGCCGAACCTTCAAAAGGATGTCGAGAAGCACATCAGATCCTACACTGCTTGTGCCATTGCCAAACCGACCATCAAGAAGCAAGGCCTATATACTCCACTACCTACCCCTAGTCAACCATGGGAATCCATCTCCATGGATTACATGTCGGGCCTGCCTTCTACTAAGAATGGAAATGACTGTGTTTTCGTGGTCGTTGACAGATTCTCGAAGATGGCCATTATGGCGGCCTATAAGAAGAATATCACAGCAGAAGCCACTGCTAAACTCTTCTTTGAACGAGTGTGGGTGCACTTTGGGATCCCACAGTCTATCATATCAGATCGAGATAGCAGGTTCCTCAGCACATTTGGTCCAGCCTCTGGTCAATGTTGGACACAAAGCTCACCAAGTCCACAGCTTTCCATCCCCAAACAGATGGCCAGACAGAGGTCGTCAACAGAATGATTGTACACATTCTGCGCATGTACAACTCAAAGCATCCACGCACATGGGACGAGAGCCTCCCCTATGTACAACACAGTTATAACCGGGCTCTCCACGGTTCAATTGGCCATAGCCCCTTTCAGGTGGGCTTGGGATTCCAGCCACTATGTCCCATTGACATAGCCATGCCGTTTGCAGCTGCTCAGGCCGATTCAGCTCATGTCCAGTCTGAAGTTGACAAAGCAAGTAGCTTCATCGAGCGCATTCAACACATCCGCCAACAGGTTCATGATATATTGGACGGAGCCAATGCGAAGTACAAACAGCGCCATGATCAACACCGGGTGCCACACCACTTCCAGGTGGGCGACAAAGTATGGCTACATTTGCAGAAGGAGCGCCTCACTAGACCTCACCGCAAGCTTCGCCCGCTCCGATACGGGCCGTACACCATCACCAAGGCTGTAGGTAACAATGCCTTCGAGCTTAGTATTCCACCATTCCTTGGTCTGCACCCAATCTTCAATGTGGATCGCCTTCGTCCTTACTTTCCACCTCTACTGGACACCTCGGACATTGCAGAACAACTCACACCAACAGAGTTAAACCCAGACTGCATGGAACAGGCCACCACAGATTGTATCATGGACATGCAAATCAAGAACACTCGTCAACAGCAGATCCAGCTGTATCGGGTTGTCAAAGCTGGCCAACTCCTGCACCAAGGAAAGTGGTTCACCAGGGACCAAGTTCAGCAGAAATTTCCTCATCTCATGGAGGAACTTAACGCAATGGGGACCATTGCTTCCTAAGGGGGGAGGAATGATCCAGGTGGATATTGGTGGCCACCCACCTATTGCACTTGGCCCCCCACCATTGTCTCTTTCAGTTTTTCAGTTTCGGCATAACTTACTATTTTTAGCAGTTTTTCGGGTCCTGAACTTCCAGAGCCGTTTTGAGGCCCTAAACGACGTTTTTTGGGTATCAAAGCACCAGCAAATTTGATCATAAAATTCATCCCGAAAGCTGTAGTCCTCGGATAGAGATTTCTAATGATGTATCATGTGTGTCAAACGGAGATAGTATGCCAAAGTTACGTCCCTGGGAAGTTGAAACACCAATTTACCCAAACGGGGCCCATAGTTTTGGCGCTTCATCTCCTAGGGTTAGGTTTTGGGATGTTTAGGGTTCTCCATTGTTTCTCAATAATAAATAGGCCCTTGAGCCTCATTGTAACGTAGTTCAGAGGCCTGTAGCCGCCACATCTCTTCTCAGAGATATCTACCAGTGCCCTAGCTAGTTTTATTTCCATTATGTCTGTAAGAAAATTTCAGTTCTTTGATATTAATGAAATGAAGTGTTATTTCCACTGCATCTCTGTATTTATGGTTATGTGTTTATTCTGGTGCGTTCCTGCATAAATCCAGATCAGCATTGCAAGGGTATGGCACAATGTCGAGACCAATGATTATTGCAAAGACAATTTTTGAATGAATCTTAAATGGATAAACTCACAACAGAAATCAGACAAGAGCTCCCCGCTGACATGAGCAAGGAAGGGGAATCATATTTGCTTCATTTTTATTAGAACCAGACAAGTGGACCTCTAAAACTGGAAACTGGTGTCAACCAGAAAAAACTGTATGACCCAAAAATACATAAAATATTCAAATTTTGATTTAAAAAAAAACTCATGTACATCCATATGAATCCAAACCATTATACACAAATATGAAAATTTCTCTCATGTATATAGCTAGTAAGGATGCATATAATCAAAATAGAGCACTAAATACAATCCATATCTGAACCAAAATAGTAAAACCAAAATAGTTTTTCTCAAGGAATTCACCATGGCTTCCTGATGCTTAGCTTTGCTTTGCCATATGCAAGCTTCTAGTTTCACCTGTTTGACCTGCTCCTCTAGTTCTCTATTTCTAAGATTGAGCTTCTCCATCTCCAAATATTTTTCCCTTATTTGCCTCAAAACACTTTCCTCAATCATAGAAAGCATAGATAGATGCCTCTGCCTCTTCCCTTCAAGATATTACCTCATCTGCCTGTGCCCTCACAAATTGATCAAGCTCTTCTTTCTGTTTTTGCAACTGTGATGCTATATGCTCTGTTAGAAAATGAAGGGTAGAAGCTGCATCACCTCTCGTTGCAGATGGTATTGAATAATTGACTTGTTCATCCTCAAATGCCAGACGAAGACTAGTTGATACAGTACCCACTGAGTGTGGTACATTCCCTGGTCCTGCAGCTGGGGCTTGCTGATGAAGGTCGTACAAAATTATTAACAAGGGTCTCTGATGTTGCAAAGCAATAATATCCACAGCCTCCCTTTGTCTCTTTCATGATGGAGGGTCCTTTGGCATATGGAACATTGCTCCATTCTGCTAACCATGCACAGAATTAGGCACTGCATTGATGTTTAGAAGAGCATAAAATATAATGCATTCAAGTTATATGGTTTTTGGATATGATAACCTATGGAATGAAAATCCTCATAAGAACACTTTCCATGAGATTAGTTTCTTATCTAACATGGTTTCCAGGGGTGTCCCCAAAGCTTTGGAAACCACTCAGTGCCACCCATTATATCTTTTGGTGATTCTCAAAAGAAGAGGTTTCACTAATGGAAGCATCACAAAAGGAGATAGAGACAAATTTAAACCTTATTCTTATGATGTTTATTTCCTTTTCAAAACCACCCCCTCCCCCAAACTCATGATTTTACAAGATTTTCTACCAGACTTAAGGAGGCAGAAAACAAATGGTGAGCGAACAGTGAAAGATGCAGCAAACAGTGGAGTAAATAGTTTCTAATATCACTACATTATAGATTATGCATCTACAAATTTGATTCTAATTTCTGGTTCATTGTTTTTAGAATGTCTGCAATTGAATTTGTGATTAAAAGTTTGAGTTTTTAATGGTATCTGAGATTTAATCAATGTTTAGAAGGGTGATACTAATATGCATTGATGAATCTTATTGGAAATGCGTATGAAGATATGGTGTAGATATTTCTCGTGGTGTTGCAGAGCTTCATGCAGCAGGTGTCTCGTGTATGAATCTCAAACCATCCAACCTTCTTTTGGATGCAAGAGGGCGAGCAGTAGTTTCTGATTTTGGTCTTCCAGAATTTTTGAAGAAACCTCAATGCAGAAGACCTCGCTCAACCCTGGAGGATGATGTGACAAGGACACATTCATGTGTGGAGTGTACTATGTTGAATCCTCATTATATAGCCCCAGAAGCTTGGGAACCACTCAAGAAGTCTTCTTTGAACGTTTTTTGGGATGAAGGAAATGGAATTTCTTCAGAATCTGATGCCTAGAGTTTTGGTTGCACCTTGGTTGAGATGTGCACTGGAGAAATTCCGTAAGTTATATTGTGTCTACCCTTGTGTTTGTAGTTGAGAAGCCCAATCTTCAATTCCCTTTTTCTTTTGTAATGTGCAAACATGGCACCCTCTATATGAAACACACTTGCTAGATATTTAATGAGATTTGTCATGCAGGTGGAATAACCTAAGTTCAGAGGAGATCTATAGGGTTGTTGTCAAGGCTCAAAGGCAGCCACCTGAATATGCTAGAGCTGTGGAAGATGATTTGTGATTTTTAATCATTTAACCTTTCAAAGAGACCCACTTTTCATGCAATTCTGCCCATATTTTTACGCCATTTGCAGGAGATTCCTCTTAGCCCTCCTGCAAGTGTAGACAAGTAAGAATATAGTGGGAAGCTTTATGTTGCTATTTGAAACGTAAGGCTTTCTTTGATTAGTTTAATTTTAAATTATGGTATATTTTCTTGATGCAAATGATGTGAAGCGTATTTAGTATGTACATATGCAGTTTTCTCACAGATTTTTTATTTCCTATGTTGCTTGCTAGTTACTATACTGCTAAGATGGAACAATTAAAAACAGTTGTGAATTTCACCATAGAATGTGGAAAATGAGCTACATGACTTTCCATCAATGTAAAACAAATAAGTAGATCAGTCAGGTGAAGAAATATTTCTTCCATAAATATGATTATTGATTAATGATGGACAAAATTTTACTGGGATATTGTACTATTTTTTTCATGCTCGGCTTGAGTAATGTGTAACCACTTTTTGGAAGAGGCATACTTATTTTTGTCAAAAAAATAATTGCAACAGGATTATCATTATTTTCCATTGAGCTGAGCTTGAGAGTAAGACTAAAATCTATAATTTTTTTGTGGGTAAAAACTCATAGATTTCATGGTTTCTCATGGAAGTGATCCATCAAAAGATTCTGAGACTACATGGATAGAGCCATCTCCTTCATCTATCCTAGAATTTGTATAGGATACTCAAATTTTCTTCATCATATGGTCTTAGAAGGGGATGTGGAAGGTGTTAGGTGATTTTCTTTACTCTCCAAAATTTTTGTTGTTTGCATGATTTTTTGTTCAAATAGATCTCTCAGTTATATGGCTATAGTTTTATCTTTGACAAGGAATGATTTTCATTTACACTATGCAGATATTTACTTGCAAGAGCTTCATCTGGAAATACTGGAAACTCAGTTGGCCCCCTAACAATGCTGCACACCCTTCTGTAGACTGTACTTGGGCTGATCCAATCTACTCCTCTAGGCTAGCAAACACCCGAGCTCCAATCTGCCAGGCTAGCAACAACTCTTCTACATCAGAGTGTTGCACTTCGGCACTGTCCTTCATCCAACCTTCAACTACTCTTTATCCTTCAAGATAGCTTGTCTAGGGATACTTTGGGTAGCCAATTTCGTTTACCTCAAACAACTCTATGACACCCAACCATCCACTGCGGAATCTTCCACCACTTGAAGTGCTCTCGACACCCTTTTCCACTTCACTGCTTGGCTTCCACAGTCAACAACCAAAATAATCTGATCCGGTCACTTCTTGACACAAAACACCACCACAAACACTATTTTTACAATATTGTAGTTCTTTTGTCCTGGTTAGGACACTTTGCAGGCTGCACTAACCACTAACCAGCCATTGGACAACCTACCCCTAGCTGCGGCCTAGGCAAGACGAGGTGCCCTATGTATGGGTTGTATTGGAGCCTTTAAAAACTCCACGGTGTCCTGTTTGGAGTGGATTGGCCTGTGATAGCCTTAAAAACTCAACTCTGGCTTGTTTGGAGTGGCTAGGCCTGTGGCCTACCACAGTCCATTGCGGTTCCCTTACAAGATACCCAATCCACATTCCTTCTCCATGTGCAGCCCTAAAAATAGTGCGCAAATAGCTCCTCTTCCAGCGGCCTCTATTCCAGCAAGTCCAAGCTTGGGACAGACCTTAAATGAGGCCTAAAACATACCTAGAAGAGGCACGCTATACCTACAACAACTTAGCCTCTCCTCTACGCAGATAAGCCTCCTCCACATTGTCGCAATGTGCTCCTTACAAGGCCTCTTCCAACTGCAACTAAACCCAAACAAATTCAGAGATGTACTTGCCCAATTAAGATGCTCAAAAAATACTAACTCTTCCTCCTTTTATAGACAAGTCATCCTCCACGAAATCATGATGAAGAGACACCTCCAAATTCTTTCAAGTCGGCCTACTTGACAAATTAATAATTATGTCATCTTCAAAAATTCATTTCTCCCAAACGACAGCTCCGAATTGGATGATTCTTGATCCGTTAGAATCATATTGCCGAACACTATCATACTCATCCATCACATGCTGTGTCTTCTTCTTGGTTTTTCCCCAAAATGCTATGGGTACCAAAACCCCACACTTGGGTTCCAAGCCCACAAATTTCCCTTGTGGCACTTTTTCCTCCAAACCCTGAACCCCTGGGCTTGGAGTACCTCCAAAGCTACACAATTCAACACTCCCTCTTAGCGAGGGAGGTACCTCCACACCAAGAAATTACCTCATCTTCATCATCACTGCTAGCAACACTTGCCCAACTCCTATTGCTCACAATTGCAGCAATTCCAAAAGCATGCACTATGCTTTTCTCGGAAGTGTCATTGTTACTAGAAACCTTCTGCTTCTTCTTCTACTCTTGAATGGCTTCCCAATATTTCCATGATTCCTTCTTGTTGGATGTGGAAGAACCCTTGCTCCCTGCTGACCAAGCGCTCTTCTTGGGTTGTAGAGTCTCCTCTGAATCTGCAAACTCCCTCTAGAACTCAACTCCCTCTGACCCTCTCGAACTTGGACATTCTTCGAAAAGTGTACCTTCTTTTCGGGAACCCGTACCCTCTCCTTTGAAACCTGCACCTACAACTGCACTTGCTGCTGCTTTTCAGGAACCTGTACCTATCCCTGCTTCTTCCCATGATCCTTAGGCTTGCCTGTCAACCTGGAGAGACCATGCTCCCTGACTCTAAGAATAATCCCATCAGAATTAGAGCCTCTAGGCTCGAGTCTTTCCCTCCCATCCTGGAACAAGACCTCAAACCCCTTCCTCTGCATCATTGAGACAAATATCACACTACATCTGAGTACTGGTACAAACAGTACATCCTAGACCCATACACGTCCCCTCTCCATCCTAAATGGCACCACCCCAATCCTCAGATCTCTAACTGAGTCTTGTTGCCCAACACCCTGTGCAACTTTGAATACCATTCAACAAGAGTCTAAAATAAATCCTATGATCCAGTCATATGCTTCGTCGCACCACTTTCCACGTACAATCCATCCTCTTGGATAGTACCCTGCGATTAATGAGAAATCATATAAATGTCTTCTTCTTCTTCCAATATTCTAGTGAGCTCATCATTCTCTACTTTATTGGCAATAAAATTAGCCTACTTCCCTTTCTTCTTTTCTCTCTCCTTTCCTTTCTTTGGACAATTCGAAGAAAAATAACCCATTTCACCACAGTGAAAACACTTGATTTTACTCAAGTCCTTCTTTCGCTTAGCCTTCATTTTGTTTGCAATTTCCACGTCCTTATCTTCCTTCTTTGAAGAATGAAGATCCTCGTCTTGCAATTCTTCCTGAATGAAGTCGTCCCACAATCTATTATAGTCTGGCAACTTCTCCTGGGCAACGATTCCTTTGATGAAATGTTTCCATTCCAAGGTGAACCCTTTCAAGGAAATCCTAACCATCTCTTCATCTGAAACTTTGACCCCAATGAAAACAAGCTCATCTCGAACTTGAGACAACCTCGTCAGATACAAAGTCATTCCTCCACCCTGTATCATCTTGGTGGACTTAAACTTATCCTCCACTACCAACACCCAGTTCTCGTTCTTATTCTAGAAGAAATTCTGAAGAGTCATCCACATCTCATGTGTATTGTTCTTCCTGGACACATGCGGTATCAAGGAATCCTTCACATTGTCAAGGATGATCAACCTTGCCTTCGTATTCAAATCTTCCCATACATCCAACTCCTTAGGGTCTGTTGGTTTCTTGATTTCCTTCTCGACAAACTCCCAAATCTTGTTGACCTTCAAGACATACTTGATCATTTCCTTCCAAGGAGTATAGTTGGACAATCCTTCCAACCTATCCTCATACCAAAGACTTTCCTGCAACTTAGACATTGTAGTGAATTCTTTAACTCACAATGCAACCAACTCTCTCTCACTCTATACTTCACTGTGCAAACTATGATTTACTAGCTGCCAAAGTAGTTCAGATATGCTCTGATACCATGTTGAATTTCTATGACCTTGGATCTAGGTTAGAGTCTTAAATCACATATGCTACCAAACCAAGAATCTCAACCATAAACTACTTTGCACAATGGAAAATATAAAGTAGTAAATCACATATGCAAAATAGACATAGTTTTAAACAAAATTGTATAATAATGTTCAATCCCCAATTTTCATTATATTAAATAAAATCTGAATAATACAACAGTCTATGGTAAACAAGATACATTGACAAACACAATGTCGTATCTTGTCCTGCCGGTCCTTCGCTTCTATTATGCTCATTAGTAGTGCCTTAGGCCATCAAGGCATCTACACATCGAGACTTCAGGAGGGCTGCCCCCTACCACTGCTGCACATCCTTCTATAGAGTGAACTTGGCCTGATCCAATCTGCTCCTCTAGGCTAGCCAACACACGAGCTCCAATCTGTCAGGCTAGCAACAACTCTTACACATTAGAGTGTTGCACTTCGGCCCTGTCCTTCACCCAACCTTCAACTACTCTTCGTCCTTCAAGATAGCTTGTATAGGGCTACTTTCAGTAGCCAATATCGCTACCCTCCAACAACTCTATGACACCCAACCATCCACTGTGGATTCTACCACCACTTGAAGTGCTCTCGACACCCTTGTCCACTTCACTACTTGGCTTCCACAGTCAACAACCAAACTGATCCGATCCGGTCACTTCTTGACCCAATACACCTACAAAAACACTGTTGTTACAATACTGTAGTACTGTTGTCCTAGTTAGGGCACTTTGCAGGCTGCAAAAATCACTAACCAGCCACTGGAAAACCTCCTTCTAGTTGCGACCTAGGCAAGACAAGGTGCCCTATGTATGGGTTGTTGTTGTGGGCATGTGGCAGCCTTTAAAGACTCTATGTTGGCCTATTTGGAGTGGCTAGGCTTTCGGCCTGCCACAATCCACTGCGACTCCCTTAGATCATACCCAATCCACCTTCCTTCTCCACATGCAGCCCTCAAAATAGTATGTAAACAGCTCCTCTTCCTGCACCCTTTGTTCCAGCAAGTCCGAGCTTGGGACAGACCTTAAATAAGGCCTAAAAAAACATAGAAAAGGCACGATTTACCTACAACAACTCGACCTCTCCTTTATGAAAATAAGCCTCCTTCATTTTGTCCTAATTCGCTCCTTACAAGGCCTCTTCCAACTACAGCTAAACCCAAACAAATTCAAAGATGTACTTGCCCAATTTAGATGGTCAAGCAATACTAACTCATCCTCCTTTTATAGAAAAGCTATCCTCCATGAAATCATGATGAAGAGACATCTCCAAATTCCTTCAAGTTGGCCTACTTGATGAATTGATAATTATGTCATCTTCAAAAATTCATATCTCCCAAACGACAACTCGGAATCAGACTATTTTTGATGCGTTACAATCATATCGTTGAGCACTATCCCTTGTCCATCATATGACGTGTCTTATTTTTGGTTGTGTCCCAAAACTCATTGGGTGCCAAAATCCCACACTTGGGTTCCAAGTCCACAAGCTGCCCTTGTGGCACTTTGTCCTCCAAACCCCGAACCCTTGGGCTTGAAGTACCTCCCAAGCTACACAATTCAACACTAACCACCTGATGCCTTTGGCACTATAGTGTGGCTCTGACGACTGCAAGGTCATCGTGTTAACCACTAAATATGTGCTAATTTATTCAAGGTAAATTTAGAAAGGAGGTCCTATTGTTTTTATCAACAAAGCTTATGCTTGGAAGTAAGTTATTATATGCAAGAGTAGCTTAGAATGCTATGCAAGGTGAATGAGTGTGTATTTAGGTGAGATTACTCAAATTTACTTGGTTAGGATTTGTTTTAAGATATCAAGTACTTTACAATGCTTATAAAGGGTAATCTCAACCACAAGACATGTTCCAATTTAACAAGTGACAGTAATAAACAAGAGATGTTAATGATACAATTACTCAATAACTACAAGATACAAGATAATAAATGCTAGCTTTAAATAAAAATTTAGAGCACTTGCCTTCTTAGAACAATTAGCCATTTGTTATTAGACAATAAGAAATCTTCCAAGATGTTTCAACAATGTTTTAAAATTCAGCCGAGTTGCCCGAACCAACCCCTCGATTGGGTCAGCTCGGTACAAAAATTGGGCCAAAATCCGGTTTGTTACCGAATCGACCGAGTTGGTCACTAATTCGGTCGGTTCGGTAACAAACTGGCTGGCTCAATAGAGTCCATCGTGGCTCAGCTGAGCCAATCAAACTCAACCGCGACCAACAAAAATGACAAAATTTAGACCCCAAATTAGATTTAAGCTAGCTTTTAGGGTTTTGGTATGCCCTCTAACCTGTCCCAAATCTATAAAAGCTACCCAAACCCTCTCATTTCCTCACAACTACCTCATTGCATTAGTGTTAGCATTTGTGAGGAATTTGTGAAGGTGGAGTTGGTTTTTGGAGCAACATTAAGGAGTCTCTTGGGAAATATTTGGAGCAACAGTGAGGAGCTTCTTAGGCAGTCATTGGCGAAACATTGAGGAGTTGGTTTGTTGTAGCGTCTCTTATATGTAACTATTTTTCCCTCAACCCAATTTTCATAACTTCCATAACCATTAGGTAGGGACATGCAACATCGATGATGTTTTCTTGTTTCGTAAAAGATTGTCAAGACTTTAATTTATTGAAAATTTTAGAATTTACAATCTATAAAGTTTCAAGATATAATTTTTAAAAGTCTAATTCTTTAAAGGGTGATAGCTCAATGGAAGAGCACCTACTTTACAAGCAGGAGGTTGGTGGTTTGATTCCATCGAGCCCTAATATTCATATGGAATGGTGAAGATTATTTTTTGGTGACGGAGGCTCTTATGACCATCACCAATGAGCTTCTGGTGACACTTTTTGACCCTCAACAAAATATGAAATGGTGATGGTCAATGAACGCCTCCATATATACAAATCAATAGTGATGACCATGAAGGTTCCATCACCATAAATCATTTTTGTTGATATGAAATGGTGAGGGTAATTGTTTGTCATTATAGTGATTATTTGTGATAGACCTTGATGTCGCCAATGAGTTTATGGTGACGGTCAATGAACGTCACCATATATATGCATCAATAGTGACAGCCATGAAAGGTCCATCACAAAAAATCGTTGTTGTTCATATGAAATGGTGACAGTGACTATCCGTCATTATAATCAATATTCATGACGAACCTTGAATATCACCACAACACATACTTTCGGTGACGCCACCTTTGGTGACGTTCAGTTCTTTGGTGACATAGGCTATTATCCGTCACCATTGCTCATATGAAATGGTGATGGTCACTATCCGTCACTATAAATCATTATTGGTGACGGACCTTGAATGTCACCACAACACCTATAATTTCAGTGATGCCACCTTTGGTGACGTTCAATTTTTGGTGACGAAGACTCTTTTGACCTTCACCAATGAGCTTATGGTGACCATTTTTGCCCCTCACCAATGTCCTTTTTTCTTGTAGTTTCATGACCTCCTCTTCCTACGCTATGATGTGGGTGCTACAACATTATCTCTAGAATCTTGCAATAATCTATTAGCTTCCCTAGAGTGCTTCATGTCATCTCTAGATATCTCTTCATAAGTGGTTACTTCCACCCTCTTCTCATCTGCTGTGGCTACTCCACAACATCCTAAGGTTCTTCCTTTGGAGCTAAAATCTCCTCATATGTATGCAATTGAAACTCCATCTCAAGGGAACATATCATCACCTTCTCTTAATCGAAATGCACATCTATATGAACAACTATCATCCTGCAAGATGGTAGGTACATTCAATAGTTGTCAGGTGTAGCAATATACCCTAAAAATATGCCCAAATATGTGTTCCACCCAAGCCTTTTCATTGCATCCTTAATGGAACAATAACAATAAAATAATAACTAAATATCCTTAAGTGTGACACATCTGTTTTCTTCCATGAAACAAATTCTTCTGGTGTACTCATCTCCAGAATTCGATGAGGACTCTTGTTCTGCACACATACTACTGTGTTGCTTGATTCATCCAACAAGCCCAATAGTAGGCCTTGATCTTGCAACATTTCCCGTGCAGCTCCCAAAATACTTTTGTTCTTGCTCTCAATAACCCCATTTTGTTGTGGATTATGGGATCCTATTAAATCTCATTGAATGCTTTCTTTTTCACATAGTTTTTTATCCCATTAGACACATATTCTCCATCGTTATCGCTCCTAAGAGGCTTCACTTTCCTACTAGTGTCTTTCTTAAAAAGTGTTTTAATTTCAAAAAATGTTGAGAATGTCTCGTATTTCTTATGCATGAATAATATCCAACACTTAAGTGAGAAATCATCTACAAATATAACATAATACCGCATTGCTTGTGAGTGGAGGATGTTGAGAAAGACCCACACACATCCAACTGAACTCTTTCAAGGACTGCCTTGCCTCTATTGTCCTTATCATGAAAGGTGTATTTTGTGTACTTCCCCAGTGTAAACTCTTTGCATGTATCTCACTTCTCTAGTGCATGCTTAGGAATTCATGTAGAAATCTGTTGCATGATCTGCAAAGCTCCATGTGCAAATGATCAAGTCATCTATGCCATAATTCAATAACGTCTTGGCCCTACACCTTCTCTACTTTCATGCTTAAAGAAACGCTATCTTATACATCCAATTTGTAAGGGTTCTTCACCCAAACCATGATCCGCTTCACTTGTCTCATGGCAATGTGATGAAGGAAAGCCTTCCCTTATATAAATATCATGTTTTAGCCAGGGTCTTCCAACATAGCAACTAAAATAAATTCTTCTTCACACCCGGAGCATACATGAAATATTTCAATCTAAGAAGAGAGCTAGATTCCCTCTGAAAAGTAACTATACTCATGCTAGACACGCTATACCTTCCATCATATCCCATCTCGATGTGCATCTCAAGGCCCTTCTCCTCCAAGTTCCTAAAAATTTCTTTTTTGCCCTTCATATGGAATGAGGCTCTAATATCCAGATACGACATACTGCCCAACACCGATGTCACCATTCATGAAATGAGGGTGAAATCCAACTCAAATTGTGAATAAAGAGCTTCACTTTCCACTCCTCCCGAGGGCTTCTTGTGAAAAAACAATGGCATAATGTCCTAGATCATGAAAGTGAAAAAATTTAATCTTTGATAATTCCTTGTTCTTGCCCACCTAACTAGAATTTCCTTTCTATTGTAGTTTATTACCATTTCCTCTCTTTTCCTTTCCATCCAAGGCATAATTCTCCTCATCCTCAATCTTGGATGAGGTCTAATCTCTAGTGTTCTGCATGAACTCTTCCTGTACCAAATATGACCATAATATTTCCTATTTTGTTAGCCTCTCCAGCTCTTGGGAAGGATTAGAAGTGCCAAGATTATGAGATCATCTCCAACAAATGTAAGACTAACACTCCCAAGTACATCACAACATTGTGTGAATGTGCCAAGGCACTATTGAATTATATCAGCCTTCTACATATTTATATTTTGAAACTTATATTTTAGTGACAAATCGCTATGGTCAGTATTGTTCTAGAATAGTTCTGTCAATTCCTACCACATTGTATATGCATTTTCTTGCCCATGGAGATTAGACACAATATGGTCTCATACTCCCTCCAATATGATACTCCTCACCTTGGCGAAACTCTTCTTCTAATCTACTGAATAATGGGCAACAGTTGGTGTTGGTTTTGGGACATCATTATCGATAAATTCCTTCAACCAATTTTCTTCCATGAATGCTTCCATCTGGTCTTTTCGAGAAATGTAATTCGAACTACCCTCAAGGGCATACTCGAGCGTTAGACCATGGAATGCCATCGTGATCTTGATGCTAGCTCTGAAGAATATTTCTACAAAACTCGTTCCTCCTACAAATATAAATTCAAATTCACTTCACTACTATTATTCTAGCTCAGATACCATGTATACATTCCTTGTAGATTTAAACTGCTAATGTAATTTACTAAAAGGAGGATAACTAGTGAGAATAACTATGATTCAAAGATGAATCTATAGCACTCATTCAAGATTGTTTATGCTCTGTATGTAAATTAAATTGACTTATGGTGTAATTTTCCCTATTTTAGGTATGGATTTAAAAATTTTCCTTCAGAGAGGGAGCTCAGCTGTCGCTTTCATTCCTCTAGTGAAAGAGCTCAACTCTCATTTTCATTCCTCCATCGAGATTTCAAGTAAGTCCCAACTGTTTTCTAGTTTTGCATCTATGTGTCTATTTTTTTATATTTTCTATGGTGTTTGAGGGAAAATCCCTTGTGTCTTCAGGGTGCCTCAAGAATTTGACAACGCAAGCATACTGCTCGTTTGATGTTCTGGTGTGAATATCCTTAGATTGATAGTGTTAATTCTTATGTCTGTCGATGCGTTGAACATCGATATATCTATATTAGTCTTTTAGTTATATTTATAAGGGTTATGTATAGGCAGGCTTTCAAGCCTTATACCGAGTCCTTTTGTTGATGATTTGAGACTTCTTGTTTGGGGGTTGTATGTAATTTTATAAATATTGAACATTTTCTAGTTGATGTGAGAACCCTGCTCTGGGTATTTTCTCATCAGTTTGTTATTTTGATATACAAGTTTATCGAAAGATTCTTGAAATCTTTGTTTATGTACCGTTAGATCTTCGCCATGGAAGTTTTCTAAAACATTACATAAATTTTACTATATTTATATTCAAATATCTATAAAGTCAACATGCATACTTCATGTGGTAAATTTTGTTACTCAAAGATGAATAAGGAGCATAAACAATCTTGAATGAGTGCTATAGATTCATATTTGAATCATGGAGGATAACTTGTCTATAAAAGGAGGATGAGTTAGTATTGTTTGACCATCTAAATTGGGCAAGTACATCTCTGAATTTGTTTGGGTTTAGCTGCAGTTGGAAGAGGCCTTGTAAGGAGCGAATTAGGACAACATGAAGGAGGCTTATTTTCATAGAGGAGAGGTCGAGCTGTTGTAGGTAAATCGTGCCTCTTCTAGGTTTTTTTTAGGCCTTATTTAAGGTTTTTCCCAAGCTCGGACTTGCTGGAACAAAGGTTGCAGGAAGAGGAGCTGTTTACATACTATTTTGAGGGCTGCATGTGGAGAAGGAATGTGGATTGGGTATGATCTAAGGGAGCCGCAGTGTATTGTGGCAGGCTGCAAGCCTAGCCACTCCAAACAGGCCAACGTGGAGTCTTTAAAGGCTGCCACATGCCCACAACAACAACCCATACATAGGGCACCTTGTCTTGCCTAGGTCGCAACTAGAAGGAGGTTGTCCAGTGGCTGGTTAGTGATTTTTGCAGCCTGCAAAGTGCCCTAACCAGGACAGCAACACTACAGTATTGTAACAACAGTGTTTGTGTAGGTGTATTGGGTCAAGAAGTGACCGGATCGGATCAGTTTGGTTGTTGACTGTAGAAGCCAAGTAGTGAAGTGGACAAGGGTGTCAAGAGCACTTCAAGTAGTGGTAGAATCCGCAGTGGATGGTTGGGTGTCATAGAGCTGTTGGAGGGTAGCGATATTGGCTACCCAAAGTAGCCCTATACAAGCTATCTTGAAGGACGAAGAGTAGTTGAAGGTTGGGTGAAGGACAGGGCCGAAGTGCAACACTCTAATGTGTAAGAGTTGTTTCTAGCCTGACAGATTGGAGCTCGGGTGTTGGCTAGCCTAGAGGAGAAGATTGGATCAGGCCAAGTTCACTTTATAGAAGGATGTGTAGCAGTGGTAGGGGGCAGCCCTCCTGAAGTCTCGATGTGTAGATGCCTTGATGGCCTAAGGCACTACTAATGAGCATAACAGAAGCGAAGGACCGGTAGGACAAGATACGACATTTTGTTTGTCAATGTATCTTGTTTACCATAGACTGCTATATTATTTAGATTTTATTTAATATAATGAATATTGGGGATTGTACATTATTATACAATTTTGTTTAAAACTATGTCTATTTTGCATATGTGATTTACTACTTTATATTTTCCATTGTGCAAAGTAGTTTATGGTTGAGATTCTTGGTTTGGTAGCATATGTGATTTAAGACTCTAACCTAGATCCAAGGTCATAGAAATTCAACATGGTATCAGAGCGTATCTGAACTACTTTGGCAGCTAGTAAATCATAGTTTGCACAGTGAAGTATAGAGTGAGAGAGATTTGGTTACATTGTGAGTTAAAGAAGTCACTACAATGTCTAAGTTGCAGGAAAGTATTTGGTATAAGGATAGGTTGGAAGGATTGTCCAACTATACTCCTTGGAAGGAAATGATCAAGTTGGTCTTGAAGGTCAACAAGATTTGGGAGTTTGTCGAGAAGGAAATCGAGAAACCAACAGACCCTAAGGAGTTGGATGTATGGGAAGATTTGGATACGAAGGCAAGTTTGATCATCCTTGACAATGTGAAGGATTCCTTGATACTGCATGTGTCCAGGAAGAAATATACACATGAGATGCGGATGACTCTTCAGAATTTCTTCCAGAATAAGAACGAGAACTGGGTGCTGGTAGTGGAGGATAAGTTTAAGTCCACCAAGATGATACAGGGTGGAGGAATGACTTCGTATCTGAAGAGGTTGTCTCAGGTTCTATATGAGCTTGTTGTCATTGGGGTCAAAGTTTCAGATGAAGAGATGGTTAGGATTTCCTTGAAAGGGTTCACCTTGGAATGGAAACATTTCATCAAAGGAATCGTTGCCCAGGAGAAGTTGCCAGACTATAATAGATTATGGGACGACTTCATTCAGGAAGAATTGCAAGATGAGGATCTTCATTCTTCAAATAAGGAAGATGAGGACGTGGAAATTGCAAACAAAATGAAGGCTAAGCGAAAGAAGGACTTGAGTAAAATCAAGTGTTTTCACTGTGGTGAAATGGGTTATTTTTCTTCGAATTGTCCAAAGAAAGAAAAGGAGAGAGAAAAGAAGAAAGGGAAGCAAGCTACTTTTCTTGCCAATAAAGTAGAGAATGATGAGCTCACTAGAAGATTGGAAGAAGAAGAAGAAGACATTTCTATGATTTCTCAGTTATCGCAGGGTACTATCCAAGAGGATGGATGGTACGTGGAAAGTGGTGCGAAGAAGCATATGACTGGATCATAGGATTTATTTTAGACTCTTGTTGAATGGTAATCAAAGTTTCACATGGTGTTGGGCAACAAGACTCAGTTAGAGATCTGAGGATTGGGGGTGGTGCCATTCAGGATGGAGAGGGGACATATACGGGTCCAGGATGTATTGTTTG
This sequence comes from Pinus albicaulis, assembly GCA_034641835.2. Lineage (NCBI taxonomy): Eukaryota > Viridiplantae > Streptophyta > Pinopsida > Pinales > Pinaceae > Pinus > Pinus albicaulis. The sequence continues at coordinate 1,428,464,634 of CM076580.1, forward strand.
TACCAGTACTCAGATGTAGTGTGATATTTGTCTCAATGATGGAGAGGAAGGGGTTTGAGGTCTTGTTCCAGGATGGGAGGGAAAGACTCGAGCCTATAGGCTCTAATTCTGATGGGATTATTCTTGGAGTCAAGGAGCATGGTCTCTACAGGTTGACGGGCAAGCTTGAGGATCATGGGAAGAAGCAGGGACAGGTACAGGTTCCTGAAAAGCAACAGCAAGTGTAGGTGTAGGTTCAAGTTTCAAAGGAGAAGGTACAGGTTCCCGAAAATAAGGTACACTTTTTCAAGAAGGTCCAAGTTTGAGAGGCTCAGAGGGAGTCGAGTTCTAGAGGGAGTTTGCAGATTCAGAGGAGACTCTGCAACCCAAGAAGAGCGCTTGGTCAGCGGGGAGCAAGGGTTCTTCCACATCCAACAAGAAGGAATCATGGCAAGATTGGGAAGTGATTCAAGAGTAGAAGAAGAAGCAGGAGGCTTATAGTAACAATGACACTTCCGAGAAAAGCATAGTGCATGCTTTGGGAATTGCTGCAATTATGAGCGATAGGAGTTGGGCAAGTGTTGCTAGCACTGATGATGAAGATGAGTTAATTCCTTGGTGTGGAGGTACCTCCCTCACTAAGAGGGAGTGTTGAATTGTGTAGCTTTGGAGGTACTCCAAGCCCAGGGGTTCAGGGTTTGGAGGACAAAGTGCCACAAGGGAAATTTTTGGGCTTGGAACCCAAGTGTGGGGTTTTGGTACCCATAGCATTTTGGGGCAAAACCAAGAAGAAGACACAGCATGTGATGGATGAGTATGATAGTGTTCGGAAATATGATTCTAACGGATCAAGAATCATCCAATTCTGAGCTGTCGGTTGGGAGAAATGAATTTTTGAAGATGACATAATTATTAATTCATCAAGTAGGCCGACTTGAAAGAATTTGGAGGTGTCTCTTCATCATGATTTCGTGGAGGATGACTTGTCTATAAAAGGAGGAAGAGTTAGTATTTTTTGAGCATCTTAACTGGGAAAGTACATCTCTGAATTTGTTTGGGTTTAGCTGCAGTTGGAAGAGGCCTTGTAAGGAGCACATTGTGACAATGTGGAGGAGGCTTATCTGCGTAGAGGAGAGGCTAAGTTGTTGTAGGTATAGCGTGCCTCTTCTAGGTATGTTTTAGGCCTCATTTAAGGTCTGTCCCAAGCTTGGACTTGCTGGAATAGAGGCCCCTGGAAGAGGAGCTATTTGCGCACTATTTTTAGGGTTACACGTGGAGAAGGAATGTGGATTGGGTATCTTGTAAGGGAACCGCAATGGACTATGGTAGGCCACAGGCCTAGCCACTCCAAACAAGCCAGAGTTGAGTCTTTAAGGCTATCACAGGCCAATCCACTCCAAATAGGAAACCGTGGAGTTTTTAAAGGCTCCAATACAACCCATACATAGGGCACCTCGTCTTGCCTAGGCCGCAGCTAGGGGCAGGTTGTCCAATGGCTAGTTAGTGGTTAGTGCAGCCTGCAAAGTGTCCTAACCAGGACAACAGAACTACAGTATTGTAAAAATAGTGTTTGTGGAGGTGTTTTGGGTCAGGAAGTGACCGGATCATATTATTTTGGTTGTTGACTGTGGAAGCCAAGAAGTGAAGTGGAAAAGGGTGTCGAGAGCACTTCAAGTGGTGGCAGATTCCGCAGTGGATGGTTGGGTGTCATAGAGTTGTTTAAGGGCAACGAGATTGGCTACCCAAAGTAGCCCTAGACAAGCTATATTGAAGGATAAAGAGTAGTTGAAGGTTGGATGAAGGACAGTGGCGAAGTGCAACACTCTGATGTAGAAGAGTTGTTGCTAGCCTGGCAGATTGGAGCTCGGGTGTTTGTTAGCCTAGAGGAGTAGATTGGATCAGCCCAAGTACAGTCTACAGAAGGGTGTGCAGCATTGTTAGGGGCCAACTGAGTTTCCAGTATTTTTAGATGAATCTCTTGCAAGTAAATATCTGCATAGTGTAAATGAAAATCATTGCTTGTCAAAGATAAAACTATAGCCATATAACCGAGAGATATATTTGAACAAAAATTCATGCAAACAACAAAAATTTTGGAGAGTAAAGAAAATCACCTAACACCTTCCACATCCCCTTCTAAGACCTTATGATGAAGAAAATTTGAGTATCCTATACAAATTCTAGGATAGATGAAGGAGATAGCTCTATCCATGTAGTCTCAGAATATTTTGATGGATCACTTCCATGAGAAACCATGAAATCTATGAGTTTTTACCCACAAAAAATTTATAGATTTTAGTCTTACTCTCAAGCTCAGCTCAATGGAAAATAATGATAATCCTGTTGCAATTATTTTTTTGACAAAAATAAGTATGCCTCTTCCAAAAAGTGGTTACACATTACTCAAGCCGAGCATGAAAAAAATAGTACAATATCCCAGTAAAATTTTGTCCATCATTAATCAGTAATCATATTTATGGAAGAAATATTTCTTCACCTGACTGATCTACTTATTTTGTTTTACATTGATGGAAAGTCATGCAGCTCATTTTCCACATTCTATGGTGAAAGTCAAAACTGTTTTTAATTGTTCCATCTTAGCAGTATAGTAACTAGCAAGCAACATAGGAAATAAAAAATCTGTGAGAAAAATGAATATGTACATACTAAAAACGCTTCACATCAGTTGCATCAAGAAAATATACCATAATTTAAAATTAAACTAATCAAAGAAAGCCTTACCTTTCAAATAGCAACATAAAGCTTCCCACTATATTCTTACTTGTCTAGACTTGCAGGAGGGCTAAGAGGAATCTCCTGCAAATGGCGTAAAAATATGGGCAAAATTGCATGAAAAGTGGGTCTCTTTGAAAGCTTAAATTATTAACAATCACAAATCATCTTCCACATCTCTCTTGGGATTCCAACACCAACAACACAAGCATATTCAGGTGGCTGCCTTTGAGCCTTGAAAACAGCCCTATAGATCTCCTTTGAACTTAGGTTACTCCACCTGCATGAAAAATCTCATTAAATATCTAGAAAGTGTGTTTCATATAGAGGGTACCATGTTTTCACATTACAGAAGAAAAAGGGAATTGAAGATTGCACTTCTCAACTACAAACACAAGGGTAGACACAATATAACTTACGGAATTTCTCTAGTGCACATCTCAACCAAGGTGCAACCAAAACTCTAGGCATCATATTCTGAAGAAATTCCATTTCCTTCATCCCAAAAAATGTTCAAAGAATACTTTTTGAGTGGTTCCCAAGCTTTTGGGGCTGTATAATGAGGATTCAACATAGTACACTCCACACATGAATGTGTCCTTGTCACATCATCCTCCGGGGTTGAGCGAGGTCTTCTTCATTGAGGTTTCTTCAAAAATTCTGGAAGACCAAAATAAAAAACTACTGCTCGCCCTCTTGCATTCAAAAGAAGGTTGGATGGTTTGATATTCGTACAAGAGACTTTCTGCATGAAGATTTGCAACACAACGAGAAATATATGCACCATATCTTCATACACATTTCCAATAAGACTCATCAATGCATATTAGTATCACCCTTCTAAATATTGATTAAATCTTAGATACCATTAAAAAATCAGAATTTTAATCACAAATTCAATTGCAGAAATTCTACAAACAATGAACCATAAATTAGAATCAAAATTTTAGATGCATAATCTATAATGTAGTGATATTAGAAACTATTTACTCCATTGTTTTCTGCATCCTTCACTGTTCGCTCACCATTTGTTTGCTACCTCCTTAACTATGATAGAAAATATTGTAAAATCATGAGTTTGGGGGAGGGGGTGGTTTTGAAAAGAAAATAAACATCATAATAATAAGTTTTACATTTGTCTCTATCTCCTTTTGTGATGCTTCCATTAGTGAAACCTCTTCTTTTGAGAATCACCAAAAGATATAATGGTTGGCACTGAGTGGTTTCCAAAGCTTTGGGGACACCCCTGGAAACCATGTTAGTTAAGAAAATAATCTCATGGAAAGTGTTCTTATGAGGATTTCCATTCCATAGGTTTTCATATCCAAAAACCATATAACATGAATGCATTATATTTTATGCTCTTCTAAATATCAATGTAGTGCCTAATTCTGTGCATGGTTAGCAGAATGGAGCAATGTTCCATATTACAGAGGACCCTCCATCACGAAAGATACCAAGGGAGGCTGCGAATATTATTTCTTTGCACCATCAGAGACCCTTGTTAATAAATTTGTGTGACCTTCATCAGCAAGCCCCAGCTGCAGGACCAGGGAATGTACCACTCTCAGTGGGTACTGTATCAACTGGTCTCTATCTGGAATTTGAGGATGAACAAGTCAATTATTCAATACCATCTGCAACGAGAGGCGATGCAACTTCTACCCTTCATTTTGTAACAGAGCATATAGCATCACAGTTGCAAAAATAAAAAGAAGAGCTTGATCAATTTCTGAGGGCACAGGTGGATCAGTTGAGGCAATCTCTTGAAGAGAAGAGGCAAAGGCATCTATCTATGCTTTCTATGATTGAGGAAAGCGCCTTGAGGCAAATAAGGGAAAAATATTCAGAGATGGAGAAGTTTAGTCTTAGAAACAACGAACTAGAGGAGTAGGTCAAACAGCTAAAACTGGAAGCTTGCATATGGCAGAGCAAAGCTAAGCATCAGGAAGCCATGGTGAAATCCTTGAGAAAAACTATTTTGGTTTTACTAATTTTGTTCATATATGGATTGTATTTGGTTCTCTATTTTGATTATATGCATCCTTACTAGCTATATACATGAGAGAAATTTTCATATTTGTGTATAATGGTTTGGATTCAATGGATGTACATGAATATTTATTTTTTAATCAAAATTTGAATATTTCATGTATTTTTGGGTCATACAGTTTTTTCTGGTTGACACCAGTTTCCAGTTTTAGAGGTCCACTAGTCTGGTTCTAATAACAATGAAGCAAACAGGATTACCCTTCCTTTCTCATGTCAGTGGGGAGCTCTTGTCTAACCGATTTTTGGCTCCTGGGTGTAATGATCTAAGTGAACATACATCTCCCTGTGTGGCCTTTATATGTGCACATTATATATCATATCTGTGGCATTTTCAACAAAATAATTCAAAAATTCCCTCATCTACATTGGAGGAATTCCAATTCCAATAGTCCAAACTCTCATCTCATAAAAAATAATGTGTAAAAAGGTGAGGATAAAGCTGAATAGGTTCCACTAGAAATGTCAATGCCAGATGGTCTAACCTCCACGAAAATGCCTGTAAATTTTTCATTCTAGCCTAGTTTAGTTTCAATAATTACAGAACCTGAATTTCTCATCTCTAATCTACAATGAACCTAGGAAGTCATTCAACAACAGACAAAGATCATGATTGCTTTCCTTTCAATGTTAATTTTTCAACAAAATCATTCAAAATTGGAACAATAAGCTAATAGGGATAATTTATTCATGTAAATACAGCAGTGCTTCTCATAACCACAACATGGAGATATCGGTTTTCCTATAGCTATCAATCTTTCAGTGCCTTGGAAGACCACTTATATTTTGGTTTAACCATAATTCACATTCTTTCTTCTGAAACAAACTCAAATTTTGAAGCAAACAACTGCAGTTAAAGAATATACATGTACTAATATGTCCTATCAAATTAGTACCTGATTAAGATACCCACCTTGTGAACCTGCTGAACCCTATTCCCTTTGACTACTATGAGCCTCTAATGCTGAACGGTGGGATGATTTCCATGTATCTTTATTGTTCTTATCTCTTGCTAGGAGATGTATAACAATCTTTTTCCTCTTGATGCTCTCAGACTTGCTAACAAACATTTTAGTTTGTGTATCCACTTTCTCATGTATTTGACTGCGAGATGACTTGGAACTGCTTTTAATTTAATGACCTTTGGCATTCTTTTTGCCACTAAGTAAACCACTTTCAACTATGTTTCTTTTAAAAATCATGTCATAAGCCTCCACTGATATCCCATCTTTAACTGAACTTGTTGTTTTGGGAGGAGAATATAATTTATTCCCATCTGATTTTTGAGACCATTCCTCTTCATTGTTTTCATATATCAAACTATTTTGGTCTTGAATTGATGTTGAATTCTCTTCTAATTTCACTTCAGACTGAAATATATGCAGGTTTTTATCAAATTCCCCTCTTTTACCATTTGACTGAACTTGTAATCCTTTCTTCTTAACAATTTTTTTATTTACTAATGCATTTTTTAGGCCTTTTTTCCATATTCCTTTGGTTTCATCGTTTGATCCTTTCCACTTTTAAATGTCTTTTCAACGAAACCCTTGGATATGGATTTGGAATCTTTTGGATGAATGGACATTAATGCGGTGTAGATACATCGGTTACATTGTTATGAAAGCTCATCGAGTCGAGAACAACATCGTCAAGTGTTGTAGTCATCTTCATCAAGTGGGTTGCCATCAAGGACAACACTGCATCATGTTACTAACATTATCAATATGAATAATTTTCTTCAAAAAAACTAACAAGAAAAATTGGAAACATATTTGCATGCAATTTGCAAACCAATTTTATAGGTCCAAAATTCCAAATTATTTTATTTAGAATATATAATTGTATCATATATGAGCTCATCTGATGTTATCTCAGCTAATACTATATTTCATATAAATAGCCATGAGCCAAAGTAGTTAAAGCCAAACTCTTCAAATTTAGATACCTAGAGAAAATTTTATCTTAACAGTCAGGGCTAGAAAAAGCTCCCAATCACCCCAATTTATATTTTTTGCATAACATGTTGCATATGAGTAGCCATTGCCTAAAGTTTTTAAACCCAATATATGCAAATTTAGAAATATATATTACATTTGATTTAAAGAGTAGATAGTCAAGGATTGAAAAACCTCCCTATCACCCCAATTTCCTTTTGTTTTATGAGTACAGGTTTTAAGAAATGAATACCTTTATTGCCAATGTAGCCTCCTTGTCTTTTTCCCTTCTTGGTAGATCATCCAATGCTGTAGAGAGATTCTATGTTGCAGTTGGAAAATCCCAATTCATTGTTAAATACCAGCAAAGTAGCAGAGGCACCCACACCAATGACATCTCAGGTTGTAATCGCGAAAGGGTTTAAAATGTGCATAAATTCTTTCTAATCGGTATCAATTCACTGGTTGGTGATAGTTATCCCATGGTTCTTACAAATCGCTAAAACGTGTTGGAAAATTACCATTTCATTTGGCTTAGCATCAAATTTTGAATTCTGGGCATGGTAGACATGCTGCAAGATGGCATGTTTTCTGTAGGAATAGCTCATGAACAGAGGAGAATCAACAGAATCTTCAACATATTATCGCCCATGCGTTCAGCTTCGTCTTCCTCCATGAAATCTTGAACATACAACCCCTTGAGTACCTCATTGGGCTGGTCTAGAGAGTTTTTAAGTGATAGATTCCTTCTGTAAAATGAATTCCGAAAGATTGGAGGCACCAGGAATCCAATTTCCTGAGTTCAACTGAAAATTCCATATGTAAAATGAAATCACCATGATTATGCACTGTGAATCCAATTTCTTGAGTTCAATCAAGTGTATCGGATCAGACCTACTGTAGCATGGACGTGCCCTTCCTCCTCCTTTCCTGGAAAAACCCTGCAACGAGGGAAATAGAGGGAGGGAAACGAAAAAATTTGATATTCGAAAAACATAAATCCCATGAATTTTACTAGTTGTACTCAAAAGCTAAGGAGAAGGGGTTTTGAGAGACATTAGTGAATACAAACCGTACAATAATTGTTAACGAAGGAAAAATTATTTCCTATTGACATTTTCATCATGGTGGTGTATAACTTTGTATTAAGTAATGGGTTATAATGGGGTTGGAAAATAGGATAGCTCAAAGGATTAAATGATCATTAAGGAAACAAAAGCTAAAGAGCAAGTTGAATAAATTTTTAGGAAGTAGAGATAACTAATGAGTGGTGGTTGAACTAGATGTGAGCACATGAAGAAGGAAATGAGGAGTTCAAAATGAGATTAACGAGGAAGAGAGTAGTGAAGTGAGGATGAGAGAGTTGGAGAATTTCAATGGGAAAGGTGAGTTGGCGAGAGGATGGTTGTGAAAAAAAAGGTTGATGATAAAATATAGCTCAATAGAGAGTAGTAGTCAAGGCACCTCAATGAGGTCTAATGAACACACTGGAGTTGGGTTACGAGAGATACGTGATTACAAAGTAGCAGGTTGGATGCAATGTAGGATGAGATTTTGGATGAGAAAGAATCAAATGAACTAATGGGAAACCATATCCTAAGGCCAACAGAGGATGAAAACATAGTAGTGGGCATGGCATTAGATGATAGAAAAGATGGCCTTGTACCAACCCTGCCCCTTATGCTTCTTAAACACAATTAGGTAACACTACACTAGCGTGTTAATAATGGTTCAGGTCCACCTCGTAGTCAGCTTATGGATGAACAATAACAATTATAGGAAGTAGTCTTAAAAATAGTGCAAGTTTGAATATTAAGAGTAGCACACTTGGGGGTTTTAGTTATTTAGAGCAAAAAACAAGAGTTTCATGAATTTTAGTACCTATGATGCTTTGAATTATAACCTAGGAGCATGTAAGAGAAATAATATTAGAGTGATGTACTATTTAAAAAATTTAGTCATGTGTAAATGCTTTGGAAAAAAAACATAATGATCCACATACATTGATATAAAACAAACCTTAAAAATGTCACTTTTAAAATCTGTTATGAAGTTACTTAATGTCATTCGAGTAGATATCGTAATTATTTATATAAGTAATGGTGTGATCACATTTTTCATTCTCTTAAAGGAACTCTTTCTAGACATGCACCCCATCAAGCATAAATCATCCTAACATATACATTTGAAGTAATATAAATCATCCTATGACTATCCTCAAATGAATTCTCACCCATAGCCTTGGTGATGGTGTAAGGCTCGTATCAAAATGGTATGAGCTTCTTCTGGGAGTTTTTCGATTGCTATTTATGCAAGTGCAACCATAACTCGTCCCCAACCTAAAACTTATGTGGAACTGAATGGATTCTGTATCTACTTGTACTTGGAGTTGGAAACTTTCTATAAAATATCATGAACTCATTATTGAATTTTTTAGATACATTCCTCAAAATTGGTTGCATTGCTCACCTCGTTCCAAGTATGGGAGGTATCTTCATGTATTATTCCATGAATATAGCTACATCAATTTGTGTCAATTGTTGGGACACGAAGCACACCTGAAAAGGCTTGTGGGTAATATAAATATGAAGAGCTATGTATAATTTCTGTTGAAAATAAGGAAGGCTTTCAACATGTGTATGTGGATCCTCACAATTGTATACTCTAAGGACATCTACAATGATCATATCGAGTACTTTTTATTTATCAATCTAGGGATGGAAGGCAATGGATTTGGTGAAGCTTGATGTCCATTATGGACCAAAGGTTAAACGAGAAAAAGAGGAACACAGTAGTTATACCATCCACCTTATGCTGATGAGAAACTAGAGGACAACACCAAACCACGCTCAACCTCGTAGCTAGCCCTACGAGGACAGGAGAGGGCTCTCTCCGGGTCAATCTCAATGAAAATATTGAAAGGGGCTTGAGATGACGATAACAACAACTGATCTTAGGCTAGATAAACAAATAGGAGGGTTTGATTTTGATTTTTAGGGGTTTTTGTTGGAAAAAGGGAAAAACTATTTTTGGGCTTGGGGATGAGGCCAAATCTTGCAAACTTCAAGTTGGGGTGAGGTAGGCGGCGGATTTGATGTCTTAGATCGAATGAATGGATTGAAAAGACTACTGAGGAGCTGAAGAGGGCAAGAGAGTGCAAGGATCCTCTTCAAACTGACGAAAAACACGTAAAACTAAACAAAATTTTAAGGCAGAGCACCAGCAAATCAATGAATTCTACCTCAAATACTCATTTGTTTAATTCAGAAGCATAGAGAAGGGAAATGACATACATATAACATTAATGAAACTTAAAATAACATGAGAATAACATCATCAAAACTCAGAAGCCACAAGGATCCCAACAAGTGCTGCAAAACTCTGGTCTTTCCTTTGCCAAAAACTGAAAATGGATGTACAATGAGGTGCCAAACTTTTCCCAAGTATCCAACCAGTCCAACCTTTGAAAATGACTCAGAAAATACATGATATAGACCAGCCCAACCCATTCCCATGCCTCTAGGGGTCGAGCTCATCCTTCTAGGAGTTGTTTCAACCAATTCTAAACATGGAACTGAAATCTAGGCAGCCAAACAACTTGCCTCTATAAGGAAGGAAACTGATTCATTCATTTAATTTTCACTTTTTAGTGAATGAATCCTCTAGAAAAAGTAAATATATGCCAAAATTACATCATGGTTACCAAATTACATCATGATAGATCAATCATCACATGAAAAAGTAAAACTAGTCAAAACTGGGCGAATTTCTGAGCTGAAGAGTGAAAATGAGGCAAAATTTCTCTATGCGCCGCGCTCAAAAACTCAATGCGTCGCGCCACTTTGGAACTTTTTTTGGGGCACTTACCGAAGTCAAAATTGAGCTCATGATAGCTCGTTGGAAAGCCCTAGATGTATTCTATCGAAACCAAGTGGAATTTTTCAATTTAGATGTCATTTTCCCCTTCAAAACTGCAATCTCCCAAGATTGGTTCCTGCTGGTGCAAAAAGTGGCAGAAAGGCCATTTTTGGAGTGTTTTTGGCCTTTAAGACCACCCAAAACTTTATGAAATATCTCAGCCATTCCTAAGAATGCATAATTTACCATAAAAAACCCAAAAATATCAATTTTTACTCCAGAAGATGTCCCAATCATAAGCGCGCGTCGGGTGGCGCGACACGTTGGGCAGAAAAACCTATTTTGCGACCAAAAATTTCAAAAATGACAAAATTTTCTGAAGGTCTCCAATCATGTCTCACGCTCATGAAATGCATCAAAAGTCTGATATGGTATGCATAAAGACGTGAAAATCTACCCTCACAGTTGAAATATCTAATGATGAGTTTCATTAATGGCGCATAAGACTCCTTCAGAAACCAGAATGAAAATACTGTACTCAACTGCCTCAAATATCCAGGCCTGATTTAAGGTTCATAATATGCTCTATCTAGCTGTTGTCTCTTATTCCACTCCTCACCAATGTTCGGTATCCCGGTTGCCTCAGAAATGGTCTCTGGTGTCAAGGTGAAGTTCACTCCAGCAAGGTTTACATGACCATCACGCAAATGTAGGACAAATAAGCGAACCAACTCCTGATGATGCTGACTCTGAGCAATCATCTCACAATATCGAAAACATGAATGTTGCTGAAAGCATGTCATTGCAAGCGAGCAGGCCTGCAATTGAGCCAAAGAAGTGGGCTCCTCCCTGACGTGCCTGCCACTTTTATGAGACCTCCTCGGTACATTTAGCTCTGCGGTTGAATCACTGTCCTGCTCATATCCCTACTCATATGGTGAATTTGTTTCTGACATGATGCTGAAAACAAAGTGTTTGACAAATAGGTGGTGATAAATATATGATCAAAACAAGAGTCTGTTTTTTAATACCAAGTGTGCCACATATGAGATGAGAGGCTGCAAGGAAGTATCACCATGAATGCAATAGACTGTCAAGTGATTCAGAGTGGAAGGACAGTCACTCACTGTTTGGGGAATTTCGGGATTAAGAACCTTTACAAGTGATATGGGAATAGGTGATAGTGATGGGGGGTAGTTTTAGGAACAAGAGTCAATGAAATGGCAACATATAAGTGAAATCAAGGATATGGAGGCAGTCCTTGAAATTAGAAATTAGGATTTTGTCAATGGAGGGAAGTGATGGTAAGTGATAGGGTTAGAGGGTTAACACATGGGCATAAAAGGGTATAAGGGATATGGGACAGCGAGTATAGGAGAAGGGATCGTGATATAATAGTGTGACAGTACTAGCAGTGATAACAATGATAACAATGACGAGCACAAATGAAAATGGAATGAGAGTTTAAGCACCAAAGTTCAAGTTTTAATCACCTCTTTTCAAACCCTATGGAGCAGATTTAATATGGGTGTAGGGTTTATTTTTCACCACTCAATTATTTGATATCTTCGCTTCTAAACCACAGCACCATAACTAAAAATCATTAAACAGGCTTTGTCAAACTTACTTGGAGAAAATTGCGCTGAAACAAATCGAGTTTTTATAGAGCGGAAGTGATTTGGCCTTTGGGGCTCTGTGCGCCGTGCGCACGCCCAGTGCGCCGCGTAGGCTATATGTGTCATGCACGCACAAAATAACACTGTGAAATGTGGCCCTACGCACCGCGTTCTGTGGGTGCGCCGCGCCCTGTCCCAATGCGCCGCGTTGTTTTCAAACACACAGTCGGCCCTTCTAAACGCAATTTCGTCCCTCCAAACCTCAAACTTGACTTCCTCTTGGATTTTCTCAATAACTCTTTGTTGCAAATGAATTAATAATCTTGGGAAATATCTCATATAGACATGGTTTTAATTTTTTCTTCTTCAAAATCCATTTTGTAATGTTTTTTACTTTGGCACTTTTTCATTAAATACAACTTTTGTCCTTTTGTTTCCTCACTGACTTTCTGGAGCTTGAATGATGAAATTGGTTGATTTTACAGGAATGGTGGCATCGAAACTTTTGCAAAGGATGACCAGATTTTGCATGGTGAAGTACAACATGGTGGAAAGATACATTTTATTACAAAAACAAATTTTGACAATTTCTTCTTCAAAACAGAGTTTTGAAGAAGAAACATCCTCGAGCATATTCGATGATGAAAATTTTGAACTGAAAACTTATTGAAAACCTCCTCATGGCCTGCGGGCATTGTTCAACATTTCGAAAGACCAAACCCTAGACCTAGAAACTAAAATGACTCTTTTTGACCAAAACAGCATCTATGACTGTAGATGACATAAACTAAACTTTGATGAATTTTGAGAAAATTTTGACCAACCCAGCAGGTACAAGCATGAGGGAAAATGAGAGAAAAAAACCCTTCCGTCAGACAATGGCATGCCCCTAACGGAATGCAGATGAATGACTAGAATGAGACACCTAAACAATGAAGTGCAATAAGAGAAATTATCTCTGACGGAGGGATGTAAATACCGACTCTAACATTGGCTCCAATGGGGATGGTAGCTCCTTGGAGGTGCCAAGAACAACAGATCTTTGGGAGAGCAGACCAGTGCCTTCGTCCATTGGGCTATGGAGTCCATTATTTTGACAAAACAACTCAAGACCTTTGACTGAATTTATTTGACTGAAACTTTAACTCAAACTAACTCGACTTTTAGAACAGAAATGACTGAACAAAAACGACTAAACAGACTCAAACGAAAACTGAAATCCTTCTTCAGAATTATAGCCTTCACTTCGGGCCCCAGACTGAAGAAAAGACTACAGTGCACACTTACAATGAAATTGAAATACATGATATGTACAATGACAATTATCAGCAGAAAACATATTAGAAATGGTACCGCTTAAGCAGCCGACCATTGATCGGCCCTCCCGGACAGTCTTCACCGTTCATCTCCTTCAAAAGAAAGGCGTTCTGACCTCGATATGCTACAATCTTGAATGGACCTTTCCAGAGGTTTTCAAACTTACCGTGTTTACCTTTGTCCTCATTCCTAGCATCCCACTTCAGTACCACCTCCTCTAACTGGAATTTATCCGCCTTCGCTTTCCTATCATAGATATTTTTTATTCTCTCCTGCAATTTGAATGTGTTCTGGAAGACCTCTTCTCTCGTTTGCTGCAATTGAATCATCTGATTTATCCTTCACTGCATATGGCTTTCTTCACTACCAGCCTCCTGAAGGAGCTTGACCACCGGAACAACAAGTGATGTAGGAAAGACTGTATCCACTCCATAAACCAATTCGAAGGGGGACATACCAATAGACTTCTTTTGACTTACCCAATCAGCCCATAGCGCATTTACTAGCTTCTTATGCCAACTCTTCTTATTGTTGTCCAACAACTTTTTAATGATATTGACTAGAGACTTATTGGAAGATTCCGCCAAAATTACGAAACCGGAAGATTACATGTTCATCCTCGGTATGGTCGCCACTATGTTAGTTCCCAAGTCACATATGCTAAAGTAAGGCGAGAAGAGGACAACCTCAAACCACACTCGGCCATTGTGCTTCAACCCTACGATCCAACAGGAGAGGACTCTCTGCGGGTCAATCTCAATGAAAGGAAAATATTCAAAGGTACTTGAATGACTAAAAACGGTGTTGTGTATAGCTAGATATACAAATAGGAGGATTTGATTTTTGATTTTGGAGTTTTGTTGGAAAAAGGGGAAAGGCAATTTTTTGGGCTTGGGGATGAGGCCAATTTCTTGAAGAGTTCAGAGTTGGGGAGTGAGGAAGAAATGAGTGGCTTTGATGTCTTAGATTTCAATGAATGGATTGAAAATATTTTTGAGGATCTGAAGAGGGAAAGAGAGTGCAAGGATCCTCTTCAAACTGATGAAAACATGTAAAACTAAACAAAAGTCTAAGGCAGAGCACCAACAAATCAATGAATTCTACCTCAAATACTCATTTGTTTAATTCAGAAGCATAGAGAAGGGAAATGACATACATATAAAATTAATTAAACTTACAATAACATGAGAAGAACATCATAAAAACTCAGAAGCCACAAGGATCCCAACAAGTGCTGCAAAACTCTGGTCTTTCCTTTGCCAAAAACTCAAAATGGATATACAATGAGGTGCCAAAATTTTCCCAAGAGTCCAACCAGTCCCGCCACTGAAAATGACTCAGAAAATACATGATATAGACCAGCCCAACCCAATCCCATGCCTCCAGGGGTCGAGCTCATCCTTCTAGGAGCTGTTTCAACCAATTCTAAACGTGGAACTGAAATCTAGGCAGCCAAACAACTTGCCTCTATAAGGAAGGAAACTGATTCATTCATTTAATTTTCACTTTTTAGTGAATGAATCCTCTAGAACAATTAAATATATGCCAAAATTACATCACGGTTACCAAATTACATCATTTTATATCAATCATCACATGAAAAAGTAAAACTAGTCAAAACTGGGCGAATTTCTGAGCTAAAGAGTGAAAATGAGGCAAAATTTTTCTATGCGCCGCGCTCAAAAACTCAATGCGTCGCGCCACTTTGAGCCTGTTTTTGGGGCACTTCCCAAAGTCCAAATTGAGCTCATGATAGCTCGTTGGAAATCCCTAGATGTTTAATATCCAACCCAAGTGGAATTTGTAGATTTTGATGTCATTTGTCCCTCCAAAAATTCAATCTCCCAAGACTGGTTCCTGCTGGTGCAAAAAGTGGCAGAAAGGCCATTTTCAAGGTGTTTTTGGCCCTTTAGGCAGCCCTGAATTTGATGAAATTCTTCGGCCATTCCTGAACATGCATAATATATCATGAAAAACCCAAAAATTAAAAGTTTTCCTCCAGAAGATGTTCCAATCATAAGCGCGCGTAGGGTGGCGCGACGCATCGAGCGGAAAAACTTGTTTTGCAACCAAAATTTTCAAAATGAAAAAATCTTCTCCAAATTTGCTGAAATTTGGAGTGAAGGTCTCTCATCAGTCGCACTCTCGTGAAATGCATCAAAATTCTGATATGGTATGCATAAAGGCGCGAGAATCTACCCTCATAGCTGAAATATCTAATGATGAGCTTCATTAATGGTGCATAGGACTCCTTTAGAAATCGGAACGGGAAAACCCTGCTCAGTTGCCTCAAATATCCAGGCCTGATGTAAGGTTCATAATATGCTCTATCCAGTTGCTGTCTCTTATTCCACTCCTCACCAATGTTCGGTATCCCGGTTGCCTCAGAAATGGTCTCTGGTGTCAAAGTAAAGTTCACTCCAGCAAGATTTACATGACCATCATGCAAATACAGGAAAAATAAGTGAACCAACTCTGGATGGTGCTGAATCTAAGATATCATCTCACAATACTGAAAACATGAATGTTGCTGAAAGCATGTCATTGCAAGCGGGCAGGCCTGCAATGGAGCCAAAGAAGTGGGCTCATCCCTGACGTGCCTTCCACTTTTATGAGACCTCCTCGGTACATTTAGCTCTGCGGTTGAATCAATGTCTAGCTCATATCCCTGCTCATATGATGAATTTTTTTTTGACATGATACTGAAATGTGTTTGTCAATTGTATGTGCTGATATATGTATGGTGAAAACAATAGTTTGGTGTATGCTTTAATGCCACATGTGCCACATATGAAATGAGAGGCTGCAAGGAAGTGTCACCATGAATGCAATAGACTGTCAAGTGGATTCAGAGTGGAAGGACAGTCACTCACTGCTTGGGGAATTTCAGGATTAAGAACCTTTACAAGTGATATGGGAATAGGTGATAGTGATGGGGGGTAGTTTTAGGAACAAGAGTCAATGAAACGGCAACATATAAGTGAAATCAAGGATATGGAGGCAGTCCTTGAATGTGGAAATTCGGATTTTGTCAATGGAGGGAAGTGATGGTAAGTGATAGGGTTAGAGGGTTAACACATGGGCATAATAGGGTATAAGGGATATGGGACAGTGGGAATAGAAGAGGGACTGTGTTATAATAATGTGATAGTACTAGCAGTGATAACAATGATAACAATGGCAAGAGCACAAATGAAAATGGACTGAGAGTTTAAGCATCAAAATTCAAGTTTTAATCACCTCTTTTCAAACCCTATGGAGAAGATTTAATATGGGTGTAGGGTTTATGTTTCACCACTCAATTCTTTGATATCTTCACGTCTAAACCACAACACCATAACTAAAAATCATTAAACAGGCTTTGTCAAACTTACTTGGAGAAAATTGCACTGAAACAAATCGAGTTTTTATAGAGCGGAAGTGATTTTGGCCTTTGGGGCTCTGTGCGCCGCGCATGCACAAAATAAAATTGTGAAATGTGGCCCTATGCGCTGCACTCTGTGGGTGCGCCACGGCCTATCCCAATGCGCCGCGCTATCTTCAATCACAGAGTCTGCCCTTCTAAAACACAGTTTCGACCCTCAGACTTCAAACTTGACCTTTCCCTAGGATTTTCTGAATACTCTTGATGCAAATGAAATGAATGGATTTGAGAAATATCTCATATAGACATGGTTTTAATTTTTTCTTCTTCAAAACCCATTTTGTAATGTTTTTGACTTTGGCACTTTTTCATTAAATACAACTTTTGTCTTTTTGTTTCCTCACTGACTTTCCGGAGCTTGAATGATGAAATTGGTTGATTTTACAGGAATGGTGGCATCAAAACTTGGCAAAGGATGACCAGAGTTTGCATGGTGAAGTACAAAATGGTGGAAAGATACATTTTATTACAAAAACAAATTTAGACAATTTCTTCTTCAAAACAGAGTTTTGAAGAAGAAACATCCTCGAGCATATTAACGATGAAAATTTTTGAACTGAAAACTTATTGAAAACCTCCTCATGGCCTGTGGGCATTGTTTAACATTTTGAAAGACAAAACCCTAGACCTAGAAACTTAAATGACTCTTTTTGACCAAAACAGCTTCTATGACTGTAAATAACATGAACTGAACTTTGATGAATTTTGAGAAATTTTGACCAACCCAGCAGGTACAAGCATGAGAGAAAATGAAAGAACAAAACCCTTCTGTTAGACAATGGCATGCCCCTAACGGAATGCAGATGAATGAGCGGAATGAGACACCTAAACAATGAAATGCAATAAGAGAAATGATCTTTGACGGAGGGATGCCAAAGACCGACTCTATGAGAATCTACTATCCCTATCAAGAAATATGGTCTTTGGCAACCCAAAATGAACCAAAATATGCTCCAAGAAGAGCTTATGAGTTGATTTTGTTTTGACAACCTTCTTATAGGGTGCCAAAATTATCGTCCAAAGGAAGCGATCAACAACAAAAAAAAACACATTTTCTACCATGCTTGGTTGAGGATAAACATTATCTAGAGTAGGAAAATACCTACTATTGAAAAATGCAGCAAGAAAATCTCAATTTGATTTTGCCTTGGTCAAATTGAGAAAAATCAGATTTCCACATCAATGGACAACTTGGAGGCAGTTAACTAAGATGACATGGATCTTGTCACTAATTTAGCTTAGTAAATTCGAGTTAGAGGAGTTGGAATTCAGTTAAGCATGTTTGATTGCTAATTTTTAGCAATCAAGGTCAATTATTTCAAGTTGTTTTCAGTTAAACTAGTTTTAACTATTGGAGGAACTAGTGGAAGGCTAGTTGTGTAGTGGGACTTTAGTCTAACTCAGTGATCATCCAAATAACTGATCAATCATCCAGATAGAGGTTCCTGCAGGTCACGAAACATATGAATGGGCTAGTCCAAATTTCCAGAGCGACTCTTTTATAGATATCCGATGCTCTATTTTTCCCCTCTGTATCAGACTACAGATTATATTTCTCCATCCTTTTTTGAACAGTTTGTTAGATATTTGACTTTTTATGTAAATATTTAGGTCACCAAGGTCAGTTGTTGATTTTTATTTACTGCCAGATTGGACTTATTATGAACAGATCGGTATATATATCAGTTCTCATTCCAGGTTGCGCGGACAGAATGGTTTTGATGTTTGGTCTCAAAGTGGTTTTTGTCACTGACATATTACTTTGGATGTTGTACTACTCATGGCTTTGGCCACTGACAAATGGTTTTTTTGGTTTTACTAAACTATCAATAGACCTAAAACGTCTAGATTCTCTATTTATAACCCCGATTAACGTAAACAAGATGGAATTTTGATGTGAATGTTAGCTTACTTGTGATATAAGCGATCGCCAAAGAAAAAACCCCGGACACCGCAAGAGAGACCTTGATCCTCGCTCTGTGTTTGTCCAGGGCCAAGTCCAGCAAAATTATCCTCACCCCACCAAGCAATAACATAAACCCTGATGATATCCATTCGATAATATATTGCCCGTTCACTCTTTCGGAGAGGAATACCACTGGTTTTATGTTCCTGTGACAGGATCCTGCGCGCTGCCAAAGCCTGGTGGATTGACGATGAAATCGTAGATGAAGCCGGAGACCACCAAGAAATAGGTGGCCAAGACGAGGGAGAAGACAGTCATGGCTGAGTGCATCGAAAAGGAGGGCACCTTCAGGTGCATGCGGGGTACTCTGAGAGCATTGTAACGAAGATTCGGGATGAGAAGCAAGGGATCCATTGAAGATGACGATGATAAGTCTTCGCTTGACGATTCCGAGCTCTGGTGATGAACATTCACAGATGACCAACCGAAGAAGTTTCGTTTTACCATTTATTGCCCCGACACCCTTAATAAATAAGAATTGTGGGACTTTACCGGAAGTTTCCCTGTAAAGAGCTAGCTTCAATGTGCGGTGGCGGAGAGAGCTCTTATGTGGGATGATACAACATATTAGCATTAGCAATCGTAGGAAGGTTATTGAGTTTACCCATCAGCAACCCTCATGAATCTATCTTCCCCTCCCTTTATTTTCCAGGTTACCCGATTCGACTGACTGACATCTAAATAGGGAAGCTCGTGCCAAAGCTGGCTCAACCTTGGATGAATAGCCAGTGTTTTTGGGTGCATTATAGTGACAGAACCACTACGAGTAGTTGCCACACCAGTCTCTTGCAAGTAGAGGAACGTCTGTCGACATTTTTCCAGGGACGGGGTTTTGCTCACGGATGGAATTTCAATGACCGAATTGAGATGAAGATTTAAGCTTTTGCCTCAGAAATTTGTCTTTCCCTCGCTTACTTGGGTTTTTGATGTGACTCCGAGGTATTAGTTACCTAGCCTTTTAGGTTGGGTTAGCTCAAAATGATGTTCGCCAGATAATGAATCCATAAAACATATAGACAAAATTCATCATTTCATTAATGTAAAACTGAATTTAATTACATTTTTATTAAAATTTATGGAAGAAAACACATTTCATTATGGGAAACAAATATATCCTATATAAATTGAAAAAGTTCTATCTTGATAGAAGTATGAGATACTTTCTATTCATTTAGTAGGTTTTAGGTTATTTTTTATTTAATTTGGAGACTCTCAATGTTTTGGTGAAAAGTTTATTGGAATTTTGTTCATATTATCACTTTCCACTAGAATTTTGGAGAAATCAATTGTCACCATGACTTTCACTTAATTTTAGATAAACTAATATCACTTTATTTCCACTAATATCATTGAGCATTGTTCATTTCAAATAAATGTTTTTGTATACCTAAATTAGCATCCAAGGGTTTAGTTTCCATGGTAGTGGTTCAAGCTTACATACATGTTAGCTAACTCTAATAATATTATCTTGTAACAAGTTTATAAATTGATTCAATTGATCTCATTTTTATGTTAATAACTCAATCACCTAAATATTGGTGGTGAGATTGAAAATGGGGTTGTTCTATAATGTTCATGAAACATGAGCCTAATATATATTCCACGTGTCTTTATTTTAACCTTATCTTGATGGTTATTTTAACAAACTATTTTGTCAAAAAAAAACCCACGCCTCCCTTTGGTGAACCCTATGAAAGTTGATGGTAAGGCCATAGATAGTCTTTTTTGTATAATCACCAATGATGGGGGGTATACTTGTAAGCAGAGTATTAATATACTTGAGAGTTTAGAACTCATGGTGCTCCCACTATAGATGAGTTAGAACCCTAAAATGTGTGTTCTAGTTTTTTCCCTAGCCAAATCTAGATGGCCCTGGGCAACATCTTTATGTTGCTAGTGACCCTTGTTGGTATTATATGGAATGCAATCTTGTTAGGAAAACATCTTCCATAGGCCATAGAGTTTCATTCTTCTTTGATTGTTGTTCATGTTGAAGTGTTTTGCTTTTTGTGAAAGAAATGAAATGAAATCTTATTTTATGTTAAAGAGCCTTCATAAAATTTCTCATGGTATGATAGCACACTAATTTGTATGAACCTACCCTTGTAGATTATAACGCAAGTGCAAAGGATTTAGATAAAAGGGGGGTATTTATAGCAACTACTAGAATTATAGGGTGTTGCCCCTTGCAACATGAGTAAGGAGCACCTTGGCCCTTTCGCCACCTATTCAAACTATTTTTAATGTGATGATAATAGGTCATGTCACATGGTCAATGGGAATATTTGTGAAAGGAAGGGATGCAAACACAACTAGCCTCCTTCTTTAGTGAATAGCAACAAATTCTTGAGTATTGTGTCGAGCATTTTTTTAGGCATTGAAGACTCCTAAGACATGATCCTTTGGTTACTATTGGAGTCTATTCGAAGGGGTAAGGCACATAATTGAGTTGGAATGTTAGTGTAAGACATAAATCCAATAGCTAGGTTCTAGGGTGTGCCAACGTATGCTATGAAGTGTTAGGGAGACAAAAGGGAGAACTAGGTCAAATTAATGCATGGAAAAGAATGAATAACAGTTTGTGACAGGAAGTGACAGGAAGTGTCAGTGAGTTCCAAGTGTGTTAAGGAGGGAGTGAAAAGGTATGTTAGGCATTGTTAAGGCATGCTAGAGTCGAGGGAAACATGCCAAGATGTGTCAGGTGTCATGATGTGTCAATGCATGCCAGGGAGTGTTTGGGAGTGCTAGGGAAACACAAGGGAGCACTAGTTTGAAATGCATGGAAATGAATGAATAAGAATGTGTGTTAGGGAGTGTCAGTGAGTTATAGGTGTGCTAAGGAGGGAGTGACAAGGTATGCTAGGTAGTTCCAAGGAATGCTAGAGTTACAGGGCAGCATGTCAAGATGTGCCAAGTGCTAGGGTGTGTCAATGCATGCCAGGGAGTGTTAGTGAGTGCCATGGAAACACAAAAGAAAAATAGTTCAAAATGCATGGAAATGAACGAATAAGAGTGTGTGATTGGGAATATATGTGAGTTGCAGGTGTGCTAAGGAAGGAGTGACAAGGTTATATGTTAGCTAGTGCTAAGGCATGCTCGAGTGCTAGGGTATGTCAGGGAGTGGTAGTGTGTGTTAGGGAGTGCCAAATGCCAAGGACTACGGGGGATACTAACATGTGCCACATAGTGCCAAGAAATTTTAAGATTCACCATGTGATATGTCATGTAAATATGTAAATTGCGTTGCTAAGTTGTTTTACTACCACGGTTGAATGTGATCCTTGCATTGGTAACTTGTTAAGTGGCATGAGTTGAGATTGGACATGACTAGCATAGGATGACTTATAGGTAGTTCTTAAGTGAACAAGGCATATGTTGAATTTTCACGACAAAAGAGAATTTTGGTTTGGTCTTAGAATCTTTGATTCAAACACACTCAAGTGCCACAACATATCTACTTTAATGCACAACGAAATATACACACATCAAGGAATCAACTAGTGCACATGAAAATTTTTAACTTTTTCAAACCTTCTTCATTATATTACAAACTATAATACAATAGGCTAGAGCTCCTGTACCAGGGATCATGACCCTTTACAATCACATTGATACAAGGAATACAACTAGGGCTTGGTGTTAGTCCTTTGAAAACCAATCTATGAACAAGACAACATTTGACCTACTTGTTGATGGTGGCCACACATAACCCTTTCAGTCCACGTGTCCTGAACACATATGGAAGGTCCTCTTGCCTCCCATTCTGAAACTCCTTAATCCCCCTCTATGAATGAGCTCAACTCCTTTAGTTTACTGAACTCAGCTAAAAAAACTATGTCGTCTAGCTACCTCCTTTTTCCTTCAAGTTCAGCAACACTTAGGGTCTTTGATCAGTTGTTCACAAATCCGTTTGTGAACATCTCTTTGGTCTGCCCACTTTTTCCATACAACTACTCCATGATGAAAAGTATAGGGTTATGGAGTTTTCCCTTCTTCTCACTAAATCAATCCTCTGCAATACATTGAACTAGGTATAGTTGGTTGGCCCACTTGACTGCTACTTTAGTCCTTCAAAGTTTGCACATCGTTATATGCAATACACCTGCCCTTCTACCAATCTTGTTTTGCTTCACAAGTATATAACTTAGGGCTCTTCTTTGACAGTCACCTAAAAACCCTCCAACTGTACTTAGACTTCCATCAATTTTCCCAACCACAATCAATCCTTTTATTAGTCTAGGGCCCACGACACTGCCCTCATCTAGGGCTCTTCAAATTTTCCACCTAACAATGATCTGATTCCTCCCAAAATCATTGTTCTTGTGTACCAATTTATTTTTTGTCTAGTCTATGAATAGATCTGAACTACTCCTCTTATCTTCCTTCTAACAATTTGTATATGATTGAACTTGGGTCACAAATAATCCACTAATTATCCATTGAATAATTTTTATAGGTTGCATCATATCTCTGTCCAAAACTCTATGGACCAATCCACCGAAATAAACTCATCTTCATGTCAATCCATTCTTCGTATGCCACATTTCTTCTGCTCAGGTTCCACCCTCCTTTGGATCTGTTATCTCCACAAATAGTTCCGCAAACCATATTCCATATTTGTGGTTTATATTGTAGAGATAAACCTCACTCTAAGGGTCACAACCCCTCTTCTTCTACGCAGATTTGTCACACTCTTAAGGGCATACCTTATGGACTAAACATGCTAGGAAACCACCGTAACTAGGGAATTATACTTTTTTTCTAATTGCTTTAGAACAAACACTATCCACCCAGGGAAAAAACAACAAATATTTCCTCCTTAAGAGACTAGGCCTAGCTCATATGGATCCGTAGATTCTGGGCATTTATTTGACTGAATCTTGACTTGAACTTAAGATCTCTACGACCCTCAAACTAGGGTTACCTCAATCAATATTATGCTTGCATCTACTTCTGTTCTAGCCCTAAATTCCAATGCATGCCCTCCTTCATTTGTGTTGGTATTTACCACAGACCTTGCGCCCTACTAACCACCACAAGACAGGGTCTAAACCCTCTCTGCTATTTTAGAATTTGATGTGGCCTTCACACAAAGAGACCATTGAAATCACATGCCCATATTATCATGAGAATTTTAACTTTTTTTATGTCTATCTCTCTATTATTTCTTGCCCCATTTGAAATGTCATCCTTATTTTCTATGTGTTTTCTTCAATATAGTGTGAATATTTTTCCATCACACAACTTCTGTGGGGTTTGTCTACGCAAATAGCTTGTAAGGCCCATTCATCAAGGTATTTGATGAAATGAAATGATTATCGATGATCACCAACTAATGGTACCTACAAAGATTTACTCTAACAATTCTACAGTTTTCCTGTGCCAACAATTATACAACATTTTAACCTCATGAACTAGTCTCCTATGTTCTCTTAGCTGATGCTATAAGCACTTATTGTTGTTGTCAAAGATTTTACTCTCTAGTCCCATTGAGCTATTTCAGTTATTTGTGGACATTGATCTATTTTCATTTCATTTCTTCAATTTTTATGACTGTTATGCATTACCTTTGGCTAGTGCCTTCTTTCTTACCTATTCTTTTTCTGCTTAAGCATTCCAGCCAGCCAGAGCAACAGGGGCAGCAGGAGCCACGCAGTCCAGCCAGAGCCCAGCAGGGGCAGCACAGAGGCAGCAGGAGCCACGCAGGGCTGACGCGGGCCCAGTCAAGGTAGCGCAGGGGCAGTGTAAGCCCTTCAAGTGGACGCAGGCCCTTACTGAGTAGCGTAGAGGTCGACGCAAGCTAGTCAAGCTGACGTAGAGGGATTCAGAGTAGCGTATTACTATCGTTTTTATTTCTCTGTTGGGTGAACCAGTTTTGGTGCCCAGGATTGTTGTACTTTGAAACTGCATAATAATGAAAACCCTCTAGAGCTAGCTGCACCGGTTTTCCCGCATTGGGTTTTTTTCAGGGACAGTTGTCCCGAAAATCTGTGTGTCACTTTGTCTATGAGCATGTTATTCAGTATTTTATTTGTATGTGTAGGTTGCTAGTTGTATTTACTATTTACTTCACTAATTTACTGAATATTTCATAAATTAACTTGTAACTTAATTCAAGTAGGAGAAGTAAATCAAGATACTGTAGTAGGGTTTCTTAGATTAAGAAATTTTCACATTCCCTAGGTCTAGCCCCATTAGGTCACCTAGGGCAACAATTTCCCATGAATCTAGCTAGAGGAAAAAATCTATCTCCTAGAGGCAGTTGTGTTGATGGGTGCCCTCACTCTCCTCAAAAATTGGGCCAATTTTGATGGTGGAATCTCTGGATACCTCAAGCCCTAGCTCTAGGATCAAGTTTTTCCTAGGTGTTCCCAAGGATAGAACCTAGTAGGATCAATTTGACCTATCGAAGTAAAAACTCTTGTCTGATCCTTTCCCATCACCTTGTCTAGGATAGGAACATCATTGGTTGCTAAATTCCATCCCCGAACCTGGGCTGGGTCCACTTGGCCCCGTGTGGTCCCATTTGGTGTCAAAGGCCTTTCATCAAGGACCATTTGGGAATCCAAGTTCCCAAAGGATTTTAGGGATTGAGAACTTCCTTCATAAGTCTTATCTTCTCCCTCAACCCTTCAATCCCCCTCCTCTCTCCATAGAAGATAAATTCCCTTGCTTAAAAGGAAAGCAAGTCCCACTCTTTATTTTATCTTAGGGAAATGGTTTTGAGGGTCACTTCCCACCTATTCATTGACCTATACTCTACAAGTGACTTCCTAAACTACCGGGACTCCACCCATCGGTGAAAGTCCGTGAAGAGCAAGGAGCCTTATCTGTGGTGACAATGGGCTAAGCCTCCATTGTTTCCCTTGTCCTAGTAGTTGCCCTCTTAGGAACCCCTTTTAGGTCCACGACTAGTTTGAGTGGTAACAAGTTGTTCACAATTCCATTTGTGAACAACTCTTTGGTATGCCCACTTTTTCCATACTACGGCTCCAAGATGAGAAGTCCAGGGCTATGGAGGTTGCCCTTCTTCTCACTGAATCAATCCTCTACAATATAGTGAACTAGGGCTAGTTGGTTGGCCCACTTGACTGTTACTTTAGTCCTTCAAAGTCTGCACATCCTTAGGCCCTATACACCTTCCCTTCTACCAATTTTGTTGTCCTTCACTAGAACAAGAATAAGGGCTCTTCTTTGACAGTAACCTAACAACCCTCCAACTGTACTTGGCCTACCATCAATCTGCCCAACCACAGTCAATTCCTTTTACTGATCTAGGGCCCACAATATTGTCTTCATCTAGGGCTCTTCAAATCTTCCACCTAACAATGGTTTGAGTCCTCTCAAGATCATTGTTCTTGTGTATCGACAATTTGATCTTTGTTGTCCAATATATGAACAAATATGAACTACTCCTCTTATCATACTTCTAACAATCTGTAGATGACTAAACTAGGGTCACAAATCAGCCACTAACAGTCCATTTACTAATTTTTTATAGGTTTCTTCAGATCTTTGTCTAAAACTCTATGGAAATTCCACCAAAATCAACTCCTATGTAGGTCAATCCATTCTTCATATGGCACATTTCTTCTGCATGCTCAATCTTCTGCTCAGGTTCCACCCTCCTTTGGATCTGTTGTCTCCATACACACTGAATCTGCAAACCATCTTCCAAATCTGCGGTCTTTATTGCATAAATAAACCTCGCTCTAAGGGTCACAACCCATATTCTTCTACACTAATTTGTCACAGTCTTAAGGGCATACCTTAACTAAACATGCTAGGAAACTGTCCTAACTAGGGCATTATACTTATGTACTTCTAACTGTTGTAGAACAAACCTTATCCACACATAAAAAAAACACGACTCTTGCATCCATAAGAGACTCGACCTAGCTCATATGGATCCATAGATTCTGGGAATTTCTTTGACTGAATCTTGACATGAACTTCAGATCTCAATGTCGACCCTCAAACTAGGGTTAACTCAATCAATATTATGCCTGTGTCGACTTCTGGTATAGCTTTAAATTATAGCGCAAGCCCTCCTCCATTTATGTTGGTCTTTATCACAGACCTTGCGACCTAATAACCACCACAAGGTAAGATGGTATCAACCCTATCTTCTATTTCATGTAGAAAATCTAACCAACGAGATTCAATCTGATCTTGTAATGTACTAAAACAAGACATTGAATCCTTCCTACAATTTGTGGAAACAAAACACGATCGCACAATCACATATAAGTAAGAGAAACAAGTTATCAATCGCACAACAAAAGATGTATCTGGGGAAGAAACTGCTCAAAACCCTCTATCTCTATTTTGTATTAAGTCAAGGAATCATGAAACAATACAATGCTTAATATCTCTTGAGATTCTCCAACACTCTGCCAATTGTCTCCTGCTGATCTAGGAAAAATCGGTCTAGTACTTAGCCAATTCTCGGCCTTCCTTCAGCCTGCCTTGCTCACGTAATTCCTATGGAATTATCTCCATATTAATTAGGAAAATCAACCTTCCTTGATTGCGTAATCCATCATGGCATCCCAATGACTTTATAATTGCACATGGGAAATTTTCTATAAATACAACTGATAGTTATGTTCCTCTGAACTGTGTTACAATAAGGATCAAGGGTCTTTTTATTATTTAAATTAAGTTAAAACCCTAAAGAACCAAAGTTCTAACCCGAGGAGATGTAACACCAAGATTTTATGGGCCTCGTTGGGGTTAGTTGGGCAGCCACTTCCCGGGTCGTAACTTGGTCATATGATCTTTGTTTGACGCACATGATACCTTGTTAGAAATATCTCTCCGAGGACTACAAATACTAATGTGATTTCAAGGAAATCACCGAACCTTTCATGCCCAAAAAACGTTGTTTGGGGCCTCAAAACGGCTCCGGAATTTCAGGACCCAAAAAACTGCAAAAATAGTAAATTGTGCTATAATTAAGGAAACTGAAAAACTAAAAGAGACAATGGCGAGGGCCCAAGTGGAATAGGTGGGTGGCCACCAATATCCACCTCGATCACCTTAAATTGAATTTCTTGAGCTAACTCAATCATCATGACTTAGTTAATTGACACAAGTTGTTATGAGACGAAATTACAATTTATTGTCCAATTTATTTAAGGGAAAAATAAATTAGATGCCTCACATTCCTCACTCCTAGTACATCAAAATTCCTCACCAGTGTGGGTGCATTTTTTTTTTGTCCTTTCTAGTCGCCAATTTCACTGTTTCTTGTTGCAAATTTCAACACTCCCTCTCAACAAGAAAGGAATTCAATCTATCCCCATCCGGTACCTTTGGAATGTTCTGCATGCTACACTTCTCTAGTGTTGTTTGCACCTGCAAATCCTGAAACTGAATAGCCTCCAAACAACTAAATCAGTATAATGCATCTGTCATTAAAGTCTTCTTACTACTACTAGCTACTGCACCTGTCTAATACTGGATTCTCTACGCTGCTACTAACATCTGCATCCGTGCCCTTTGAACTGTTTCTAACTCTGATTTGTGCTCCAATATTTGGCATCTGTCACACTTATTTTTGTCTTGCTGACATCTGAATACATCAATCTAACTGATCCTTCCTACTACTATTGTACTATGGGCTCCTCGTAGCCAAGTTCGATCCATGAGACATGCCATCTCAATGGACCTTTCCCAAATTTCTTAACTTGGAATTATGTCTACACATCACCCCACCTTACACCTCAAGGTATGGTTGCTCCCTCTTCCCATCTAGCTCGAAATTTCCCCCTCATGGAGCTCTCTGCTTGAGTGGAGTACGCTTCCACTCGGTCTTCTCTCTGCTTCTCCAATTGTGGCAGCTACTCCACAACCTTTTGAGACTACTTCTCATGAGGATGCATGTTGAGAGGTAATTTATGCTCCCTCTAAACCACCAAGTCTCTAACTTCTGCCTTTCTCCTCAAAGCTTTGCATGCATATGGTACCTCAAGTGCATATAGGTTCTTGACTCGCGCACAATGTAATTGTCCCGACATTACAAAAAGTTTCTAAAAAAGAGTTGATTTTAAATCGATGATATCTCCCTCATCTGAGCTCCGATTCGACCAAATTTATTTATTTATTTTTATTTTTATTTTTTATTTTTTTTGGGTAGATTTTCACAATGAATCCAAATATTCTACTTGTTTTTGAAAATTTTACACCAAAATCTTCAAATATTCTCTGCAAACTCGCCACCCAAAAAATTCCTGCTCTGATACCATGTAGAAAATCTAACCAACGAGATTCATTCTGATCTTGTAATCTACTAAAACAAGATACTAAATCCTTCCTACAATTTGCGGAAACAAAACATGATCGCACAATCACATATAAGTAAGAGAAATAAATTATCAATCGCATAGCAACATGATGTATTTGGGGAAAGCAACTACTCAAAACCCCTCTATCTCTATTGTGTATTAAGTCAAGGAATCTTGAAACAATACAATGCTTAATCTCTCATGAGATTCTCCAACACTCTATTAATTGTCTCTCGTTGATCTAGGCAAACTCAATCTAGTAGCCAATTCTCATCCTTACTTCAACCTGCCTTGCTCATGCAATTCCTAGGGAATTAACTCCTTATTAATTAGGAAAATCAGTCTTCCTTGATTGCGCAATCCATCATGGCATCCCAATGACTTTATAATTGCACATGGGAAATTTTCTCTAAATACAAATGATAGTTATGTTCCCTTTAACCTCTGTCTCAATTGGGTATTCCTTGAAACTGACATGCATGCAACTATTAATAGATAATTATCAATTATCTGTTTGATCACTCATTGTGAATTTTTAATTTGATTCACTGGACCTCTCACTATCTCATCACTCAGTTAGAACTAGTTAAACTAATTTTAACTCATTTAATTGAGTTAATTACACTTGCACCCCACTAATGCATCAACTTCAACTAGACCCCAAAAATATTAGAATCCCTCTAGATGCCTCATCTTAGACCCTCAACTCGAATTTCTTGAGCTAACTCGGTCATCATGACTTAATTAACTGACACAAGTTGTTATGAGATGAAATTACAATTTATTGTCCAATTTATTTAAGGGAAAAATAATTTAGACGCCCCACATTCCTCACTCCTAGTGCATCAAAATTCCTCACCAGCGTGGGCGCAATTTTTTTTTGTCCTTTCTGGTTTCCAATCTCACTATTTCTTATTGCAAATTTCAACATTTTAGAATTTGATGTGGCCTTCACACAAAGACACCATTGAAATCACATGCCCAAATTCTCATGAGAAACCTACCTTAAGCTTGATATGCCAGAAGAGAAGCAACAATATGCCATCCTACTTCCTAGCGCAAACCAACCATTAAGGTATGCAACATTCTTTTGAACCCTCACATGATGATCTTGCTCTTGGAGGATGATCATGACCTCCCTTTAGCAACCCTTACTCGGCCCTTGTACTTGACCTACTTTAGGACTACATCTCTCTTCACCCCCTTGATGTGCCAAATAGTGGGAATACATGTCAAACATGCTAAGATGTGCCAAGTGATAAGGCATGCCAAGATGTGCAAGGGTGTGTCAATGCATGTCAGGGACTGTCAAGACAACAAAATGGGGAAAAAAGTTAAACTACAAGGAAATGAACACATAAGAGGGTTAATAAGGCATCAATTTACCTTTTCCAAGAGGGGCATGCTAGGCCCACCAACACTAAGCGGCAATAGGTGCCAAGTGCGAAGTCTTAGTGCATTCTAAGTGCCAAGTATTCCTTTTTTGCTTCTCATCTACTTTCCAACAATTGATCATGACAAATAAATTTAATATTAAACCATGCCAAATCACACCAAGGCATCTCAACGTATTCCATACATGCTAAGACTTTCCAAGCGCCAACACGTGCCAAGCACCAATATGCGTCAGGGACTAATGTTATGCATGTTATGAAATGGAAGTGAATGTTGAAGAGTGCTAAGATGTGCTAGAGAGTGGTAATGCATGTTGATGAGTGTTAAGGAGTACTAGGAAAAAAAATTAAGGGAGCACTAGGTAAAAATTCATGGAAGTTAATGAATATGAGGAACGTGTACTGTCAGAGACTAGTGTTAATGAGTGTTAGTTGTCATGCCAAGGAGAGAGTGACAAGGTATGCTAAGCATTGGTAAGGCATGCTAGGGAATATCAAGGCATGTCAAGAATTCCCAAAGTGTGCTTGGGAGTTCCAAGGTGTGCTAATTATATCATGTGCCAATTAATAGTGCCAAGATATGCCAATACATGCTGGGTGCTAAGGATGTGGTGCAGGGGACCAGGGTATGTCAATATGTGTCAAGGAAACAAAAGGAAGAACCAATAAGAGGGTTAATAAGTCAGGAATTTATCTTTTTGAAAAGGGGCATGCTAGGCACACTAATAATAGGTCCCAATACATGCCATGTGGTATTGTGTGCCAAGTGCTAATTTATGTCAATGCATTCAACCAAGGTGTTCTAGGGCATGCTAGGGACTATATGCAGCATGCCAACACATGCTAGGAGAGTTCCATGTTGTGCTAGCACATGCCACCATGTGCTTGGGCGTCAATGTCATCACAAGATGTTCTAGGTACAAATATGTTCCAAGACATGTGGGGTGCTAAGAAATGTTAGTGTGTGCCAAAGCATTAATTTATGGTGTGCCCAGATTGTTGAGGATTATTAGGTCTTTCTCATTAATAGAATTGTCAGAGCTTGATTATGTATTAAATAATATATTTCCTACACACAATAGTGGAACTTTATCTAAAGGGAATTTGCTAGATAATAAACTTAATAGATATGAATCATGTGTTGACTCATAGGAAATCTCTATTCGACTAGTCATTACTTTAGGGAAATGATACACACTAATTACTTCTTAAAAAATTGACTGACCCTAACCACTATGGCCTTGGACATATTATAAAAAATACTCCACAATAATGGTATTAAATTGTTATCTTTTGACAAAAAATATATTAATAGGCACATAGCATCATCAAAAACTCATTGGAATGATCAATGATGACGGACATTTTTTGACCATCACCAAAAGTAACAAAAAGAGTATTGGTGAGGGTCATTAAAAGTTCGTCACTAGAAGTGTCACCAAAGAGAGAATTAGTGATGGGCCTTTAACGACCCTCACCAAAATTTTCATTGAAAATGTCTTTGGTGATGGACCATAAAGGACCATCACTATATACACTTACAGTGACGGTTTTTTAATGATCAATGATGACGGACATTTTTTTACCGTCACTAAAAGTAACAAAAAGAGCATTGGTGAGGATCATTAAAAGTTCGTCACTAGAAGTGTCACCAAAGAGAGAATTAGTGATGGGCCTTTAACGACCCTCACCAAAAGTGTCGTTGAAAATGTCTTTGGTGACGGACCATAAAGGACCATCACTATATACACTTACAATGATGGTTTTTTAATGACCGTCACCATATGTGACATTGGTGACGGATGTTAAAGGTCTGTCACAAGCATGACCCTCACCAATGTGTTTTTTTCTTGTAGTGATTAATGATAGCATTTAGAGGTCTTAGGTCTTTAGACGTGTTCCGACGTCGTTAAACATAGCAGCTTTCATTAATTGTCTGCGATACATTCTGAGTGTGATACATCATTCCACATACGTAAGAAATAGGGTAATTTTGAGGTCTAAAATGGGCCTCTTGAGGAACTTATAAAATAATAGTGGAAATAATAAAATAATATTTGATTACATCATCAAATTTTAGAGGGAAAAAAGAAAAAACTACTTTTTCAACTCGTATTTTCAACTTATCTTCCAAATTGTTTACTCAAATTTCAAGCAAGAGTACTCTTTGGATGAAAATTTTAATTCCTCATCCAGGGAGTACCAATGTTTCATAGTTTCCATGGACCCTTCTACACGAAAAATGAGAAATACATGAAAAACGTGATTGCAATCACGTTCTTCATGTATTTCTCATTTTTTGTGTAGCATTTTCCATCGAAAGTATGCAACATGGGTACTCCTTAGATGAGGAATTAAATTTTACATCCAACGAGTACTCTTGCTCGAAGTTTGAGTAAAAAATTTGGGAGATAAGTTGAAAATATGAGTAGAAAAAACAGTTTTATTATTTTATTATTTTTTAATCTTTTTACCCTTTTACTTAAAAAATGGTGAATCATCCCCCATGATTAACATCATCATCTTGAATCTTATTGGTTCTTATAAATATTATTTTAGTTGTACAATTTCCATAGGAGGCTCATTTTATACCTCAAAATTCCATAATGTATTTCAGAGCTCGTCCACGTACTTTCGGGTATATCGTGTAGTGTTCTTGTTTGAAAAGTATAAGGGGATGCTCTCACTGTGCAGTTTTGCATTAGACAATGCTAATATGGATTAGGCATCCACGTACCTTCGCGTATATTTGGGAGGAGAACTTTAGGTTTCTTACCATCCATAGGTAACCGAGTCGGCCACTTTGTACTTGTGATACACCAAAGACAACATTCGGGGAGATTGCCTGCACGTATAGTAAGTCCTTGGTTTAATGAGGCAGTATATTGTAGTTTGAAGTTGCTTGGTAAACCTTTTACATAGTATCATCCTCTTTTTGTTTTTTTTTTTGCATAAAATTAATCAACAATCGTGGAAGAAGATCAACCCCTTCCCCATCGTTTGCGTAGGACAACGAATAAACCTGCATTACCACTAGAAGCTACTCCTAGTAGACGAAGGCGTGCTCACCCTGGAAAGTCTGGTACCTCTGGAACTCTTGGTTCTACATAATACGATATACTAGAGACATCTGATCCTTTGAGTACTGACTCTTGAGTTGTTTTAACTGATCCAAGTTTATCTGCTACTCTCGAGACAAAACTCTCACAGTTACCTGAGGACACTGAAATTCAATCCAATGAAACAGTAAATCCTGAACCCGAGTTTGTTCAACTGGAATTCGATCTAGTAGTTGATCCCGAAGTCGAACAAAAAGAAGGTATTTTAGTTCAACCAGATAATCCTCAGCCATTTGTAACCATCGATTCTTCCACTTTACTATGGAGTTTACTGCCTGAAATTGATCTCGGCCTTACGGTGAAGTACTTCCACCTGGTTTGATTTTGATAGAGGAAGAAATTCAGGAAGGGATAATTCAGGAGAGCTTTTCCTAATTTTACCTACTCTACTTCCTTTGATAATTTTTACTCTCAATTTCCCATAGATTTGTTAGAGTATTTAATGGGTTATTTAACCATGACAGAGACAAAATCTCAAACTATATCGTCTTTTACGACTCAGCTTCAACTACTGTCGCTTCATCTTCGATGTTTTCGACAACACCCGAGGAACATCTACGTGGTGGTCCATCTGTCCCAGTGGGTTACTAATATTTAAATGGAACCTACTCTGGTGTCTCCTCTATTCCATGGAATTCACCCATGTCATCATATAGAATTATATCTGGTTCATATATTACGAGTACTAAATGGCTTGACCCTCAATATCAGGTTGGTCCGTCTAATTACCATCCATCTTATCCAGTATCTGATGGATACCCTTCATATGAAATTCAGTATGTGAATTATCCCTATACTCCATATGTTGGGGAGCCATAGATGTTCGATCCATATGGCAGTACTCCGTCGTATTTAATCCATTGTATGTTGGAATGCCTATTTGCCAATGGCAACCCACTTTTCCTATTCAACTGCAAATGGTTGTGTATCAATATCAACCAGCTCAACCTGTCACATATGCACCTACTACTCCTGTCATTTCTTCTATGGTTGTTGCTCAGTCTGCACAAGCGGCTAGTTTACCTTTCTCACAGGTATTTAATAACCATATGTATCAGGAATTTCACAACCGTAGGCTAGTTTACCTTTGTCACAGGCTTCTCCTGGCCTTTTATATTCACAACCGTGTCGTCATTATCCTAACAGGAAACCATTTTATCAGATACCATGGAAGCTGCAACAACCATTTCCATAGTATCAGGCTTATCCAGGACCGGGTCAGCAAACCTACCCCTATCCGGGTTACCAAAAACATAATCCATTTTTTGGTATGCAAAGGCCTTCTGATCAGGTGCTTCCATCTTATCCTGGTTAGGCTCAACCTGACCTTAATCGACAATTGGCATTTGTTGCAACATTAGAATTACTAGATTTAAATCGACTCACCAATGATCCAATTCATTATTTACCTTAGTTTCCGGTGATTCCACATAAATTACACTCGGACATTCCCAAATTTAATGGAAATTATGGAGAAGACCCCTCTTCCCATGTCATGACTTATCATTTATGGTTTTCAGTGAAAGCTTACTATTCTAACTATGAAGTGGTACATTTAATTACAACAAGATTCATTTGATAAATTTACAGCTTTATCCACTACCTTTTTAACCCACTTTTGACTAGCTTTATATATACCACTGCTACTCATATATCGGATCATATACATGAGTGGCATCGTCGTCGTCGAATGGCTAAAATATTTGTTTCTGATCAGCTTTTGGCTTAGTGTTTTATTAAGTACTTGTTGTTATCTATCACCGAAGATGTGGCTGAAGGTGGTGTTGCCACTGAAGAGAAAGTTATTGCTCGTGCCCAGTGTTGAGTCAAATTATATACTTATAATTTTACAATCATAAATTGTCAACCCAGGGTAGGTAAGCTTGTGAGATACTATGAAAAATATATGCAAGCTAATTACTACAAGTGTTCATAAGTTAATTATTCATACACACAAACTAATGCCTCTTTCCTGCATCAATACTTTAGAAGCAAAGGCTATGGAGTGGAATATAACATCCCTCTATAACTCTCGGTATTGCTAATATTGACCATGAAAAGATAAAAGATGAAATTACAACAATCAAGAAACAAACTTAGACAATCATGAATAGAAGATTTGATCAAATGAGATTAACACATTAACATGAGAACCTTAATCATTTAATCAATTAACAATTTGTTGCTAAAACTTAAGAAAGAATGCATTAGCTATGTAAAAGAATTATTTCTGCATAAAAATAATTAAACACACACACACTACGTTGCAGGAGTTGTGAGCGAATGTATGCAGGAGCATTAGACGAAGAGGAAAATACTTTGTATTTTAAACTTAGGGGTTTTTAAGTTTCTAGAGGGGTTAGGTTTTTATAGATGATTTGAGTGGATTTTATATATTTATAATTAAATATTGTAAATAATTGAGAATAGGAGAGGATTGGTTAGTTGAGGATGTAAAGGGATGAGAGATTTTTCTAAATATTAATTTAGAAATTAGTTTCATTAATTTTGGGTGAGAGAGGATCCTTAGGGATTCAAGAGTGATTTTAGGATTTTTGTTGAGCTATTTGAGGGTTTGTTGAGTGATTAAGGGGATTGAACTCAAATTAGATCATTTTAAAATTGTATAAATTAATGAGCCTCAAAGGCCAAAGAGATCAGAAAATAGAATAGGGAGAGAGGTAGGAGACAGGGTTTTTTTCCTATAAGTCTACGGATAGTAAAAAGGGGCCAATGATTTGAAAATCTGGCCATGTACAAAGGTTTTTGTAATTGATTGCATCTTTTTATACGATGAGGAGTTTGTTTTGGAATTTTTGTGTGTATTATATATGTTTTTGTTTGGTTAAATTCGGGTTAAAGAATGTTTGGATTTCTGTGAAAAAAGTGTATGAGGAGAAAGTCGATTCAGTTAAAATCGATCTATGCATTGAATTGAATTAAATCTGCATTGTTATGGATGGTGCAATTGCTTTAAGTAAAGATCTGAATGAATCGTTGTGTTAGAGGCAGAGTTAAAGTTTGGAACTCGTGTTGTGAGGAATTTCAGATTTAATCCAAAGATATTGGTTATGGAGAACGCCTCATATATTTATATCTGATTATAGAATGCGTTAACATTTTGTGAAAGATGCAGGGTTGTTTGCATTGAAAAACCGATTGGTACCAATGCTGGTCAATGCTGGTTTTGTTAAGTGGTTTCGTGCAATTATAGTACTGGTTTATTTATTGAAAGCAATTGAAACTTTCCTCAAGACTTCGTGCTCTATCCTTTATTCTAATTCAATTGAATTGATACATAAATTTTACAATGCGATGGCTAGTTGATGATGTATAAGACTATGGAAGGACGCAGATCGACTATAACTATATGTGTGTGAACCAGATTGAGTTAATGTTGAATTTCCACAGTCAAAGTTTTGAACAACGAGATGTGGATTGAGCTCATGCGATCGACGTTTGAACAATGAGATACAGATTGAGCTCTTGCGAGGATTGTATGTTGAAGATTCTGGAAATTGATTTGCAGCATTGACAAGCGGGTGAGAAGGTCTATTATTGCGTTGAATAGAAATCAAAGATAGTTTTTTTTAAGAGGCTGAAGTCATTGAAATCGAATCACTGGCGAAAGGTAAACAAACGCAGAGATGGAGTTCCAAATGAAAAGTGAGCTACAGAGATTAAATGAGTATAAGGTATGTGAGTAATTGAGTTTGCGGGAAGTTGAATTTAATTCCCATGTTCTAGAGTTGAATTAAATCGAATGATAGCTGAATGAAGATCGTGAAAACCACAGTGCTGAAGATTTGCGCAATCTGAAGAATGTGAATTGCGTGATTTCATTGGGGGAGTATTTCAATAATGTATTCAACATTTGAATAATGATATGAAGTTGCGTGGAAATTGGTTGATGTTGGAATGTATAATTCCATGTGGTTGGGTCTGATTAAATAGTGTCAAGTTTGTCAAAAAGGTAAGGGTGCTCATAAATATTGTAAGTTTTATGGAGCATGAGTTGACACAAGTAGACTTTCAGCATTTAAATGTATCCGGTTGTGTATGGTTTCATTACTATAAAAATCATATGTTTGAAAGAAAAAAAAACTTCCACATAAATGTTGGTTGGTCGACATACATTATAAATTAAAAGCTTTGAATTGAGAGGTTTTGTATAATTCAACTTTATAAAAAGACTTTAAGGAGAGGAAGAAACCTTACACATGAGAAGAATGGAGAATTTGGGTTTGTATTAAATTTGAAGTGTGAAATTTTTAAGCTTCCGCAAATGATAGTAATTGCCCAGAATTGAAGTTTTGATTTGGGAATTTACTGAGATGCATTTTTATATGCATGGTATGTAGAGATTCTGGGTAATGCAAGGTTGGTCTGCATCATTTTTGGTATCAGAGTAGGAAGGCTCTGTTGAAATTGAAGATGTTTGTTTTCTGGATGAGTGCAGGAAGGTTCTGTTGAGAACTGAAGTGTGTTTTAATGTGTTTTAAATCTGATATGCAAAGGTGCACAATGACAGTGAACAGGATTGCAAAAATAAATGGGAGACAAGATCATGCAGGATCTTAAAGCTGAGATAATTTTTTGATTTGAGATTTATGATTGAAATTTATGGTTGCAGAGAAGATGATGGCAGTGAACCTGACATTCAGCTTAAGGTTGGATAGGGAGGACAATTTCAGTGTCCTGAAGAGAAAGTGAGTTGAAGAGATAGCCTAGAGAGAGTAGAAGAGGATGCTCAAGAGGTTCCAGAGGTAGTGAACCAGTACTTACCAAAAGACCAGATCCAGTGAAGCGGATTTGTGAGGTAAGGGGCAGTAGGAGAGCTTGTTGTTGTAGAGGCTAGTGCGACTCATGATGAGTGAGAAACTCATGGAGAAGATGATCATGGAGGATCAGAGAAGAGGTTCAGAGGAATGCCATAGAGGTGAGATGACTGATGAAGTCAAAGAAAGAGAGATTGCAGTAATGAAGGTACAATTGCAGGTACTACAGGAATGGCTGCAAGAGCAAGAAAATTAGAAAGGAGGATGGATCTTTCCACTGAAGGGAAAGAGAGTGATTTGGCAACCATTGCAGATGAAGCTGAGGCAAAGTGTGATTGCCTTATTAAAGAAGGAACTTAGAGTTCTTGAGCCAGAGATGGAATTTGAAGATTCCACATGCAGATCTATTCAAAGGGAAGTGTTGGAGGAAACAGTCAAGACTGAAAAGTCTTGTGGTTTAAAAACTAATAAGTTGTGTATGTTTGCAGGTACAGTACAGGGAGATGAGCAAGATTTAACGTTTGTTAAAGAACAGAAGAGGGAATTGAATATGAAGTCTGTTCAGATCAATACTGAGATAGCAAGATCTCAGGAGGAAATGAAGACATAGAAGTCTAATCAGAATATTGGTGCAGAGAGAGGAAGACCATCTGATGATGAGTCAAGAGCTGGTGAAGGTATGGAAAATTGTGTGAAGTTTCCAAGTTCTACTCCTAATGAAATTTTTGAATTGTATAGGAAACTAGATCTTCAGAGAAGAGAATTGGAGAGGCAGAGGACTCACACACAGGATAATTTGCTGAAGAATCAAGGTAAGAAAGCTTTCATGAATGACAGTCATGAAGCAGAGGCTGGAAAGAAGGAGAGACTAGCTGATAGTCTCATGATGAATACTGATGTGCTAACAAAGGATTTGGAAAGGAACTCAGAGCAGCATACTGAAGTGTTGCCAGAGAACGCTGAGGAGAAAGCCAGTGAAGATTTTCTGAGTCTTGAAGAAGACTTGGAACTGCAGAGAGAAAACTTGGTGACTAAATCAACAAGTGAGACCATTGGGTCTTGTGATTTTGAAGCTGAAAATTTGATTGTGTTTACAGGTGAGGTAGAAGACATTCCATCATTTGGAATTGTCTTGGAAGAAGAAGAACTGTTGCAGAAAGAAGATGAGACAGTCATGTCTCATAAGCAGAGGCTTGTTACCATGGGTGACAAGAAAAAGATGGCTTTTCTATATAGCCAAGAGAAGATTATGGGGAAAATTTTTGGAACTGCTACAATGTTATAGGATGAGGCTACAGTGTTTGAAGAACTTGATTTGATTGCCAAAATAAATCAAGATTATGATGGAAAATTACTATATATTGTCGAAGGGGAAGACGAAGGTTATGATGGAACTAATTTGCAGCATGTTGATGAAATGCTTGAGAAGAAATGGCTAAAATGTTTGCTGGAGACATTCGAACCAGAGGAAGAAGTTGCAGGTGATGAAAAAAATAAGAATGTTGTAGAGGGACAAGAATTTTGGGAGGCAAGAAGAAAAAGAAGTAACAAGAGAGAAGCATCTACATCAATTGAATTGATGTAATTGGGGAAATTGTGCAAAGATTAAGTCGTGGAAACAAGTGTGAAAGCATCAGAAGACTAATGATGAAAGTGTCTCAGAGGCCGCAGACAGCAGCAAGAAAGCAGAAGAATTTCAGCAAGGGAAAGAAAAAATCAGAGTATGAAAGCATAACTGGAGGTAGAATGCAGAACAAGATTTGGAAACCTAGAGAAAAGCAGCATACGACAGCAGAAATTGATGATAACTTACAGAAAAAAGT
Source organism: Pinus albicaulis (assembly GCA_034641835.2). Lineage (NCBI taxonomy): Eukaryota > Viridiplantae > Streptophyta > Pinopsida > Pinales > Pinaceae > Pinus > Pinus albicaulis. Next base: position 1,428,504,913 of record CM076580.1, read on the forward strand.
GTGGGATCGAGGAAAACAAGGACAAAGACTTAAGACGCATGATCAGGAGATCATGATCATTTTCAACCTTGGGAGTCTAATGCATGAGCATTAGAAGAAGAGGAAAATACTTTGTATTTTAAACTTAGGGGTTTTTAAGTTTTTAGAGGGGCTAAATTTTTATGAAAGATTTGAGTGGGTTTTATGTATTTTTAATTAAATATTGTAAATAATTGAGAATAGGAGAGGATTGGTTAGTTGAGGATGTAAAGGGATGAGAGATTTTTCTAAATATTAATTTAGAAATTAGTTTCATAAATTTTGGGTGAGAGAGGATCCTTAGGGATTCAAGAGTGATTTTAAGATTTGTTGAGCTATTTGAGGGTTTGTTGAGTGATTAAGGGGATTGAACTCAAATTAGATCATTTTAAAATTGTATAAATTAATGAGCCTCAAAGGCCAAAGAGATCATAAAATAGAATAGGGAGAGAGGTAGGAGAAATGTTTTTTTTTCCTGTAAGTCTACGGACGGTAAAATGGGGCCAATGAGTTGAAAATCTGGCCATGCACAAAGGGTTTTGTAATTGATTGCATCTGTTTATACGATGAGGAGTTTGTTTTGGAATTCTGTGTGTATTATATATGGTTTTGTTTTGGTCAAATTCGGGTTACAGAACATTTGGATTTCTGTGGAAAAAAATGTATGAAGAGAAAGTCGATTCACTTAAAAATTGATCTATGCATTGATGTGAATTAAAATCTGCATTATTATGGAAGACATAGTTAAAATCGATTTATGTATTGAATTAAATTTGCATTATTATTGATGGTGCAATTACTTTAAACGAATCGTTGGGTTAGAGGCAGAGTTAACGTTTGGAACTTGTATTGTGAGGAATTGCAGATTTAATCCACGGATATGGGATATGGAGAACGCCTCAGATATTTATATCTGATTATAGTATGCGTTAAAATTTTGTGAAAGATGCAGGGTTGTTGCATTGAAAAATCGATTGGTATCAATGCTGGTCAATGCTGGTTTTGTTAAGCGGTTTCGTGCAATCATAATGCTGGTTTGTTTATTGAAAGAAATTGAAACTTTCCTCAAGACTTCGTGCTCTATCCTTTATTCTAATTGATTTTACAGTGCAGTGGCTAGTTGCTGATGTATAAGACTCTGGAAGGACGCAGATCGACTATAACTATGTGTGTGTGAACCAGATTGAGTTAATGTGAATTGCCACAGTCAAAGTTTTTAACAACGAGATGCGGATTGAGCTCATGCGAGGATTGTATGTTGAAGAATCTGGAAATCGATTTGCAGCATTGACAAGCGAGTGAGAAGGTCCATTACTGCGATGAACATAAATTGAAGATAGTTTTTTTTAAGAGGCTGACGTCATTGAAATCAAATCACTGGCGAAAGGTAAACAAATGTAGAGATGGAGTTCCAAATGAAAAGCGAGCTACAGAGATCAAATGAGTATAAGGTATGTGAGTAATTGAGTTTGCCGGAAGTTGAATTTAATTCCCATGTTCTGGAGTTGAATTAAATCGAATGATAGCTGAATGAAGATCGTGGAAACCACAGTGCTGAAGACTGGCGCAATCTGAAGAATGTTGAATTGCGTGATTTCATAATAAATATTGGGGAGTAATTCAAATGATGCATTTAACATTTGAATAATGATATGAAGTTGCGTGGAAATTGGGTGATGTTGGAATGTATAATTCCATATAGTTGGGTTTGATTAAATAGTGTCAAGTTTGTCGAAAAGGTAAGGGCACTCATAAAGATTGTAAGTTTTATGAAGCATGAGTTGACACAAGTAGAGTTTCAGCATTTAAATGTATCCGGTTGTGTATGGTTTCATTACTATAAAAATCATATGTTTGAAAGAAAAAAAAACTTCCACATAAATGTTGGTTGGTCGACATACATTATAAAGTCAAAGCTTTGAATTGAGAGGTTTTGTATAATTCAACTTTATAAAAAGATTTTAAGGAGAGGAAGAAACCTTACACATGAGAAGAATAGAGAATTTGGGCTTGTATTAAACTTGAAGTGTGAAATTTTTAAGCTTCCGCAAATGATAGTAATTGCCGGACTTGAAGTTTTATTTGGGCAGTTGTTGAGATTCATTCTTATATGCATAAAGGGGAAGATTCTGGGTTTGCAGGGTTTGCCCTGCATCGTATCGGCTCCTCCCTCACTCATAACCCCTTTTAAAACTTGAAGAGGTTGCTCAGAAAAATGGACAAAACATAAGATTTGTATTAATATGAAAATATACAGCCAAGTACAATCTGATATATTGCTTATCAGTCGAAATCCCAACCCAACAACCCTTTACAATGTGAAATACATCCCCTTTTATACAATCTCTAAAGCTGATATTTGGCTTGAATGACTAATCTAAGCTATCAACCAACAATACAGGTCTAGGCTATCGAATTTAGATTCTGTTAAGTCTAATCCATGACTAAAAGCATGGATTAGACGATTTCTGTTACATAGCGGAAGCTGCAGGAAATCTGGTTCTGAGGAGAAATCTGTAAGTTCGGGTTGTTCCAAAAAGAGGTTCGAAGCAGCCAATGGAATAGTCTTCATGTGCAACCAATTCCCTAAAAAACCCATGTCTTCGCTAGATCTGGTAATAAGTAGAATACAGTCAATCTTTGATATCGCTAAGGAAATCGAAACCATGAAATTTGGAACTCGCCGTGGAAAATCGGATCTACCGCAGAAATCCTAACGACTGCAACAGAAATGTGGCCTTACGAGTTTTCTTCAAGATTTTTCGAAGCTACTTTGAATTAAAGAAAAAATTCACATAAGTCCTAAATCAGTGGGAGTAGTAATTCAGTAAAGTTACAGCTAGATCAAATAATATGTTAAGTCTAAGGCAAAAAGACACTTATTATGTTAATTTGACATACGTTATGCTTATAGTACCCTTTTAGCCAAAAATAGACAATATAGCTGAACTAAGCATAATTAAGGGCGGAAGGAGTTAAAAAATAGGAGAAGTAAAGTTTGGAAAGGGTGTGAAAAATGGGCAACATGGAGACTTAACATCTCCCCCAAACAAAAACTCTTGCATGTCCCTATGCAAGAAAAATTGTGGCAGCCTTCAAAAACTAAAAAATCATTTGTTCACCTGGGCCGCAGCTACTACAGCCAAATGATCCAACTAGGCCCAAATAGACTTGACAATAATCTGACCCCTGTATATTTCGTTCTTCTTCTTCAGATGGTATTTTTGAGCTTTCTTCTTTTTCATATTGCGGGCCACTTTCTCATGCTACTCCTCATGTTCTCTCTACATCCTGGGGCTATTCTCCTTCAGGGCTGCGTTTTCCTTCCTTAAGGCCTGCTCCGAAATGGTGAGCTCTTTAATTGTCTCTTCCAGCTTCTCGCAAGACTATTTCCTCTAGGGAGTAACTTCCCCCTCATGATGCCCGTGGGAAGATTGGGGCACATGAAGGTCCCCCTGCCCTTGCTTCTCTTCCATAGTTTCGTTTCTGCTTTCCTGCAGCGAAGGGCTCTGGAAGGACATAGTGTCCTTGTTAATGAATGTGACAGATTCCACCTTCTCCTTTCCCTTGGCATGCCCATGGGATTTTCATTTCTTTTTTTTCATAATTTTTTGGTGGCATCCCCCCTTTTATGCTATCCTTAATAGCCAACTTAGTAGCCTAGCTCCTCATAACTCTTTTAGCTAGGGTATGAGGTCCCTTCTACTGGGAACCTTTTACAATGGTTTCCCCAGTCACCATTACTTCTTCACCCCCATCATCCTATTCTACTTGTGGTCCATGATTCTGTGGATTATTCTGAGGCTTCTCTTCTAAGTGTTCCTCGTGTGCTGGGGAGATAGTTTCTTCATCTTCCACAAAATGATTCTTGGTCAGAAATTCCCCCCATGTATTTTTATTTTTATGCAGGACCTCCATCAGGATAATTTTCATCAGCCCATGGTGATAGAGGCTTTCCTCTATATGGGCGACCCTTTATTTCACGACCAAGGAAATTTTGGCAAAAGACATCTTCAAATAATATGGAAAATTTAGGGGCTCATATCGAAACTGCCCAAGGAGCCGAATGTGAAATATAAATGCGAGGCCATAACGACATTCGCAAGTGACATACTTCTTCAGGAAGAATAGTAGGTGATGGTAGTTGTTAGCCTCTATGAAATTTTTGACAAGCAAATGGGGGGCTAAATTGTTTTTGAGCCTTCAAGGAATGCATCTCCACTGAAGACATAGTCTCCTTGAAGCCTCTATGTGTCTTTTATCCTTTGATCCAATCCCCTCCGCTGGTTCCCCTTTTAAAGCTTCTCTGTTATGTGAAGAAATGCCCAAAGGCCCCCTTTTCCTTCTTATTTCTTCCCCAATTGGCCCCTTTTCATCCCCCTTGTTTTCCCCTTTTATTTCCCTTCTTACCCTTCAAATCCCCCCAAAATCCCCTTTAATTTCTTCCCCTACCCTTTGTTTTCCCTTCTTTTTACCCCTTTTTCCCTCTTATTTCATCCCCCAAAGCCTTTGTTTTCTCTCCCCTTTCTTCCCCTTCTATTCCCCTTTTTACCCCTCGAATCCCCCCAAAATCCCCTTTAAATTCCTCCCCTACCCCTTGTTTTACCTTCTTCCCCCTTTATTTCTCTATCGTTCCCCTTCCCAACCTTCAAAATCCATTTAAAATGGGCAAAAAACCCATGTTCCGACCTTATTATAAGGCCTAGCCCCTTTCCCTTAACCACTTCCCCACATGTGCCCGTGCGCTGGGACCAAGCGCTTAAGTCCCGAGCACCAATCGCAATCGGAAGGTTGGGCGGGTGCGTATTTCCTTTGTAAACAGCAAAAGCCCCGATGCGATTTGTTTAACACATGAGTCCCGGCAGTAGCTCCGCACCGTTGATCTTCCGCGGATCAACTTACCGGGCGCTAATCGCAGCCTCCGCCCGATCGCTAATCGCACCCTTCTCCCGACGCTCCGATTCAATCCCGACCGTCCATCCTTCCCGCGATCCGACGTCCCGTTCAATCGCACCCTCGCCCGATCACCGATCGCAAGCCTTCCTCTCCGCCCTCCTAATTAAATCCCGCCGATCTGTGTTTCTGCGACCTATCGGCACTGGCTTCCCCTGTCGATCGCAATCGGAAGTTTGTGAGTGTCTCATTTTTGTGCCCTTGCGATTGCGATCCTCCGATTGCATCTTCGCCGTCCGTCTCCTCCCGGATCTGACGGCTCAAGTCTAATCGCCCTCCGCCTCCGCTAGGTCCCACAATTTCATTCATCACCGTCGCATTTCTTGCATTTTGCTTGTTTTGTTAGTTTCGTATATTGTTACGCCGGATCAATCTCCACCGTTGGTCTTTGTCTCTAGGCCAGGATCTAACGGCCTGCGCTGCATATTCTACCAAACCCTATTGTCCGTGCACTCCCCCACTTCACTGCATTTTCATCGTTCGTTTACATAATACCGTTGTTTCCGCCACCGCCGCACCACCATTTCGTTCACCCTGCGTCCATTGCTCCGTCCACTGTTTTCTTCACAAGTGTGCTGTGTTGCAGAGTTTCTAGAGGATGGGACCGCCGTTTTTCAATGTACTACCTCAATGGCGAGCGGCACAGTCAGGATTAAATCTAATGAGCCAGTACCCTCAAGAAGGTCAAGGAATGGGGCCGTCAGGACTCACATTAATGGAGAGCAGAGTTCAAACGCCGAAAATCCTTTCGGAGCCATTAAAAGCTCGAGCTAACTCGGCAGAGGTAGTAATGAAGCAGCAAGGAGTTTCAGTACAGAGCAGAGGGATTAGTGCACATCAACGAAGATATTGAGCTCTGAAACAGAGGTTTAAAGAGGCAAAGCATCATTTTGAAGACCCCGAGGATCGATTATGGAGATCGTGAACATCAATAAGAGGTAATATCAAGGTTTTCTTATCTGTAGAATGTTTTTCCATAAAGGACAGGTCTCCCATACATGCTTTATTATGCGCCGTGTCCTTGAAGGAATTTCTCTTCCCAGCTATAGTTCAAAACAATCTAACATCCATGAGGCAGACCTCTCAGCAAGTTCTTTCATTTTGTTCAAATCACCTGGGGTACTGCAGCCAAAAGGTCAAATCATATCCGGAGCAGATCTTTCTTTCACGAGGAAGGTGACAAAGATTAGATATACAGTGCATCAAGCAGAATGGGCCTCGGCCCTGCATTCATTGTTTTGTTTAAATGTAACATTTAAGATTCACCTACCTCCTCAGTCGGTCCTCTGTGTCTCTTCTGCTATAAAGCACAGAGGGATATCATTCTAATGGTTGTTGTTGCATTATCAGTGAATTGGAAGCATTTTTGTCCCGAGCCAAGTTTCCTGTGTAATAGTTGTATGACAGGCTGAGAAATATGATGTATTCAGGCTGAATGTAAAAGCTTTGGGCAGTGATGTACCTGATTGGTTTTGTGTTTAACATGATAAGCAGTTTTCATTGGATCCTGATCTACAGCAATTGGTGATGTTTTTCTTATCTCTGTGTTTATTTCCATTTCATTTCATGTTCTTCTGACTGACATCTGAACGCATGACATAAGATTTACCCTTGTTAGGTACCTTATGTCCTAGCTCTCTCAGTCTTTAATGTTTTCTGCTCATATGTGTATCTGAATATTGTTTTTAATTGACTAAACCAGTGTAGTGGATGATTATTGCCTGCTCTCTGATGTGCAAGTTAATAGAATCAGTGTTCAGATGTTTTGTTAAGATTTGATTCAAAGAGGTTAGGAACATTGGGAGGTGTAAAGCCTGTCACTGCCTCTTCATAACCTGCCCTTCCATATAAACCTTTTCAAGACCCCTTGTGTTGCCTATGGTTTTGTCCAAGCAGGCCTGGAGTTAAATGACCTCTGGCCTGATCTATAGACGAAATCAGATGGTTTTCCATCCTTCATTCTCATTCCTTAGTGTTCCATCCCACCAATCAGTCTTTGAGATCCAAATGCTCAGATGACTAGCCCAACTGAAGCTTACACATTGAACATAAGTAAATCCTTTCTTGACTCCATTGCCCAATGGCCTTGATGTTCCCTGAGTTATCTATTCTTGCCTAGCTTCCTTCTTTACCCATCCTTGCCTTATGGTGAAACCTTCCTTCCCGATTCTCAACAACCAAACTCAAATGATCAAATAAACAACCTTAAGCCTATAACTAGCCTAAAATCATAATTTAGAACTTCAAAAACATATATCCTTTGATAATCATTGAGAGATCCCTCTCTAGACCTAGGAGGGCTAGATCCTAAGGTCTGAAAGTGGTTCTATGTTGTCTCATCTTTTGGTCTCTGTCAACCTGGCCAAAACATGGGAACCCCAACATAATGGCGACCACGCTGGGGAAAGATCAGTCAGCTTTGATTTGGAAAACCACTGTGGTGGACAGTAAGTTGTGAATCATCCACCTGGCGACTCCACAATTCTTGAATGATAAAAAGACTCCACAGGTGATCAGCTGGCCACTGATTATCTTGGTTTCACATAAGACTCCATTGGGAGACCATGTCGCAGTACAACATCATCCACGCCAAAGATCCAGTCACTTCGCTAATGGAAGACTCTGAACAATTTCCAGAAATGGACCCAAGCCTCATAGCAGAGTTTCGGCATGGAGTAGCGAGTGTACTGGCAGAAATTGAAGGGGAGGACCTTCCAAAGGTTGTCCCTATTGGCTCAACACTCAATCATCTACCTGCGCTTAAGAAGATGTTTCTTGATTTGGTGGTTGACAGATATGACGCTGAGCTCGAACTTTTGAGCTCACAAGAGAAATCATACGAGTTCAGAGACCCGAGGGCCTTTCTAGAAAGTCTCCCGCCCCCTAAAAGAGAAGAAATTCCGCTGCTGTTCGACGTGCAAGAAGAAGAAGATTTGATTCTTAGGAGCCGCTTTGAGAACACAGTGGAAAACGAAGAAATTCCACTGCTCTTCGAAATACAAGAAGAAGAAGATTCGGTTTCCCAGAGCCACCCTAAAGATGCAGTGGATAATACAAGAATCAGAGCTTCCCAGGAAGTAGACAGCCTACCAATCATGGCAGGCCAAAAAGAAGAAAGCATACATCAAGTGTTCGTGGATCCTGTGGCAGAGTACATGGAGGCCCTGATATGCTCGAACGCTCCAGCATTGATCCTCAGCACGGGCCAGATTCATCAGGAATGGTCACTACTGATGGTGACCACAGTTTTGAAGAACCACAAGCAGAGCACCCTGTGGTTATCTCTGACAGGCAGCCAGTGCTCATATCCTTTTTCACTACTACTTGACTAGCTGTATCGGCTTTATCATATCACCTAGAACATCAGAGATTTCCAGTGAGAGTAGGGTAGGTAGGAAATCTCAATAAAGCTCAGCCTATGAGCAATTAGTTAGTTGTTTAAATTTATGTCTTAGAATGTAGAGAAGAAACCTGCTAGACAGTCTAATCCTAGCAGGTAGTAGTGTAGGTAGAGAAACTATGAGACCAATAGTCTAATCTGGTCTCATGGAGTAATAAGGGTAGAAGTAGAATAGGTTTATCTTTTCCTGTTTGTAAAGATTAATGATGTAAAAGGGTCTGCAAGTCCAAATGCACCCAAGAAGAAAAATGTTAGGACTATAGTGTGGGTAGGTAGTTGTGTGGGAGAATTTTATTGCTGATATGTTGTCTTCATAGTTTGTGGCAGCTGATCAAGGAAAGAAAAGGATGGTTCAAGCAGCAGGCATCTGGCCTACACCAAGAGATCAATTTCTGAATTCTTGACTCCTTCAAGAAGAAGCCATCCCCATGTGGAGCCACTGTTAGCCCCCCTATGAAATTTTTGACAAGGCAAATAGGGGGCTAAATTATTTTTGAGTCTTCAAGGAATGCATTTCCTCTGAAAACACAGTCTCCTTGAAGCCTCTTCGTGTCTTTTATCCTTTGACAGTATCCCCTCTGTTGATTCCCCTTTTTAAAGCCTCTCTGCTATGTGAAGAAATGCCCAAAGGCCCCTTTTTTCCCTTTTATTTCATCCCCCTTGTCTTCCCCTTCTACTCCCCATTTACCCCTCAAATCCCCCCAAAATCCCCTTTAATTGCTCCCCTACCCTTTGTTTTCCCTTTTTCCCCTTTTATTCCTCTATCGTTCCCCTTCCCCAGCCCTAAAATCCATTAAAACGGACCAAAAACCCACTTTCCCGACTTTATAACAGGCCCTAGCCCCTTTCCCGTTAAGCCCCTTTAACCATTTCCCCACATATGCCCGTCACCCAAGACCAAGCGCTTAAGCCTTGGGGGCCAATCGCAATCGGAGCTGTCAACGGGCGCATTTCCTATGTAAACTTAAAAGTCCCAATGCGATCATTTTAACGTTTTAAGTCCCGCGGTGCGTTCCGCACCGTTGATCTACCCTGATGATCCAACGGCGGGCCTCTAATCGCAGCCCTTCTCCGATCGCAATCGCAAGCCTCAGCAGTGCCGCCCCGATTACAGCCCTCCGATCCATTCTTGACCATCGATCCGTCCCACAGATCCAACGGCCAGCGCTCAATCGCTTCCCCTTCCGATCGCTGATCGCAAGCCTTCCCTCTATCTCCCGATTAAATCCTGGCCATTCGTTTGTTTCGCAATCCAACGGCTATCGCTCTCC